>JASFXZ010000008.1:17374645-17865188 GCA_032209605.1 Mactromeris polynyma
AAGTTTCTAAAAAGCTACTGGATACATATCGAGGGTTCAGTGCAAGAATATACTAACTCCTATGTATTTATATAGGAGTTAGGATAGTCTTGCACTGAACCCTCGAATTATGAAGCCGGAAGATGGCATAAGCCTGTACAAAAAACATATAAAGACAGAAAATGTAGATTATGTAATGTCCTTGAAGATGTTCGAACTTAGTAGGCGATTTCCACTAAAACAATTGTGCTTATCTCATCGGCAAATTTGATGATCTCATATATTCATGTTTAAACAGAACAGAACTGAATATTTATTTATTTTGACTTGTACACCGGTGTGAGTTAGCAGTACTAGCAGTAACAGCAGTAGCACTAGCAGTAATAATATGTCATATTTCCGGATCATCTAAAACTTGTTATCGAAATACAGTCATGTTATTATTAGTAGTAAAGGCAGTATTACCCTTCCAAGTTATTGCTAGCACAAATACCCCTCTCACTCATATCCCTCATATAAGAAGAAGATTTGCAAAGTTTTCACTTTTAAATCTATTTTTAGCTCCCGTGACCTACTTATGCAACATACCAACTTTGAAAGATGCCCACCCAAGGATCATTCCTGTGAAGTTTGAACAAAATCCATTCAGTGGTAAAGAAGAGATTTTTGTTAAAATTACATGTTGACGCGCGACGCACAGCGCACGACATGGTACTGCTTTTACATATTTGATATTGAATAAAATCCTTGCCGACGAAACTGGTTTTATTTCATTTAAATTGACATATTTTGCAAGAGATATTACAGTTTACATTGCTCTAGGTATATACTATACTGAATGTGAAAATATTTTAATTGAAACACGTATGAAAACTTTTTTATGTACGGTACACATAATGCCATTCCAAATTTGTAATAATTTCTAGTTAGGGTCACAGAAAATTCCACTTTCGATTTGATGTCTAAAAATAAACTAGAAAAACGTCGATTATTAGTTAAAAGAAAGTCTTTTTGTGAAATGCATTGCTAGTCTTGTGGTATGCTATAAGCTATTGAGTAGAGAAACATTGTAGTAGTGATATACCGCTTTAATTTGACAATTATCTGACTTAATTTACATGTAGGAGATCCTGGACATTCTTGGTCTTCACAAGGTCTGCTACAATCACATTCTGGAGCTGGACATGTTTCAGTACATTCTGGACAAGTAGGGCATGGAACACACCCTGGTCCCTCTGGTAACCCTGGTCCCTCTGGCGACCCTGGTCCCACCTGGAGCCTCGGTGACATCCGTACCCCCTGAATATTAGAAAATATCGATGCATACATGTATTACATGAAATTCTATCAGTGTGTAGCTCTAATAGTATTCGAAATCACTGAGCCAGAATCTACTATCTCCTTTATATATGAAGATAGCTGGTTCTGGAACCAACACCTGGATATAAACAATCAAAGCATCATGTTTGGTCCGTTTTCAGAAACAAATCGCATCTACTACGAGTTAAATGTATATCATATTCGTAAAATATTTCTCCAATTAAAACTATTGTTAGAAAATGAGTTGGAGCATTTCTTCTTTTGTTGTTTATACGGATCATATTATTTCGGATGATACCAAGTATTCGGATAGAATGTTGTCGAATAAACGAGATCCGACTGTATATTCAATTTTGTGTACATACTATGGTCAATGGCTTGTATCAATCCAGTGGATTGTGTACGAACGTTTATTAACTAGAAAAAAACATAATTTTCAGTAATAATTCAAATTAATTGTCATATACATAAAGCAAGTAATACATTGAAATTACGGTCCTTGTTATTTTTTGAGTACTTAAGATAGGATTCAGGCCCCGATCTTCCGAAGCATCTCAATCTTAGCTAAATCTCAGCTCAAATATTGTCTCAAATTGTTGAGATTTTCTTATCTTAGACCACACTCAAAATCGATATTACTAAACAAAAAAGATGAGATGAGATGAGTTTTTTCTCAGAAAATTGGCAAGAGATCCAAAATGAGATTGTCTCTCTAACCCAGGATCGACTCTGTTCAATGTTTTTGTCAAAAACCAAGGTGCTGTGCAGTTTTTTAGGAGCAGTTGACTGTTCGGAAAATATGGCTAAAATGTTATTCATGACTTTGGAATCAGACTAGTGAAAATTTGTGACTGAAAGTTCGAGAACAATGTAAATATATATGAAAATGGTACAATATGTAGTAACTGTAATTTACTACTATTATCTACTATTATACAAGTTTTTAGAGTGGAGACTACCTATCTTAGCTATGACTTAATAGTCATTGAATGATTTCCCCTTGATGAGCATGAAAACTATTATGTTAGTATATATTTTAATACACTGTAGCATTACTTTTTACATTGCATCTTTCGAACAAATCGGAGCAAAATAATAACAATATATTTGAGACGACTATGGGAAAGTTTGAACATTTTCAAATGTTAAAGGTATGTACGTATGAGCGTTCGTAATCAAGTGTAATATCATTGAAAACTCACTAGGGTGTTATCATGAATATACAAAGAAACAAATTATTTAAAGAAACAAATTGCATCTATTGAGAGATAAATATGAGTGAAACTGGCAGCATATTTTGTGGGAAGTCGGTTTCCTCTTGGAAGGTCAACTTCTGTTTGAATGCATGAACCAATGTCCTTTTTGAATTAAACTTGAAAGTGTGTATTCAAATAGTATTTAGCAATCATTGTTATAGCTCACTTGTAAATTTGCGACTGCAACACTCATTATAAATTCTGAACAGTGTTAGTACTCTAATATCTTATACCTAGGTTCCATTCTCCGGTATACCATATCTCATTTCCATCTGTAAAATGTCATTTTTGAAGAACTTTATGCAAAGTCACACGCTGAAGTTCAATCTTTGTACAGACACTTCTTAGATAATAATGTGTATCATCGTGTCGTAATCCGTCCTCTGTGTATTGTCATTTAATACGTATGACTTCAGTGTGTGCTGGGGTAAAATCTATATGCGTTTGCTTACACTTGTCAATAGCAGCACTGTCAGCACTTCCAAGATGGCCGAGGTCTCGAGGTGCTTTCATTTTGCAATAAAAAAATTCTGTTTCATAAGGTGCTCAGTAAAGCTCCGTAAATAATGAGACGACTGTTACTAGTGCAGGAATTCCAAATAAATAAATAGGTAAAAGATACTTCATAGAGCACACTTTCTCTTCAATTATTCAATGTTGTTTTTTAAAATCCATCAAAATGTTTCTACAATACATCAGCCAAGCTGATATTAACCTATTAGCTGATTCTCTCTCAGGTTCGTTGACCCAACTAGACATATTATTGAAAGGAATCCATCAATCTGGAGACGAATGGTTTTCGTTGGCATACACATCCATGATAAGACAAACGCTTTCAAAACGAGACATCGCAGAGGATGATTTATAGTATAGTTTAGCAAACTATTTAGACGTTTACGAAATTATTCTTTGAAGAATCGGTAATGAATGTACAGAATGATATAAACGACGAGTAACGATTAACTTTTCTAATATTTAATAAAACAATCCTCAAAGGATGGATATTCTACTAGCAGGAAATAGTAGAAAGGCTTAATGGTCGTGGGGTAGAGCTGAGGACTCCTGATTCGTGGGTCGTGAGTTCGAGCGACGCATGGAGCGGGGTATTATAATGAACTTCGCATTCCTTGAATTTGGCGCTAGCCCTGATTATTAATCCAGGAAGCAGTCATCGAGAGTGATTAGTATAAGGTATGAGAACTTTAGAACAATCGATGCAAAATAGAAACAAGTTTGAGCTAACGAAATGGTAGCCCAGAAGTCATATTCACAAACGGGCTTCCACTCGCAGATTGCAATGTTATGATGTACATAAAGGAATGGAATGGGTATATTAAATTGAGCGACACGAGGGCGCTATCGTCAACCTCGAAACACGAACCAGAGAAGTAGAAGTAACAACCTATTTTACAAATCCATCGTTGGTTGTTGACATGCAAGTCAAGTCACTCAGCTGTGGTGAAGCCGTCATGTCGTCATATGAATTCCAAAATGTTCTAAGTCTACAAGATAAATAAAGTGTAAGGATTTAACATGCTAGAACTCGCCCCCTTCTCATCCAATTCTTCAAAATTGACTAATATGCAAATTAAGGATGTTTTAACTATAGTTGTAGAAAATTGTGTAACCACCAGAAGCAAGCTTTACAATAAATGCCACTGAGACTCTTACCGCACGGGCGTTTGACAGCACATGGATTTAATAAGGTATCACCCACATACAATCAAGGAGCAAACTTATTATTTCCTGATTATTGCTTTGGCCGGGATCGATGTTGGCACAGTTCTCGTAGAATTTACCACAAACTGCATTAATCAGTGAAGCAAGCAATAGGACGACTTCAAATTAAACAATATAAATAATATTAAATATCAAACAAGTTGTAATACTTTTACTTAAAGCGTCTACATTGTCTGGTGCAAACAAATGTCATGGTTTTAGATCACTGGCCGTATCGAATGAGTTGACGGAAGGGCATAATAAAGCATGATAAATGGCCATTGTCTTAAACAATACAAATGTGTTCCATAAATAGTCTAGTCTGATAAATTTACTGACATCTAATGTTGCAATGTTGCTAAAATAAAAATCGACTGTTAAATTTCATATACTGAAGATTTGTCGTTAGAAAGATGACTGTTGCAGCTGTCGGTGAAGAAATATATTGAATATAAAAGCATTTAACACACTGGCTATGCACGTCATAAACTCTCTCCGGGATAATTCTCGGCTATAATTGGTTTTCCGCCAAATTTTGTGAAATTGATACTTTCAATATATTTGCTGATGTCAAATAAAGTGCATTCACAGAGACACAGACAGTGTGCTAAGTGAGACCTCTCGAAGCTGTTGCTGTAATGTAACAAGGGAATGTTTTCAGATTTCAGATTTTACGAGATGATTTAATAGACATGTGTACATATATGCTTGCTTAGCTTCAACTGTTCATGGTAAAAGCGCTATCGCCATGTCACATTATAGATATGCCGACCATTTTGACAAAAGCTATGTTTTAATCTTTGGGAGACAAACGCAAATCCACGTTTCCCTAATACTTTGTCGATTAATTTAAATGTTATTTATAATTTAGTGTATGCTGTATGCTTACAAGACTGGCTTTATGTTATTTCATACGGAGCCGACGTATTAACTGACTCATTCACCGTATCCTATAGGGACACTATGACTAATTTATCCACGGAAAATATCCACGGTTTATATATCCATAGCTACAATGATAAGCAGTAAACTGGTGAGATTTGGTGAAACGATAAAACTATTGTCTGTATCTGACGGGGACTGATATCTTGCGATGTTAATCCGGTTGTATCTGGAGCCAAAACTACACGACTCGGAAACATACAAGTCGCTGCAAGCAAAACGCATACAGTTAATGAACTTCTGTGTGTTTTACAGTTTATGTCTTTATGTGGTAGCATTTTGAAATATATATTTTATTTAAAAAAAACACCCTTGTATTAATTGGTATGTTTCGTGTTATGGCTTTGCGATATTGCTTTGCTGCAATCTGGTTACGCTATAACTTTAAGCAATATCGTGCAGTGTTACAATGAATTTCTCAAGGTTACAATGAGATGCTGGTGGCTCTTTAGTGTTACAAAACCTCAGCTTTGAAGTATGGATATCTTGCATTGAACAACACTGCTTGCATAAATGCATTAGGTGATGACAAAAACTGGTTATTAAACTTAACATTACTACCAAAGCTCTCCTGTAGATTTCAGATGTTCGTTGATAGAGATACTTTCGTTCATAGATGCATCCAGAATGTGCATTTAGAATCCATTGCCATATTGGTTGTATTGTTATAAACCTTCATAAAACAAGATGCGTGATCCTTTAGGTTATCGGGTTATTGTTCGTGATCTTTTAACTAGTCTGAACCACAAGATTAATTTTAATGAGTAAATCGGGTATTTAAGAAGCATTGAATTGGGGTAACCTTGATGTTTCATCGGGTTTAACGCCGTTTCTCAACGATATTTCAGTTATATACGGCGGCCGGTTCACCTAACCAGTTTTTCCTGGACTAAAATCTAACCAGTACTAACTTACTCTTCCACAAGGAGCCGGCAACTTCTCCACATGTGGAGGAAAATCGACATTTTTGTCAAATTTTCATGGCATGACCTGCCGCGACCGGGGATCGAACCCGGATCGCCGGGGTACAAGTCCAGCGCACTAACCACTGGACCACGGCCGCGATACACCTACGCCAGATGTATGCCTCTGTAACATTATATAAACTGGTCTAGAGTGCTGACCTGCCAATCTCAAATAGTTTTAAAAAAATATTAGAAAAATCTTCTGTTGACTCTGATTGCAGTAAGCTGCAACATGTAGGCATTTGATTCAAATGAACATTAACTATAGAAGATAATCGATGTAAAACAGTTAAATCATGTTCATCGTGCACATTTTCTCAAAATACAAAACAGCAGGTTAGCTCCTTTGACAAGTGTGTATGATAAAATTATCTATGAAACAAACATATAACAGAGCTATCCTTGAGTCAAGGATTTCTGTAGCATACCACGTGATCAGCAGAATCACAAAACGCTTGTTCTTAATTATGTTACAAGCAGGGGATATACGCTTGTAATTACGGCAGACGTTTCACATTTCTCGATCGTGGAAGAAATCTGGAGTTAATTGAGCGTCTCGATTTGAATAAATACAACAATAATGAATATTTATATTTGCATTCCGTATCATACCAAACACAAACATTATGTCACGTGATGGTTTGTGGCGTTTGTTACGAACTTCAGCAATGCGGTATTGATTCAACAAAAGGCAGCCATTTTGTGGAAAAAACGAGTTCGGCTCATTGATGAATGTATGAGCCATAGACTTTTAAGTTTATAACTAATATTTGTGCATAGTATGGCGACATATTGCTTCGCTAAGCGAAAGCATAAATACAATTCTGCATAAAACGCAATAAAGCAACGGTCTGTGGCGACGATTGTAAGAATTTATTTGTTCGTTGTAATTTTATAATCATTTGGGTGCGGTAGAAATTTCCGCCGATTTAGCCATAAAGGATATTGTTTTATATTAACCAATCTAGTTTTGGCCATACATATTCAATAATTGATATTTACAGTGAAGTCATTGTGATAGGGGATTTAAAAGCATTTTCTTTAATTTCGTGCAAACTAAATCAGTGTTATTTATTGGGAAAGCACTGCTATGAAGTCCTTACAAGCTACAAATGCAATCGTTCTATTAGGTATAACGTTGTTTATTCTGCTTGAATTGCATTGTTGTATAAGGTTGCCATCTTAGTTGCTATCAGATCAAATAACTTTCAATTTGGTTTACCCCGTCGTCGAATACCCTCGGACATCTTGCTCCGTTCATTCTACGTACACCCAAATGCTTTTATAATTGATCTTATATTATCATATGTTGAAATAAATACAGTGAAGTACAAATTATATAAGTTTGTATCATTTCATTATTACTCAGACATCAAACATTTGAAAACATCAATTTCCCACATAATTGTCAAACATATCTGCTTATAAAAAAGCCTATCAAATGTAGAAACGTAGGGTGACCAATGAGAACAGAGTTCCATTTCATACCATATCTGTTTGGTCTCCAGAGCTCTATACCGAAAGGCGTGTACTTGCTCTGTATATTAAAGAGCAGTGATAAAAGAGGCCAGTATCAGACAATATTAGACCACGTACTGATGCTGTATAGAGAATGAATCCCATTTTGTTCTTGTATGCCTATTGTATAACCATATTCGATCCAAGTATATACCAATTCACTATGTTAATAATGCTTCAGTAGATAATGTTTACAACCTAATGTCGGAAGAAAATGGGAATATAATTCGTTGTTAAGTTATGTATTTATACTATGCACTGAAACATGTCTATATATTTGACTGAAACAGAGTCTAAATGATTATTTTTCTAATATCATGAAGTTTTATGACGTTGATATGCGATATGTACGCATGTGTTATTATTGAGCCTATGCTTCACATTGTAAATACATCAAATGCTGTGTATCTTTGTGTATGGACCGGAGGCCTGCTTATGCAATATTGTATTGATCATGTACCACTACGCACAAAGATAAGAAAGTGTGATAATAAGAGACAAGCCTTGTATAAATGCTGCGCTTAATGTCAGCATGATTGACATTGACAGGTTGTTTAAGAATGTTTCCAATCTTTGCATGGCATTAGTGTGGCGGTTTACTTGTGTATACTGGACAAAAGTGCCAACCCACCAGTACCATTTCACATAGCCTTTCCAACCCACCAGTACCATTTCACACAGCCTTTCCAACCCACCAGTACCATTTCACATAGCCTTTCCAACCCACCAGTACCATTTCACACAGCCTTTCCAACCCACCAGTACCATTTCACATAGCCTTTCCAACCCACCAGTACCATTTCACACAGCCTTTCCAACCCACCAGTACCATTTCACATAGCCTTTCCAACCCACCAGTACCATTTCACATAGCCTTTCCAACCCACCAGTACCATTTCACATAGCCTTTCCAACGCACCAGTACCATTTCACATAGCCTTTCCAAACAGCTCATCGATACAACTTCTCTTTATTTTGATTGCTTTAAGCTGTATAAGCTATGATATAAATAGATTGAACTATCGTGACAAGTCGGTTTAAACTTGTCCTTATCATGATAATCGTTTCCGTTCACGTTATTAATATGTGACGATTTTTAAAACATCAACTGGTGAGTTAGCTCTGTTGACAAGTGTTTATATCGCAATACATGTACATATATGTGCCCTGCTGCGATAATCAATTTATGTTATGTGTTTGAAGTGCACGACGCAAATACAAAAAGTCTGGTCGAGTTAACTAATTTAAATTTATTAGAATAATGTTTACCTGTGAATTATTTAAGATCCTGTTTTTGTATGATGTAATTGTTATTACATTTAACCAGACACATTTCATCTAATTATACGGTTATTTAATTACATTTTAGTTGAGCAAAATATGCGAGAGGCATTTCCCAGATTGCGAGATTAATTAAAAGCGAATACTAGTGAACCATACGAATATAAACATGAAAACATGCCTCGATGTGAATTGTGAGGCTTACGTGCGCATCTAGTTTTGAAGAGAATAATATTAATGGCTAATTAAGAGACAGTTTTAGAAGCATGATGTTTGTTTACCACCAACTTAACGAGGTTTTCAGAACATTTTACCCTTTTTTGTATAAAAAACAATTTTATTAATATCAAAGCATGCGTGACAACAAATACTTAAATAGAAAACAACAGCGCGAAGTTGCGAAAGGCTGCATGAAAAGCAACACTGTGTCGGTTGACGACCGGTTCCAACCAAACGGTCGTTCTGTTGATACGATCGAATAATTGAAAATAGGACGCTATGTTATCCTTTTACTCAACCATTATTGAAATATTGAATGCCACATTGCTACATTGTCATTTTAGGTTTGATGAACGTGATCTGAATATCTCTAATAATCCCATGAATATAGTTGAGCCTACATTTCGTGAGATACCGATTTTCTCCAAACCAAGACAAAACCCGGGGGAACGTAAATCACAATTCCGTTATGTTAAACTTAATAAACAATTTTCAGATATGCATTGGAAACGACAAAAACTCACCTGTTCTGAATCGTGAAGTGTTTGACAACTGTTCATTGTTCACAAGACAGTTCTTAAAAGCAGATTTGAACATTGCGAATCAGGTCGTATATTTGAATGGTTTGATGAATACCAGATTTACTGCGACCGGTAAGCCTAAAACATGTTCCTAGGAACCCACAAACCATTCTTTGACGAGCACTTAGATCATTGGCGGAAAGACGAAAGGCATTGCATCATTTCAAAACGACGGTTAACAAAAATTCTCCATCCGAAAACAGAAGACGTCCAAACTGGCAGTTGTGCACTCTACCGACTTTGGTAACCATTTAGTCATCAAAATTAACATGCGTGTGCTCTACAGACCTGGGTAACCATTTAGTCATCAAAATTAACATGCGTGTGCTCTACCGACCTGGGTAACCATTTAGTCATCAAAATTAACATGCGTGTGCTCTACCGACCTGGGTAACCATTTAGTCATCAAAATTAACATGTGTGTGCTCTACAGACCTGGGTAACCATTTAGTCATCAAAATTAACATGTGTGTGCTCTACCGACTTTGGTAACCATTTAGTCATCAAAATTAACATGTGTGTGCTCTACCGACTTTGGTAACCATTTAGTCATCAAAATTAACATGTGTGTGCTCTACCGACTTTGGTAACCATTTAGTCATCAAAATTAACATGTGTGTGCTCTACCGACTTTGGTAACCATTTAGTCATCAAAATTAACATGTGTGTGCTCTACAGACCTAGGTAACCATTTAGTCTTCAAAATTAACATGTGTGTGCTCTACCGACTTTGGTAACCATTTAGTCTTCAAAATTAACATGTGTGTGCTCTACCGACCTGGGTAACCATTTAGTCATCAAAATTAACATGTGTGTGCTCTACCGACCTGGGTAACCATTTTGTCATCAAAATTAACATGTGTGTGCTCTACCGACCTGGGTAACCATTTAGTCATCAAAATTAACATGTGTGTGCTCTACCGACCTGGGTAACCATTTAGTCATCAAAATTAACATGTGTGTGCTCTACCGACTTTGGTAACCATTTAGTCATCAAAATTAACGTGTGTGTGCTCTACCGACTTTGGTAACCATTTAGTCATCAAAATTAACATGTGTGTGCTCTACAGACCTCGGTAACCATTTAGTCATCAAAATTAACATGTGTGTGCTCTACAGACCTGGGTAACCATTTAGTCATCAAAGTTAATATGTGTGTGCTCTACCGACTTTGGTAACCATTTAGTCATCAAAATTAACATGTGTGTGCTCTACCGACTTGGGTAACCATTAAGTCATCAAAGTTAATATGTGTGTGCTCTACCGACCTGGGTAACATTTAATCTTCAAAATTAACATGTGTGTGCTCTACCGACCTGTGTAACCATTTAATATTCAAAATTAACATGTGTGGCTCTACCGACCTGGGTTACCATTTAATCTTCAAAATTAACATGTGTGTGCTTTACCGACCTGTGTAACCATTTCATCTTCAAAATTAACATGTGTGTGCTCTACCGACTTTGGTAACCATTCAGTCATCAAAATTAACATGTGTGTGCTCTACCGACCTGTGTAACCATTTCATCTTCAAAATTAACATGTGTGTGCTCTACAGACCTGGGTAACCATTAAGTCATCAAAATTAACATGTGTGCGCTCTACCGACCTCTGTAACCATTTCATCTTCAAAATTAACATGTGTGTGCTCTACCGACCTGTGTAACCATTTAATCTTCAAAATTAACATGTGTGTGCTCTACCGACCTGTGTAACCATTTAGTCTTCAAAATTAACATGTGTGAGGCTCTAACGACCTGTGTAACCATTTAATCTTCAAAATTAACATGTGTGTGCTCTACCGACCTGTGTAACCATTTAGTCTTCAAAATTAACATGTGTGCACTCCACCGACCTGGGTAACCATTTAATCTTCAAATTTAACATGTGTGTGCTCTACCGACCTGTGTAACCATTAAGTCTTCAAAATTAACATGTGTGCACTCCACCGACCTGGGTAACCATTTAATCTTCAAAATTAACATGTGTGTGGCTCTACAGACCTGGGTAACCATTTAATCTTCAAAATTAACATGTGTGTGGCTCTACAGACCTGGGTAACCATTTAATCTTCAAAATTAACATGTGTGTGGCTCTACCGACCTGGGAAACCATTTAGTCTTCAAAACTAACAATTGTGTGACTCTAACGACTGAGCTAACATTAGAGACCACGAATGTCTCCGTTTTGGGCTCAATCGCGCGAACTAGCCAATATGGACTTTGAACTTGACTGTTGTTTACCAACTTTACTCATGGGGCATGACTTTTGTATGTTTAGAATTGTAATAAAGTGTATATTTATACATCTTATAAAATATCAAAAAAAACACAGAAGGAAACAAAGCTGATAATCAATTTATTTCCATAATAAAACAACACAGCTATGTTACGCAGTAAGAAGCAATTGTTGATGTTCCGGGTATAGCGACAGAAAGTGATACTTTGTATGTTAAACAAATAGAAAACAGCGCTGTTTTATTTTTGGCCATCTTACATCAAGTTATTTTAGTTTATTGATTGAACAACATTAATAAAAAAACTTATAAAGTATGACAAATGAGTCCTGTCTTGCTGATTAAACATATGTTCCCTCAAGCGTCACTTCAAAGGTTTAGTGGAATAATAACCAAGGCTTAATTCAACACAAGTCAAATATGGAGTAATGACTTTCTCCGTAATATCTGAAATAATTGTTTTATGTAAAATATTTATAGCAAAACGTACCTCCGACAGCAAATCAGAACCAAAACGAAAAAGAAAAAACAACCAGGTTATTGAATTCGTTGTAAACTGATACACTATAGCCTTGAGTTACGTTGCAATATATGGAATGCCTTGCTTTACCATGTAAAATCAATTGCAACTTTTGTTTTCCAGTCGCTCTAATTCTCTTGAATATTTAGCCATTTCCAGTTTTGACAGAATATTCTCTACAAAAACATGGTCTTTTTGAAAACGGGTTAAATGATGGCCCAAGCCATTCCTTGCACATCTGTTCCCATACACGTTTACCCTTGCAACTCCTCGGTGTCTAATGTTTTGTAGACTGGGGTTTTCACGGGAGTCTGTGTGAAGAGACAATAAGAATCTTTTACTGGCTTCCGATACGGATAGAAATATCCGCCACGAGGGTTACTGCTTTGGCAGAGCCTCGTTCCCGCTAAAACTGTTACGCGAGTGCCGAATATTTCCATCCGCGTACAAAACCAGTGAAATAATCTTTTACTAGCTATAACTTTTTAAGAACTAAAGGGCGATATTAAATAAAACGACTAATACTTTTAGTGATTTTTGCTTTTAGTAACATATTATTTTACAAATTCATTCAAATTATTATACAATGTTGCATGACGTCATTGCATCACAGGTATAAACGCGAGAAATCCCGGGATGGTATGCAAGAAAGAGAATCCCAGCACCGGTGGAAACGCGAGAAATCCCGGGATGGTATGCAAGAAAGAGAATCCCAGCACCGGTGGAAACGCGAGAAATCCCGGGCTGGTATGCAAGAAAGAGAATCCCAGCACCGGTGGAAACGCGAGAAATCCCGGGCTGGTAGGCAAGAAAGAGAATCCCAGCACCGGTGGAAACGCGAGAAATCCCGGGCTGGTAGGCAAGAAAGAGAATCCCAGCACCGGTGGAAACGCGAGAAATCCCGGGCTGGTAGGCAAGAAAAAGAGAATCCCAGCACCGGTGGAAACGCGGGAAATCCCGGGCTGGTATGCAAGAAAAAGAGAATCCAAGCACCGGTGGAAACGCGAGAAATCCCGGGATGGTATGCAAGAAAGAGAATCCCAGCACCGGTGGAAACGCGAGAAATCCCGGGATGGTATGCAAGAAAGAGTATCCCAGCACCGGTGGAAACGCAGGCTGGTATGCAAGAAAGAGAATCCCAGCACCGGTGGAAACGCGAGAAATCCCGGGCTGGTAGGCAAGAAAAAGAGAATCCCAGCACCGGTGGAAACGCGGGAAATCCCGGGCTGGTATGCAAGAAAAAGAGAATCCCAGCACCGGTGGAAACGCGAGAAATCCCGGGATGGTATGCAAGAAAGAGAATCCCAGCACCGGTGGAAACGCGAGAAATCCCGGGATGGTATGCAAGAAAGAGTATCCCAGCCCCGGTGGAAACGCGGGAAATTCCGGGCTGGTATGCAAGAAAGAGTATCCCAGCACCGGTGGAAACGCGAGAAATCCCGGGCTGGTATGCAAGAAAAAGAGAATCCCAGCACCGGTGGAAACGCGGGAAATCCCGGGCTGGTATGCAAGAAAGAGTATCCCAGCACCGGTGGAAACGTGGGAAATCCCGGGCTGGTATGCAAGAAAGAGTATCCCAGCACCGGTGGAAACGCGGGAAATCCCGGGATGGTATGCAAGAAAGAGAATCCCAGCACCGGTGGAAACGCGGGAAATCCCGGGATGGTATGCAAGAAAGAGAATCCCAGCACCGGTGGAAACGCGGGAAATCCCGGGCTGGTATGCAAGAAAGAGTATCCCAGCACCGGTGGAAACGCGAGAAATCCCGGGCTGGTATGCAAGATAAAGAGAATCCCAGCACCGGTGGAAACGCGGGAAATCCCGGGCTGGTAGGCAAGAAAAAGAGAATCCCAGCACCGGTGGAAACGCGAGAAATCCCGGGCTGGTATGCAAGAAAGAGTATCCCAGCACCGGTGGAAACGCGGGAAATCCCGGGCTGGTATGCAAGAAAGAGTATCCCAGCACCGGTGGAAACGCGGGAAATCCCGGGCTGGTATGCAAGAAAGAGTATCCCAGCACCGGTGGAAACGCGGGAAATCCCGGGCTGGTAGGCAAGAAAGAGTATCCCAGCACCGGTGGAAACGCGGGAAATCCCGGGCTGGTATGCAAGAAAGAGTATCCCAGCACCGGTGGAAACGCGGGAAATCCCGGGCTGGTATGCAAGAAAGAGTATCCCAGCACCGGTGGAAACGCGGGAAATCCCGGGCTGGTAGGCAAGAAAGAGAATCCCAGCACCGGTGGAAACGCGGGGAATCCCGGGCTGGTATGCAAGAAAAAGAGAATCCCAGCACCGGTGGAAACGCGGGAAATCCCGGGCTGGTATGCAAGAAAGAGTATCCCAGCACCGGTGGAAACGCGAGAAATCCCGGGCTGGTATGCAAGAAAGAGTATCCCAGCACCGGTGGAAACGCGGGAAATCCCGGGCTGGTATGCAAGAAAGAGAATCCCAGCACCGGTGGAAACGCGAGAAATCCCGGGCTGGTATGCAAGAAAGAGTATCCCAGCACCGGTGGAAACGCGGGAAATCCCGGGCTGGTATGCAAGAAAAAGAGAATCCCAGCACCGGTGGAAACGCGGGAAATCCCGGGCTGGTATGCAAGAAAAAGAGAATCCCAGCACCGGTGGAAACGCGAGAAATCCCGAGCTGGTATGCAAGAAAGAGAATCCCAGCACCGGTGGAAACGCGAGAAATCCCGGGCTGGTATGCAAGAAAGAGTATCTCAACACCGGTGGAAACGCGAGAAATCCCGGGCTGGTATGCAAGAAAAAGAGAATCCCAGCACCGGTGGAAACGCGAAAAATCCCGGGCTGGTAGGCAAGAAAGAGAATCCCAGCACCGGTGGAAACGCGAAAAATCCCGGGCTGGTATGCAAGAAAAAGAATCCCAGCACCGGTGGAAACGCGGGAAATCCCGGGCTGGTATGCAAGAAAGAGAATCCCAGCACCGGTGGAAACGCGAGAAATCCCGGGCTGGTATGCAAGAAAGAGTATCTCAACACCGGTGGAAACGCGGGAAATCCCGGGCTGGTAGGCAAGAAAGAGAATCCCAGCACCGGTGGAAACGCGGGAAATCCCGGGCTGGTATGCAAGAAAGAGTATCCCAGCACCGGTGGAAACGCAGGCTGGTATGCAAGAAAGAGAATCCCAGCACCGGTGGAAACGCGGGAAATCCCGGACTCGTAGGCAAGAAAGAGTATCCCAGCACCGGTGGAAACGCGGGAAATCCCGGGCTGGTAGGCAAGAAAGAGAATCCCAGCACCGGTGGAAACGCGGGAAATCCCGGGCTGGTATGCAAGAAAGAGAATCCCAGCACCGGTGGAAACGCGGGAAATCCCGGGCTGGTAGGCAAGAAAGAGAATCCCAGCACCGGTGGAAACGCGAGAAATCCCGGGCTGGTATGCAAGAAAGAGAATCCCAGCACCGGTGGAAACGCGGGAAATCCCGGGCTGGTAGGCAAGAAAGAGAATCCCAGCACCGGTGGAAACGCGAGAAATCCCGGGCTGGTATGCAAGAAAGAGAATCCCAGCACCGGTGGAAACGCGAGAAATCCCGGGCTGGTATGCAAGAAAGAGTATCTCAACACCGGTGGAAACGCGGGAAATCCCGGGCTGGTAGGCAAGAAAGAGAATCCCAGCACCGGTGGAAACGCGGGAAATCCCGGGCTGGTATGCAAGAAAGAGTATCCCAGCACCGGTGGAAACGCAGGCTGGTATGCAAGAAAGAGAATCCCAGCACCGGTGGAAACGCGGGAAATCCCGGACTCGTAGGCAAGAAAGAGTATCCCAGCACCGGTGGAAACGCGGGAAATCCCGGGCTGGTAGGCAAGAAAGAGAATCCCAGCACCGGTGGAAACGCGGGAAATCCCGGGCTGGTAGGCAAGAAAGAGAATCCCAGCACCGGTGGAAACGCGGGAAATCCCGGGCTGGTATGCAAGAAAGAGTATCCCAGCACCGGTGGAAACGCAGGCTGGTATGCAAGAAAGAGAATCCCAGCACCGGTGGAAACGCGGGAAATCCCGGGCTGGTAGGCAAGAAAGAGTATCCCAGCACCGGTGGAAACGCAGGCTGGTATGCAAGAAAGAGAATCCCAGCACCGGTGGAAACGCGGGGAATCCCGGGCTGGTATGCAAGAAAGAGAATCCCAGCACCGGTGGAAACGCGGGGAATCCCGGGCTGGTATGCAAGAAAGAGAATCCCAGCACCGGTGGAAACGCGGGGAATCCCGGGCTGGTATGCAAGAAAGAGAATCCCAGCACCGGTGGAAAAGCGGGGAATCCCGGGCTGGTATGCAAGAAAGAGAATCCCAGCACCGGTGGAAACGCGGGTAATCCCGGGCTGGTAGGCAAGAAAGAGAATCCCAGCACCGGTGGAAACGCGGGAAATCCCGGGCTGGTAGGCAAGAAAGAGAATCCCAGCACCGGTGGAAACGCGGGAAATCCCGGGCTGGTAGGCAAGAAAGAGAATCCCAGCACCGGTGGAAACGCGGGAAATCCCGGGCTGGTATGCAAGAAAGAGTATCCCAGCACCGGTGGAAACGCAGGCTGGTATGCAAGAAAGAGAATCCCAGCACCGGTGGAAACGCGGGAAATCCCGGGCTGGTATGCAAGAAAGAGTATCCCAGCACCGGTAAAACGCGGGAAATCCCGGGCTGGTAGGCAAGAAAGAGAATCCCAGCACCGGTGGAAACGCGGGAAATCCCGGGCTGGTATGCAAGAAAGAGTATCCCAGCACCGGTGGAAACGCGGGAAATCCCGGGCTGGTAGGCAAGAAAGAGAATCCCAGCACCGGTGGAAACGCGGGAAATCCCGGGCTGGTATGCAAGAAAGAGTATCCCAGCACCGGTGGAAACGCAGGCTGGTATGCAAGAAAGAGTATCCCAGCACCGGTGGAAACGCAGGCTGGTATGCAAGAAAGAGTATCCCAGCACCGGTGGAAACGCGGGAAATCCCGGGCTGGTAGGCAAGAAAGAGTATCCCAGCACCGGTGGAAACGCGGGAAATCCCGGGCTGGTAGGCAAGAAAGAGTATCCCAGCACCGGTGGAAACGCGGGTAATCACGGGATGGTATGCAAGAAAGAGAATCCCAGCACCGGTGGAAACGCGGGAAATCCCGGGCTGGTAGGCAAGAAAGAGTATCCCAGCACCGGTGGAAACGCGGGTAATCACGGGATGGTATGCAAGAAAGAGTATCCCAGCACCGGTGGAAACGCGGGTAATCACGGGATGGTATGCAAGAAATTGTCTTACGTATGTATAGCGTTCCCTGTCTTTACTTAATCTCACTGCAATCCGTGTGCTTGAACGATAAAATTTAGCATACTTACAATGTTGCACTGAACGTTATAGTGCAAAGAGTTTGTTGCAAACAGACGAATTGATGAAATCATACTTTCTAATTTCAGAGGCAATGACTTTCGTCGTGTTTCTCAATCGCAATTAATCAGCAGCTGCAGGGAATCTAATTATATCATTAGATTTACTTGAACGAATTTTGCCCTACAGACGTGAGACAAACGGATTAATTAGATAACCCATTGTCCGGCAATTTGGCTGATGAATTTGGAATATTCATAAAATTGCCTTTTGTAAAAAACCTTGTCTGGGTATTTCTCAGTGAAAAGTCCAGAACTCCGGTAAACATTTCAACATTTCCTTGGACTCACAGTTTAGGTATATAACAGAGAGAATAAGTTGCTACAGTGACCTCCACATACATGATACAGTCCCTCTCCACACATACCTCCGGGAAAACAACAATCCATAAAACACAAGGTATTTGAAGAGTCTCAATGGAACATATGTCCGGGAACAGGGGCGCAAGGTATGGCCTGGTTCACCATAACTGACAGTCAAATATGGGGGCCTACTTCGATGGAGAGGACTAAATGTCAATACCATTGAAAACTTGATTGATATATAAGTAGTGATAAAATAGTGTAAATTGTCAACACCAATTAGTCATTAATGAGATACAGGTTCGAGTCGACAATAGGCCAGGATGATGCACATACCGGACACTTACTCAATCGGTCATAAACCATTATAATTAGGCACGTTAATTACACATGAGTGGGATAATATCCTGTGAAGATGTTCTAAGATTGTTTGACTAACAATTCATTTGATATTTGAATTGAGATAATGGCTGACAGTGTTCCATACAACATTTGAGTGAGTTGCTGTCTGATAGGAAAATAAGACAACAGATTGTAACAAACATACCACTCAGTTGCTTGATAAGTTGATTGCAATTCCACAAAAGCCCAATAAGAGTGTTTGTTACACTAGCCAACTCTTGCTTGAATGGAATATCAATCGATCATTAGGTAATGCTTTATACAGTTGAACCATGGTTGACCGATGAACAATCTACTGAAGAAAATATGCCAAATGACCTGTGAGTATCGCATATGTGGAAAAGCTTCCTCAAGTATCTCTGTATTTTAACCACGATGTGCAAGAACAATATGTAATATACAATGATATAATGATAAAATAATTGTCGTCATGGCGTAAAGATAGTGATGGAACTCGGCATGGCGTAGATATGGTGATTGAACCAATATTATGTAGAATGTATGTACGTGACATATCTACACGACCCATTAGTGGTCCAAGATGAGGTTTTAAAGAATAGTTAAATAATGCGAAACAAATATTTAACATTTTCATTTGCTATCAGTATTTCAGAAAAGCACCCTTGAACATAATCATTCTGAAATATCTTCTAAATAATAGTTTTAATTAAATGTTTTTAGTTTAAAGATATATTTATATTTATAAAAAGTTGAACTGTTTTTAAAATGATACCACTTTATTTGATCAATAATGTTCTCATCTTATATGCACTTTATAGATAAAATCACTACTTGGACTTTGTATCAGGGTTTGAGTTTCCGGTGTGTTCATACACACGTTCGCACATACTTCACTTGTATGAACAGAGGAAATACAGCAGTACAGATTCTTTTATGGAAACAAGTGTTCTCTATACAATCAATACAAATCCTTTCACTGCATGAAAACAGTTTAAAACAGATTAATGAATGGGTCTGAATTCGTTACATACCAAAATAACCTGCATTGCTTGCGCCTTATTGTCACATGATAGTATGCTACATGTGAGTCTAAATGGGATAACACGTGTATAACCTGGTTGATTGAGAAATTGTTCCCATTTCAAAGCATTGTGCACTTTAATGAATAGTCCAAATGACAAGAAATTGAGTTCTGTTGATACATTTTCGGATTAGTAAAATACTAACAACAACCATAAAGTATAGCATAGACAACAGCACAGTGATATCATTGTGTCGATTATAGTTGAATACTTGCCAACATGATCCTGTTGAATCTTACTTGGTTCGTTTATACAAATGTCAACATACATTACATTGATTCAGTAATGTTTGCTTATTCATCATGCATGATCCTTGTCTAGTCTCGTAAATCTATATTTCATGGTGAGATGAAATTTATGCATATTACTATTTGTGGTTTTCTTGGAAGGTATCTTACATAGATCCCTTCATATTTTGATCAGAACAACTTGCACATTTTTCGGCGGAGTCGTACTAATATGCCTTTGTAATTTGATTTGACATTTGACAGCGATGGGTAAACCAATCAAATTTAACGTTAGCGAGTAGTGTTGTTAGTCAACCCCACGGGAAATTGACCTACTTCGGAATTAAGTATATTTTGATTTTTCGTTCCGCCCAATAATTACTGCTTTCAGTAGCTATTAAGCCATACCAAATAAAATCAATGTTTAGCGCCAGGTACATTTTTCGAAACCTACCTAGGAGGGAAACAGGGAAAGTCGCCACTTATAGTATCTCCACATTTGCAGACACTCACGGAAAACATCGTGGATGTGAGGAGATGGCTTATAGTAGAAACTGTTTTTTCTATTTTACAAACAGACAGTCAGTATAAGCGAACTGAAAATTTGTTCGTGTATCGAAATTATCAGACGATTTTATTTTCATTAATATGAATTCATACCTGTGAAACGTCGCACTATTTTGTGTATATCTACGAAATCTGTGAAATCACACTATTTTGTGAATATCTACGAAATCTGTGAATCCGCGTACTATTTTGTGTACATCTTTGAAATCTGTGAAACCACGCACACGTTTGTGTATATCTTCGAAATCTGTGAAACCGCGCACTATTTTGTGTATATCTACGAAATATGTGAAATGTGCACTATTTTGTGAATATCTACGAAATCTGTGAAATCGCGCACTATTTTGTGTATATCTACGAAATCTGTGAAACCGCGCACTATTTTGCGTATATCTACGAAATCTGTGAAACCGCGCACTATTTTGTGTATATCTTCGAAATCTGTGAAACCGCACTATTTTGATTATCTTCAATATTTGTGAAAACTCGCACTATTTTGTGTTTGTCTTCCATTTCAAGTTGTAACATACATATCCACGTGCTATTTGATACAAGTAAACTTAAATATAGTAAGTGTACAAGTATTCAAAACAATGAACAAACAGAAATGTAGACAAAATAAATTGTAATTCTAATGTCACCAAAGTATATGAATACATTTGGTTGGACTGATCATGAGTTTCAATGTATCCCAAGAGACAAATATTATTTTATGACCTTTATTCAAGGTCGTTCTTTGTCTGAGGAGAGGATAAACCTTTTAGTTTCTAGATATACTTAATATATCGATAGGAATTATTTTCATTGACATGGATTTTATTTTAGTGAGAATGAATACTTTGCGGTTCATTACTTGTAAAAATATGTGGTTTGGTTTAGACAGTTTTCATTTTCACTGTGTGTTGTTGTAACACATAATTCGTGTCGCATTATAAAGTAACATCTTTATGAAAGTCTCATTCTTGCATATTACATAACATTTCATTAAAATAATACATAAATATTCATGCAAGACAGTTCTGTAAGAATTATAAGAGACTATTGCACACTAATTATAGACATTCAATTTACAATCTGAAAAGAGTTAAATTGAACATCAAAACTAATACTAGTGTGTATTGCTTATGTAACAGTTTAAAACAATCAGTTATAAATGTACGGGATATAAAAACTGGTTTCCCACACAAGTTTGATGTAGATTCATCGATCAACTGTGACACATGGTGCCTATTTTACCAATATACCAAGCTGTATTCAGATGTGTAATTCTGTAACAAACGGGAAAGCATTTGTTTGTAATTATAGCCGACAGTTTACATTTTCCTGAACTTGGAATAAATCTCGAGTTAATTGGATCACACAGATTCAGTAGATATATAACTAGAGTAAATTCATTTTCTGTTGAGAAAGACAACATATCGTTACATCATGTAATCTGTTCTATTAGATTGTAGGTATTATTACAGCTATCTTGTCAATGTGATTGGGTTACGTCGTCCTCTTTTACTTCACTGTTTGTTCTCACTATCAGTGGAATAACGTCAACGGCGCTATTACATCCGAGTGAATCAGTATAAAAAGACAACATGTGGTGGAAACCTCAAATTTTGCAGACAAGAATACATTTTTGTAGAAAAGCGAGTTAGTTCAACCTAGTTTAATCATCGAAACATTTTTTAAATTATTTTGTGGCAAATTCCAATTTTAGACCTTTTCATACATTTCCTCTGTTAGACATAAAATCAAAAGAAACAATCTAAACAACGTAATATAATTATTTTTTTATACATTTTTCTTCATAATATTGTTTTGTGAAACGCCGTTCTAGAAAGTATACTTTTAGTTTCGCGTATCAGTACGGTATTTATAGCCAGTATTCTTTATATTAGTGCATACACTGGTTCTAAAAGACATTGGATATATCTGACGTGTCGATTTTGATCACAGGCAGTAATAACATGAATGATTCAGATGGATTAAACTATCTAAAAAGTAAAATAAATTATAACCTAGTAAATATCGTTTCAGTTCATATCACATTTTGCCATCATGTAGTGAAGATTCTCAATATACAATATGGCGGGTTAGCTCTGCTTGCCATTATATGTATCATGTTTACTCAGTGTTATAAATGGATATTTAATTCATTAAAAACGGAACAAGTAGTATTGATTCCAACACTTATAAATATCCACAGCAAAACATGTATATGAATTGCAAGTATAAGTCTATCCCAGGTGTCTGGCGTGGTACTATGTGGCATCCATAATGTATCGTGAACTTTAATGTATTATACAGACATCAACGGTGCTCCGGGTAGAATATATTCAGACTTTGAAATCTGTGAATATTCGATATCTGTGAAACGTAGCACTAGTTTGTGTAAATATTCGATATATGTGAAAAGTTGCACTATTTGTGTAATTATTCGATATCTCTGAAACATATCATTATTTTGTGTAAATGTGCGATATCTGTGAAACGTAGCACTTTTTTGTGTAAATATTCAATATCGGTTAAACGTAGCACCATTTTGTGTATATCTTCGATATCTGTAAAATGTCGCACTATTTTGTATTATAGTCACTATTTGCGAAACTGCGTTCTGTTCTGAATATCTAAAATACTTAAAAAAATATGAAACCTCGCGTGTTTGTCTTCCATTCCAAGTTGCGGAATAAATATCCACGTACTATTCAATGCCTGTAAACTTAGATATGAATTTTGTATCGTGAAATCAAATGTATTATCCAGACATCAACTGTGCCCCCGGTATAATCTAATTAGTATTTGTAACATTTGATGTTAATGTTATTTCTATATACTCACACGGATTCTATACATATTGCACTGTAAGCACTTGATTCTATATACAACCATAATAAGCATGCGTTTTTATGCATTCAGTATTTATTCTACTTATATTTTGATCGGAATAAAGTTATGAGTTACCGGGGCATACATCAAACATTGACCTTAAAGATTCGTCAAGCGTATTAAACTTCAATCACTAACGTAACAATTGACATAAAACACGTGTACATGTATAAGCATCAAATGATAATATTTTGAATTTAAAAACAGTTAATTAGATCTAGAGCGCAACGCAACATAATGTACCAATCTTATGTTCCAGGGTTATCAACAAGTACCAACCCAATGTTCCAGGATTATCAACAAGTAACAACCCAATGTTCCAGGGTTACGAACAAGTACCAACCCAATGTTCCAGGGTTATCAACAAGTAACAACCCAATGTTCCAGGGTTACGAACAAGTACCAACCCAATGTTCCAGGGTTATCAACAAGTACCAACCCAATGTTCCAGGGTTATCAACAAGTACCAACCCAATGTTCCAGGGTTATCAACAAGTAACAACCCAATGTTCCAGGGTTACGAACAAGTACCAACCCAATGTTCCAGGGTTACCAACAAGTAACAACCCAATGTTCCAGTGTTACGAACAAGTACCAACCCAATGTTCCAGGGTTACCAACAAGTAACAACCCAATGTTCCAGGGTTACGAACAAGTACCAACCCAATGTTCCAGGGTTATCAACAAGTACCAACCCAATGTTCCAGGGTTATCAACAAGTACCAACCCAATGTTCCAGGGTTATCAACCAGTACCAACCCAATGTTCCAGGGTTACCAACAAGTAACAACCCAATGTTACAGGGTTACGAACAAGTACCAACCTAATGTTCCAGTGTACGAACAAGTACCAACCCAATGTTCCAGGGGTATCAACAAGTAACAACCCAATGTTCCAGGGTTATCAACAAGTAACAACCCAATTTTCCAGGGTTACGAACAAGTACCAACCTAATGTTCCAGGGTTACCAACAAGTAACAACCCAATGTTCCAGTGTTACGAACAAGTACCAACCCAATGTTCCAGGGTTATCAACAAGTAACAACCCAATGTTCCAGGGTTATCAACAAGTAACAACCCAATGTTCCAGGATTATCAACAAGTACCAACCCAATGTTCCAGGGTTACCAACATGTACCAACCATTTTTATGTAGATTTATCACAGTCTAATAAACTGACCGGTGAACATTATTTTGCAAAAAAATTTAAAAAGATGCTGAATGAATGTTTTTATAAAAAGATTTTTATAGCAAAAATCTCAATGAATTTGATGTAATTACATATCCGGACAGGAAATGTTTTATATTAGCTGAAAGATAATATCAGATCATGCTTAAGTATATCCGGTGATCATCGTTTCCGCTTGACCGACATTACAGAGACATTTCTCACAGTTAATGATGTCAGTACACGAACATTTAGTTAGATGGAACGGAACAGTTGTTCCTATGGGATGCAAAAATCAAGATATTATTCTGAACTTGATATATTTTTCAGTTCTTACACATTTGCATGATATAACTAGAAAAAGAGAATAATATTTAGAACCAGATGCTGGGTGGCAGTTGTATTATCAACAGTGTGCAAATATTTACATTGTGACAATACTATATACTGGACTTGTAGTACGGATGCAAATCAAGCAAGCGTTAATATAACGAACAAACTCATACAATACTATCGTATACTTGACTATTTTATATTGAACATTATCCATCAATATGCCCTTCTACCATGCAATAAGTTGTTTTCGAACATTCTGACAACCTGAAGGTCGTGGTAGTCAAGCCGGTGCCAGGCAAGCAATCTCAGCATCGCTAAATCGCTGGTTTGAATGCAATGTTGTTGCCAGCTTTCCGGAAGAAGATATGAGTTATAGTTGGAAACCAATGACCACTGGTTAATGAGTATCACATTCGAACTTAAATGCTTTTGATTAACTGTATTAAATCACCCGCCTCCTCTCATCAAATGTTGAGGACAGCAACATGTAAGATTTAAACGTTTGTGTTATAGTTCTCGTTGTCTGTACATTATTCACATCACAACAAACGTTTGTATAACCAATCCTGCATGATGTAATGTTTGTGCTTGGTATTTCTCTCAGAAAATAATGAATATTCATCAGTATGATAAAATATTCAAACCAAGTCACCAAATCAACAAAAGACTTGAATTGGAAATCAGAAAGTCTGGGACGGTGTCCCTGGAGTAAAAGTAGCCATCTTCTTACAACGACTTCTCCATTATTACTCGGCCGAATTCAACAGTGAGCTCTCTGTACTAGCTAGGATTCCAAAACTATACAAATGATTGCCCTGAAATCTGGTACGTTAACTGTGATTTATGACCATATTTCTTCCCCTGTGACAGAAATACAAATAAATGTTTCTAGACTTATGTGATGTTTCTTTACGTAAGTTTTCGCAACAAGGGACGCCATTATTCATGGACTTTTGAATATATAACAGTTTAACATTTGTGAAGGGTCCAAGAAAAACGTTAATATGGAAATAAGACAGCAATTTGTATTGCTACATGCAATCACAGACATGTTTGCCGAAGAACAACAGCGTTAGTCGCAGTGGCAACAACAACAAAAACAACAACAATACCATCCCAACAACTAAACGTTCGGTCATTGACAGATAAGCTATACATCATATTTGATTGGTTATAACGTATACACTCCTGTGATATTCATCTTGTCTAAATCTCCAGGATATACATAATATAAGTGGACAATGCTTGTACCAATTACCATCATTTCTCTATGAGTCACAATATCTGATTTGTAGTGAAGCATGTCGCGGTAATCAGAATAGATCTCATATGTTTTGCTTCGTGTGTACAATCTCTCGGCAACTTGCACCTATCTTATAGTGTACGAAACAAACTCTACACACGAACAGGCTCACATCTTTAAACAATAAACACAAATATACAAAATAAAAACACAAGGACGTTTAGTACAGAGGACACATGCTATTTACATCAACAGGCATGATGTAATATAATGAAATCAGACGCAGAAATTGGACGGGGGGTTTCTTTCCTACACAGGTCGTTTACTTTGGGTGAATGTACAATAAGTGATAGGTGCGAGCCCTACGTTCAGTTGCGGCTAACCGTTGCGAACGTTTTTTGTGTGTCCCTGGCCCAACGTATTACATTCACTACACACGGGAAACCAAATTGCAAAACGTTATGAAATGTTAGCCGCAAATACCTTTACTGGACGCAATCCTGCTTTAAACCCAAAGAACTGGTTTTGCCGCTTACCGTTCCAATGCGGTCCTCCTATTCCACCCATTATTTATGTTTGCGTCTTGTGTACCTTTTGCCTTTGTTTATATGTATGTATAATATATTCATGTCCCCTTGTGCTTTAGGGGCCGCTGTGTCCTTTGTGTGTGGCATTTCCTGTCCTCGGTCATTACGCAAATTTGTGAACGCAAATTCATGGTACTTTCTAGACTCAGTACATTTTAAAACGTATGTTTTTGTACCTGTGACATGTCTTTTAAATGTCAATTCTTTGTGTGTTTTGAAAATATCATTTTGATACGTTAATACCTGTTGATTGAAAAAAGTTTTCATCATTGCATAAAATGAAACAATATCATGTTATGTTTTTATCTTACATCCTTAGGTAAGTTCATGACATTTAAGAAATCTTACATTTTGCTTTTTTAAATGTACTCAGTATATTGATCATTTACCTCATCGTGACCATGTCATTGTTAGACAGTGAGTGGCTCAGGTCATTATATCTAGTGCATTAAGTCATATCTCGGGCAATAGTTTTATTTGATAACAGTACAATCCCATTACGACAATAGGATTGGCGAGTGTATTGTTTGACGTACAATAGAAGCTGTGAATTAAGTGACAAGGTATGTGTTTGTATTATACTGTGTCACTGGAACACAGACAGAAAACATCTCAGTTATGTAAACTCATGTTTCGAAATGAGGAATGGATCAATATCTTTGGATATAACTTTGGAAGAAACAAGTGCCAATCGCATTAAGCCTTTAGCTGAACCACGCCTCTTCTACAGTAGACTCGTGATACAACATATTTTAAGGTCAAGGAATAAGGACAGTGAAAGTAATCTGATAACGCAAGGGGTTCAAATGTACCACATTGTCAGAAAAAAACTATATACAGTGTTTAAAGGCATTTTTCATATCACCTTTTTGTCAAAGTGATGTTCATGATAAAAAGAATATCATACAGTATAATTCTTAACTGAATGCAAACATATGTTGTATTCGTGATATGCTAAACAATATGTCATGTTTGAAGCTCCAGGGTATTTATATTCTGAAAGCCCAGAGACATATAATTATGTCAGATAAAGAGATAAAGTATGTCAAAGCAATTTTCTTGCTGGTACCCTTTGGTAAACTTGATTTTGTTTCTTTTTTATTGCTAAAAACATAATTATAAACCCCTAACAATGAAACACTATTCTTTATCTTTATATTTCTCGATGACAGCGTCATGCGTTGCTAACCAGTACTTGCATCTAATTCAGGTATTGTGAATTTAGGGGTCCAACCTCGCTCTAGGCGGTTTCGAACCCATGATCTTCGGATCTGGAATCAAACGCTTTAATATCCATTGACCACTATGCCTGAATTGAGACCATTTCTCAATTACTATGATACCGTATTAATAATTTACCTTGAATCACCAGCGTTGCGTATGTTGTAAATCGCTGATGTACGTTAAGTTATCGGCATCGGTGGCTGAAAGTACAGAGAAAGCATCAATTTCTGGTACCACCGCTATTCCATCGTGAAACCAAGTGCGTGAAAGTTGTACAGTACTAAAAACGAGTTAATCGGATTAATACGGGGTGATAATTCTCTCAGCATTTATATAAGATTCATAATTAATACTCATTCTCCAACAATCGTGAGCATATTATTTAATTATTCCACTGTATTTAAACTGAAAGCACTCTCCGGTGTAATATCCAATCGTTCAGTGTATATTGGA
Organism: Mactromeris polynyma; assembly: GCA_032209605.1. Lineage (NCBI taxonomy): Eukaryota > Metazoa > Mollusca > Bivalvia > Venerida > Mactridae > Mactromeris > Mactromeris polynyma. Next base: position 17,402,982 of record JASFXZ010000008.1, read on the forward strand.
CCCTAGGGAAATTCCGACAAAAGTCTGTAGTTTTGTAATTCAATATTATCACATTTAGGACTAGATTTTATCCACGCATGTCTGATAAAAGCGTCAACTATGACAGCTATCTCGGCGATTCTGTTTGTGTCAAGGGATCGTATTATAACATAGTGGAGCTACTGGGCGTATCCGTTTGTTTCAGTTGGAATAAAGTTTCATGCAAGTAAGTCAGTGCCTGAATGTTGTCTGTTTGTAAAAATGTAATTGTATACTTTTGTTGCCAATTATATCAAATTTACAGCACTAAAATTTATCATTCGAATCTTATTTTTTATAGAGAAAAGGCCTAAGGTAAAACACTAGAAAATGCCTTGTACGAGAACGTCGCTTTTGTCACATTTTGCTTTCGTGGGGTTAATTTGTTTTTATTTGCTTTTGTTAATATCTATTTTTCTTACAAGATTTCGTTGATATTTAACTACAATTAGTGTATTCATTAAAACAGAGGCAATCTTATTAAAATAAATTCAGATCGTTATTGTTATTTTACATCATAGAATTGTCCATGAATTGTTATATTATCACACAGTTACGTTACGTTTATAGAACAATGTATCCATTGATTTAAATAGACGGAATTTCGTATCACAATATTGTCCGAAAAGAATGACCGATTTCCAAACAAAACAAGTCAATTTACCAGATGTACTTACTGTAGAGTTGAAGTACGTGCGTAGTACAAGTATAACATCTTTCGTTGATGATTACAATGTTGGCATATGCCAACTAATCTTCAATGAATCTGATAAAATACTTGTTAAATACAAAAACAATCAAATCAACGGCCAATAAGAAGTATCGAAGAAGATCAAATACAAAAGACAAATTACTCTAGATTTTTGTTTTACATGTTCTGCTGAGATACGGGTCGGTTATATAACAAGTTTGTATAAGAAAACAGAAAAGCAGTAATAATTGTGGTAAGCCATTTACCCAGTTTTAATAGCCTGTCTAGTTGCCGCACTTTGTTCATGGAAGAATGACAAATAAGATTCCCGATTTTTTGTTGCATTACGATAATTTTATTCCAAAGGACATGTTCTCTTCAGTATTATGTTCAATGACTGCTATACAACACAATACGAGCATGATTAAGGTTCACCTACGCTGTCTACAATTAGCATTGTAAGTGTCTAGGCTAATGTGATCGTTGGAGATGCTCTAAATTAGTCGTTAGTGTGATACATAGACACATTATAAATACAACTGGAGATATATTCGGGATTTAAAATGTCTGGGACTTTTGAAACAATGTCAAGTGTTTTTTGTGTTGTAAGCGTGGATATGTTTTGGTTTCAATACGTTTATGTTACATGTGGTGGTGGTTTAATTTGTATAACTCCAAAATATAAAATGTCATGAGTTAGTTAAACTGAAATAGACTCATTGACTTAAAATATACTTCATTATTTTAGGAAAAACTTAACATGTATTTATGTTTTTTAGTTCACGCATTTCTTTCCCAAATGTATACGCCTGTTATCATTATACTTCATTTTGTCTATGGTAAATCGCTTTGCAGTGCTACACAGGTAGTCCATGATAGTTAGAATTCCATTAAATATCTCATCTAACGTTCGTTTTTAAAGATAAATAGGCAGGACCAAAATAGTGCCGCCATTGACTTAATGCTTATTTAGACCATCATGTTATATATCGGACAAGGTAACCATCATGTTATGTATCGGACAAGGTGACTATCATGTCATGTATCGGACAAGGTGACCATCATGTTATGTATCGGACAAGGTGACAATCATGTTATGTATCGGACAAGGTGACCATCATGTTATGTATCGGACAAGGTGACCATCATGTTATATATCGGACAAGGTGACCATTATGTTATATATCGGACAAGGTGACCATCATGTTATATGTCGGACAAGGTGACCATCATGTTATATATCGGACAAGGTGACCATTATGTTATATATCGGACAAGGTGACCATCATGTTATATATCGGACAAGGTGACCATCATGTTATATATCGGACAAGGTGACCATCATGTTATATATCGGACAAGGTGACCATCATGTTATACATCGGACAAGGTGACCATCATGTTATATATCGGACAAGGTGACCATCATGTTATATATCGGACAAGGTGACCATCATGTTATATATCGGACAAGGTGACCATCATGTTATATATCGGACAAGGTGACCATCATGTTATATATCGGACAAGGTGACCATCATGTTATATATCGGACAAGGTGACCATCATGTTATATATCGGACAAGGTGACCATCATGTTATATATCGGACAAGGTGACCATCATGTTATATATCGGACAAGGTGACCATCATGTTATATATCGGACAAGGTGAATACAATCACCACTGTTAGTGCTTTAACACTCTAGTTTTTGGGGTATTAAGTAATGAAATATTCGCATGAGAAAAAAGCAATCATGTTACCAGTTTTTTTCTCATTAAATCATTTCCACATTAATCATTTTAACATTAAATAACACTTTACATACAAATAGGTTAACACAAGCGCCCGACATTTTGTACTACTTCGCTCATGTTCGAGATTGAACGATTAAATATTTTCCATTTTTCTTTCAGATTCCATTCAATAAGACAACAGCCATTATCAACAAACGACAAACGTTATCAGTGACAGAGAATATTGACTCGTTGAATGTTATTGCTTGTTTCCTAGAAGTATCATAACAAATAATTGTCGTAACAAGAGCGGGCTCTCTTCCCGGAACTAATTTTCATTGAGTGGTTTTAGTTTCGAACAAAATCTCGTTCAACGAGATCTCGGACCGTTTGGAATAATATCAAACTATTCTAGATAAACACTGCGTGGTGAGTAGGTACATTGCGAAAAAAATATTAAATCTTTTTTCTGAACCACATCGTATATTACAGACCAGACGGTCACACTGATTGATCATATTAGACGAACTACTAGATATCGTCTGTGATTCTAGCTGGACATTTTGATTGAACAGCGTATGCTTCATATCAGCATTATTCAGAAAACAACATCTTAAGACGTGGATAAAAAATCATATGAAGATATATCTGTTATACATAGACGTGTATTAGCAATATAATTATACTATCTAGACCGGATTGATCTTGAATAGGATTTTCCAGATATAAGAGCAAGAACTTCCTATGTGACAATTCCAAAGGATATTTTCTACAAAACACCCATTCAGTATCACTGCTTGCTTTCATATTGTCATAATGAGTGTTTGTTCAGCTACTGCGGCAGCTACGCGACCCGGTGTACGGCGTGAATCCCGGAGCTCGAGTTCACGTGCTAGTACCACGGAGGCACAATTCTTCATTGATAAATCTGGAACCAAAGGACTAGATCAGAGGTAAGTTTATTTTCCAAGATGATACTCATTTAGATGAATATAAGTTTAAGTTCAAAATGATGGAACTTTTTGTGGGTTAACAATAGGTACCTCTTATAACTGAATGTGTTGTCTGTCTGTGTGACTGTTCTACTTCTTTTTATTGAAAAATGTTTGATGGTAATGAGGTCATATTTATATTGTACCGTATAGTGTTGTTATATATCTGAAATCCGCTAAATCTACTTCTGGAATAACCATAAAGAATCCGATACGTACAAACAAGATTATCATTTTCTCAGAAAAAACTAAGATGTGCAAATAAAACATCCGGCTAAGTCATTTGGACTACATTCACATGCTCATTACATTAGGTTGTTTTTCGTAGCGAACAGTACACAATTGCGAAACTATACCGGCGCCATCAACTCTTTATGGAAGGCGTAATGGTCAATAGATTGAACGCATGGCCACTGATTATGAAGTTCCCGAGTTCCAAGAGGGTTCAAATACATTTCACAATCCCTAAATTTGGCGCGAGTATGAGTATAAATTTCAAGCCAGACAGCGGTCACCAAGAATTGTTAATAAAAGGGGTAAACGTGTTTTATATTCGATGTAAAATAAATAAGTTTTTACTTAACCGAGATATTTGGTCTATAGATTACTCAAAATATTTGTTTGGAAATACTTTTTTGTGAATTTTATAACCGAAGGGCATTCTATAGAAATTGTCTAAGTAAGAATTAACGAGCCACAATGATACGCGTATTTTATTCTCGTATTGGCCGTCTAAATTTCAAAACATATCAACAGAACAATGCGCATACATTTAAGCCATAATCAAACACACGTGTACATGTATATACAAAATTATCACTGTTTTAGTATTCATGATTTACAGTTCTGTCCCGACCGGTTGGCTCAGTTTGTTAACCGTTTGCCTGTCAACCGGGAGGTCTGGGTTTGATTCCCGGTTAGGGCAGGTAATATCCTCCTGTGTCATTTGGCTTCCGTCATGTTGGCAAGTTGTCAGCTGCGGGTGGAAGGGCTAGTACTGCTTGATCATTTATTCCAGGAAAACAGGTTAGGTCGACGGACCGCAATATATAAATGCAAAATGTTGAAAATAATTCAATCGTCTAATTTCTATTTGCAATGTCAAATTTCTTCATCATGACTGTTATCATTTTGTCCTATACTACTGAGGTGAGGGGTTATACCCAACGTGTATCTGTAGTTATCATTGCGTGGTTTGCTTAAAATATATCAAATCCCCTTTTCAATGTCGAAATATTTTATATCTCACTTCGAAAATAAATCATCTATGTTTCCTTTCTCATTCCAACGTGTACTTAATTGATTTTATATTGATTTGAAGGTTCGTCGAACTTCATAACACTCACTTATCTCGGCAAAATAATAAACTATTTTACAATTTATGTGTCATGCCTTGACTTCCATTCCTTGATCTGTCTGTGCGTCGAACTCTGGTTTCAGAATGATTTGTAAACATTGTCTTCCTGTCTTTAGTACGTAATTAAAACTAACATCGATTTGCGGCTTCCGCTGAATTTTATTTGAACAAGCATTATGTTTGTGTGTTTATGACTGAAACGAATTGAAAAAATGCAGTTGAAATCAATTGAAATCCGTCGGACAGTTGAAATGCACTTTGAACTACCACGATTTTAGAAATGTCTGAGTACTTAACATTTCGAATAACAATTTTATAAATATCCATGTATTGTATCATATATCGTCTCAATTTCAAAGCCATCAGGAAATGAGAAATAATCTGATAACATAATTGCGTTTGTTTCTGCAAATTTTTTATCATAAAATACAAGTTAAATACGTGCATCAAATATTGCTTGTGTTGTTCAGCTTTTAGAGTTTAGACCCAGGCAGTTAATATATTGAAGGACTTATCCAGGAACATACTACATTTGAGCACAATCTTCTGGGAATAGCCCTCCATTGAAATCAAAAAGTAACATTTATACGAAAATACATAAATGCGTTGTAATTTGCAAAAAAATGTAGATTAATCAAATATTGACTAATATATGTACATTAAATTGCCATTAGTTACTTTCGATTCTATTCAATTAAACTAGTTCTTAACAAACACGTACATACGTTGTAGCATTGAGTATTATAACGATTTGTGTATACAGATTTTACTAAAGCAGTATAAAGACAGTTAAGTATCAAATATTCTAAGTTTGCGCCTGTTTATGCCATGAACGCGTTGTTAAGATAACAGATGCCCTTGACACGTAAAAACTGTACCATCTATAGGAACTATTCATTATTTACATCTGCATCATTTTATCAGTGTGCTACCAAACCAATTTCAGTTAGTTGTTCCTGGAAATTTCACATCGTAGATAACGTATTAAACTAAAGGCTCTAAGTTAAATCATTAACAAGGTATTGTATAATGTAGACGGAAAATATGTTACGTTCTGGATGCTCTGTTGAATTAGTGTATATACAACATCAATGTATTGACATACATTATATTACTCTGTCCACCTGTCTATCATCTTTAATTTTGTTTTGGAAAGTCCGACTGCAGTTCCACTATTCCGGAGCAGCCCTTTTTTGAGCAACAACCTCTCTTCAACACTAGTATAAGTTTCATGTAGTAAAATATTAAAATAAAGTAAATCTTTCTAGAGCAACTGCCTCTCAATAACAACCAGAAAGCTAATCCGAGCCTTCTCTGTCCCTAAACCAGCCCCTTTTACGATTTTTGATATTTCATGTTGCTGGTTAGGGTCAGAGGAACTCCTATAGTAAAAACCCGGGGATTTCCTCTCCCGCGCGGGAGAGGAACTTTAAATCAAAATATCTATGTAAACATTCATTGGATTAACATTTCAAGCATATACATCTATTATCAATATATTAATTAACCTATCTGAACCGTAACATTTGTTTTGAAAACCTTAATACGTTGTAACGGTCAATCCTTTTCAGAGTAAGCTAAAAAATAATTTTCTTCATGTAAATATGTATTTGGGTCAAAGCACCTGGCTGTCACGTGATCGAAAACGAGAGGAATTTTAATGCCTTCACCGCTTGTATGACGTCACTTTTCCTCGCGAGAGTACCGCGTTATTATGCAAATGAACAATATGGCCGATTTCGTAACGATTTCGGTACTGCATAACATAAATGTTTTTTTATGAAACTACAGTAGATAAAGGGGCAATTTTATCATTGCAGATTGGTAAATTACATGACAATTTACCGATTTGTTCGGCTAACTTTCCGTTAAAATGAGATCAAACGCCACATACACCGTTGAAAGTACACGACTGTACACGACTGTGTGGTTTTTAGTAATCCCCGGGTTTTTACTATAGGAGTTCCTCTGACCCTAAGCCGCCAAAAAAAAAAAAAAAAGGCTATAGGGTCAGAGAAGTCTCGGATTACCAGAAAGCGTGTCTCCCAAAGGGTGATGTTGTGGAGATATTGCACCGTCATAACATTTGAGCGAAGAAGAAACACACTTGACCAACTATTTTATCCCATTGTAACGATGAGTTCCTTAATACTGACTGACACACGCGCCATGTATTTCCCCCCTGATTATCTATCACATTTTTAGTACATTGATAACAATTTACGCGGTACGCAAACACGTGCTGATGGTTATCGCCTTTGGTAGATGTGACCTATTACACGGCTGTACAGAGTTCCATCGCTTTAACTATGATCCGTTAAATGGCATCGTAAACTGTTGTCGTATTTCCAACCATTAAATTGTGTGTACAAGTTCTTGTAAAGTTAAGTCCAAACACTTGATGTTTCAATTATAGCTAGTGTCAAGAGTCAATTATCGGACTCTGCATATCGAAATGTATGGTTTTATTATTTTGCTGTTTGATTTATATTTGTGTCTTGCGACCATCTTGTCCTTGTAATTATTCAATTGTATGTATATAATCACATGTCTTCTTTTGTTTTTGACCTGTAGTATCGTCTATGCCATTATCAGACCCGAAGTTTTTAAACTGAGTCTGGAGACCACTCTAATTCAGGTGCTGGTTGGTTGGTTGTGAGTGCAGTCTCAGAACTGACCAATGACAATGTTGGATTCTTAGAATAGCCTGAAAACTGAGTTTTACAACGTTATGTCTATCATGTCCCAACAATGTGTGATTGTAGCAGATGTTTATAAGGGTCAGGAGTAAGAAGCCCATTCCTCTGCCGTCATGTTACGATATAGTCCTCTTATACGGATTCGTGTTATTGCGTTCTGCATTCAAAGTAGGACTGTCTATACGGTCCCTTGACGTAAGCCCTGCTGAAAGCATGATACATATAGCATACATCTCACCATGCTGTTGGTTCACTGAGTTTGTTATACTTGATATAAGACAGTAGGTGTTTCGTCAGGCAAAAACACAACACGTTTATCATTCAGAAATCCTATACTCCAGACGTAAATGTGTCTTGATCCGGCTTAAGAGAAATCTTAGGAGATTGTCAAATGTTAAAGTTCTTATACAACAAAAAACAGCTGAATCGTTTCTTCTACTTGACTTAAATAGGTTTTGATTTAAGAGGGATTATTCGCAAACTTTATACTCAAAATATGGCAAAAATTTGAATAACTGAAAATATCGACGTACAAGATATTGCATATAAGAAGGATGTTCAAACATACCCCGAAGATATCTCTTAAGTTGTTATTTTCATATACAATATTTTAACATTCAGATTGGTAATTTTAATTTGATAATGATAGCTTGATATTTTATAATCATTAGACCATAAATTGGTGAACGTGATGTACCTAGATAAAGATAAGAACATAGCAATGTTATAAATCATTTATCGATCATCAAAGCAACGTCATCAAAGTCACCGTTATGGTCAAGGTATTCATCTCTCAATGAATTAAACATACATTCCCATTAATAAAACATATTATATAATATTTCCATGGAATCGCCAAAGTGATCCTAGACCTGTGACAAAAATAATTTTTTGTATGAATTGATTTGTGGATACCAATGGTAACATTTTTTGTGATTTATTTACCATTGGAATCCACAACTCAATTTACACAAACAATATTTTATTTATAGTTTATTTACGATTAGTGTTTTCTTTGCAGGAAGTACAGCACAATCTCTACCCACAAATCGTCGTCGGGAGCAAATTTATGCTGCGTCATTTCCGTTTTGATAGCGATCATTGGCATTGGTCTGTTTGAATCAAACATTGATTTCATTGGATGAAATGGAACTCTACCCATCTACATGGATTGGTCGAAATAATTCCATCTTGGAATTAAATTGGGTTGTCTGCTGATGCCAAGAGCTGAAATTCGACTATTTCAAATGTCTAATTTCGCAATTTATACAATAGATGCTAACGTCTGTAATATTGAGTATGGAGATGCGTCGCTTTTATTAAAACTGTAAACGTGTACAAAGATATTTATATTATTTTATCGCTGTTTTGTATATATTTATTCTACTTTATGTCGTCAAAGTTTGTGATATTGCAAAATGCTTTTGGTTTTTCGTATTATTATTGTAATGTAATATTTTGCTCGGATCTGTTATTGGCGTTGTGTGTTTCTGATATAGCGAATGCGCAGACGAAAAGCTTACACTACAATTCTGCAGCTAATATCTAATATTATATCTATGATTGTGTGAAATTACATTCTAGTAAAAGATCACTAACGTTAAATTGTGGAAATGTTGTCTTAATCTCTATGCTTAACCATTCTAGTTTGGAACCATTGGCTCTTTCTACGGAATAAAGATTCGTTTTGTGATCGTTTTCTGCCGCTACAAAAAAAACACAATTTTATGATCTTTTATACAAATCGCTTTGATTACTTATCGCAACTTCCTTGAAGTTTGACTTATAAATGATTTATGCCACGGAATCACTCTTACACATATTTCTGTGCAAAACAACATTGGCATCTTGAATACAATAATTGAAAACGGTATACTAATGTTATTGAAATAAATAGTTTTGCTGAAAATAGATAACACGAGTATTTGTACTAGTCCTATTTTCTAAATAATGTTTCATTCTGTAGATTACGAAATTTTCGAAACGTTGTTTTTTAATAACCTATGATTGTTTAATTTTTTTTAGAGTGTCTTAACTCGCAGATATACGCATGGATATAACAAAATCAGCAATCCAATTGGTGTGGTATAGTTGTAGAATACATTTTTTTCATCACTATTTGTGCAACAATGATTTCTTATTATAAGGCACAGTCGTCTCGTTTGTTTGGTGGTCATCACAAGATTTGCTGGTCACTGTGTGCGCATTTTTTATTGTGTTACTTATGTTATGGCAGGTGTCAAGGTGTCGAGGTTGAACAAAATCAAACTTCCCATGTGAAAATTGTCAGTTGGAACAATATACATGCATCTAGTATATTTGGTATCATTTTATTAATTTTCGATCACATGTTGTCTATATTTTTTTGATAATACAAAGATGTACACTATGCTAATATGAAGTAAAGTGTAATATTAGCATTCATGAAAAGTCTGTGGAATATTTTATATTACGACGCTTCGATCATCTCGAGGCATTGTCCAAACATTACAGTGGTTACGTTTAAGCTCGAATGCTTTCACGATTCCGGGAAATCAAAGGCATTGTTACTTATTGTTATGCAAGTAAGTCTGTAGAACTGCCTTCAACATTCTCAAAATTTGTTTACGCAGAGGAATTGAAATATGACGACGACCAGAACTTCTTTAGATGTTTTAATGTCTAGTGCTGTGCAAAATATATACAATGGTGGAACATGCTATGTTTTACCGTCCCTTTTTTGTCCTCTCATCCTGGTCGGGTCTAACATGATTACCCGCCAGTTCTATATCGTAGAATGGCTACAACGCTACTGGATACAACTTCTGTTGATTTCGGTTGTAGAAAGCTATCACATTGACCATTTAAAAGCAACGTCAACCTGTTAAAATCCCGTTCATCGTTTCAGATAAGTTCTTCGTAATGCAGTCAAAAATTCTCAAAATACAAAATGGCGGGCTAGCACTTTTGACCAATACATAATATTAGTGCACTTGAGGTAAAACAGAAATATCATACAAAAACGTTTTAATGATAATCAAAGTGCAATGCACGTCATTAGTGTGCAATTGATATAATGCGTAGAACCATGTTGTCTTCCGTTCCTAAACATACTTCAAACGAAACTATGTTAAAGTTTTTGTGATTGATGTGTTTCAGAATGTCTTGCTTACTTATCAATTTCTAGAGCCTACACATAATTTAGTCTATAGACGCCCCCTTATACATTGGCATTATATAATGCAGCAATAATGTTAGGAGTATTTTGCAGTAGCATGCATATTATATGACGTTAATTGTTTGCTAATATCTATACTTGACACTGTCAGTGACTGCGAGAATTGTGTCTTAATGAGAATTTAAGTCTCTACGATTTGAGTTAAGACTTTTCGTCGTGATATTGATTTGATAGCAATAATTATATAAGTCCACAATTCACCAATCTATTATGCATAGAATATTCAGAAGACAATTGTTGATTTTTTTTCCAATTTCAAGCATGCTGGTATTTAAATAACATTTCTTCATTGTTGTGAAGTTAACATTAGTCACGGAAACAGCATTAGCAGCTGCATTACTGTTACCTACTGGTGTATGTGTATGCATACTGCCGTGATACGTACCGGCAGTAATACTTGAGCAGCAGTAAGCTAGAAATTATACACATCTTAAAGACCAAACATATAGAAATGTAAGCAGCATTACTGGACGTGTCCTTTGATGTTAGCTGTAGAGAAGTGATAGACGTATTACTACCAGTACGGCTGCATTAACAGAAGTAATACTGCTAATAATGGCTGTGACAGCTGTTACTGTCGCTACTGTCAACTTCCCCCTCACCGATCAGTCCTGTGACGTCATCTTTTTAACGATGCATTAGCTTTTATGTCATCAGAAGCATGTACATAAATATGTTTTAACATGGTGTGTATAAATAGTGTTGTATATGTTTGCTGTTTTTTGCTTTTTTTATTCCATATTTACATTCTATCACACAACTGGACAATCTTCAAATTTATTGTATGACGAGCGATGCCATGAACTTTTATTGTATGACGAGCGATGCCATGAACTTTTATTGTATGAAGAGCGATGCCATGAACTTTTATTGTATGAAGAGCGATGTCATGAACTTTTATTGTATGAAGAGCGATGTCATGAACTTTTATTGTATGAAGAGCGATGTCATGAACTTTTATGAAGTTATGCATATGCGTAGTGAGGGAGAATATTGAAGCTGCACAGTAACTCTTTGAACTGCAAGCATATTTTTATTTGCATTATTTACACAGTTGAATTGGATTATACTAGTAATTACTGGATGGAAATTGAAGACATCTTATAATTAGATTGATTAGATCACGTATTCAGTGTATCAGTGTCGGTTCCATTGGGCTGAGATAACTATAAGATCTGAGCTGAAAACATTTTGGTAGCCTGCCTCTATTCACCAATATTCATTATTGTTCCTTCAGTCCGTTTTTGTTTTATATTTGTGCATACCGAGTTACCTGTGATATTGTCGTTTGGACGAAGCAAGATGGCGGTACGTCGTAAGGAAAACAAACGTAAGGCTGGAAACCAGGCAAGGTTTGTACCTGGGAATCTTGTTGTATGGTTATTATGGTTAACTAGATTACTTTGGCCATATTTGGGTTCATAAAAATATGCTCTTTGTTCAACTAAAACCGAACATAAAGCACAATTTTGGAATTACGTATGTGCGAAAATTCTTTAAAAAAAGTTACGTGTTGTATATGAGCGAGATTTATACGACTTGGTAAGTAAACAGGTAACATTAACAAGACTGTACAAAGTGTTTATGTAATTCGTGTTTTAGAAATATTACGATTTGTATGACATCAATCTGTAAACATTTTACATCTGTATACAATTTCTTCTTGGAAATAAATTTATTGATAAACTGTATAACATATTTGTGATGTATTTGTTTGTACACAACTTCTCCGGTGCATTGACGTACATTGTGGCTGTTGTACACAACTTCTCCGGTGCATTGACGTGCATTGTGGCTGTTGTACACAACTTCTCCGGTGCATTGACGTGCATTGTGGCTGTTGTACACAACTTCTCCGGTGCATTGACGTGCATTATGGCTGTTGTACACAACTTCTCCGGTGCATTGACGTGCATTATGGCTGTTGTACACAACTTCTCCGGTGCATTGACGTGCATTGTGACTGTTGTACACAACTTCTCCGGTGCATTGACGTGCATTGTGACTGTTGTACACAACTTCTCCGGTGCATTGACGTGCATTATGGCTGTTGTACACAACTTCTCCGGTGCGTTGACGTGCATTATGGCTGTTGTACACAACTTCTCCGGTGCATTGACGTGCATTGTGACTGTTGCACACAACTTCTCCGGTGCATTGACGTGCATTGTGGCTGTTGCACACAGCTTCTCCGGTGCATTGACGTGCATTGTGGCTGTTGCACACAACTTCTCCGGTGCATTGACGTGCATTGTGGCTGTTGCACACAACTTCTCCGGTGCATTGACGTGCATTGTGGCTGTTGCACACAACTTCTCCGGTGCATTGACGTGCATTGTGGCTGTTGCACACAGCTTCTCCGGTGCATTGACGTGCATTGTGGCTGTTGCACACAACTTCTCCGGTGCATTGACGTGCATTGTGGCTGTTGCACACAACTTCTCCGGTGCATTGACGTGCATTGTGGCTGTTGTACAGAGATTGTTGCTCTTCAGAGTTTAATTGATAGTACATTTTACTACAGTATAAAATGATACTAGAATTGCATGAATGTTGTTGCTCAAGAGAGGGTCGCTCTGGATAGGTCGCACTATACAAATGACAATATGTGATAGAACATGTTAATTTAGCGATTTGACTAAGGAGAATACATGTAACGTTTTTGCTTTGATACAAGAGGTGTACACGGTGTCAAAGACTGGGATAAGAACGTGTTATTACTGGTTAAAAAAACAAGTCAACGTGATCAACTGTGGTTGAAAAACGGCAACGTGACCAACTGTGGTTGAAAACAGGGCAACATGATCAAATGTGGATTGAAAAACAAGTCAACGTGACCGACTGTGTTTGAAAACAAGGCGACGTGACCAATTGTGGTTGAACACAGGGCAACATGACCAACTGTGGTTGAAAACAGGGCAACATGATCAAATGTGGTTTGAAAACAAGGCGACGTGACCAACTGTGGTTGAACACAGGGCAACATGACCAACTGGTTGAACACAGGGCAACATGACCAACTGTGGTTGAACACAGGGCAACATGACCAACTGTGGTTGAACACAGGGCAACATGACCAACTGTGGTTGAACACAGGGCAACATGACCAACTGTGGTTGAACACAGGGCAACATGACCAACTGTGGTTGAACACAGGGCAACATGACCAACTGTGGTTGAACACAGGGCAACATGACCAACTGTGGTTGAAAACAAGGCGACATGACCAACTGCGGTTGAACACAGGGCAACATGACCAAATGTGGTTGAACACAGGGCAACATGACCAACTGTGGTTGAACACAGGGCAACATGACCAAATGTGGTTGAACACAGGGCAACATGACCAACTGTGGTTGAAAACAAGGCAACATGACCAACTGTGGTTGAACACAAGGCAACATGACCAACTGTGGTTGAAAACAAGGCGAAGTGACCAACTGTGGTTGAAAACAAGGCGACGTGACCAACTGTGGTTGAAAACAGGGCAACATGACCAACTGTGGTTGAAAACAAGGCGAAGTGACCAACTGTGGTTGAAAACAAGGCGAAGTGACCAACTGTGGTTGAAAACAAGGCGAAGTGACCAACTGTGGTTGAAAACAAGGCGAAGTGACCAACTGTGGTTGAAAACAAGGCGAAGTGACCAACTATGGTTGAAAACAAGGCGAAGTGACCAATTGTGGTTGAACACAGGGCAACATGACCAACTGTGGTTGAAAACAAGGCGAAGTGACCAACTGTGGTTGAACACAGGGCAACATGACCAACTGTGGTTGAAAACAAGGCGAAGTGACCAACTGTGGTTGAACACAGGGCAACATGACCAACTGTGGTTGAAAACAAGGCGACGTGACCAACTGTGGTTGAAAACAAGGCGAAGTGATCAACTGTGGTTGCACACAGGGCAACATGACCAACTGTGGTTGAAAACAAGGCGAAGTGACCAACTGTGGTTGAAAACTAGGCGAAGTGACCAACTGTGGTTGACAAACGAGGCATCCTGACCAACCATCTAATAGTTGTATAAAACCAATAATTACACGATACATGAAGGTAGGGACGGTGCTCTTTCTGTCCTATCTATATCCGTTATGCGTATTAAATTCCTTAATTTCTTCATATCACACACTATTTGAGTTATCACTCATACAGTAAAACCCCACTAAAAGACCACGTCAAAATTAAGACCACTCATTAACAATGCCTTACTTTCATTTGCCAGTTTGCAATATTACATCAACAGTTTGACTCCTTAACCACGCCATCTCATTGATAAGTGCGAATTCTTCAGAACCAAAGGTCGTCTAATCGTTTCACTCTATGTCATAACTCAAATAAATTGTTTCATACCACGCAGCTCATGAATACATCATTCCAAAGATTCCTTTGTAAATTCTCCTTATTTCTAAATCGCATGTTTAATAACAGTCCGAATTTTTTTTTAATGAGTTTCAATTTCATCGACGATTTCCTGGTTCTATTTGAGACCTTACACACTGAATTCCAGTTTGTATACAGTTATTATCTGTAATTGGTGAAACATTACGAAAATAAAACAAAAAAATACGCCTTTAATGAAATTACAAAATTTGGCATGTAGTTTTTTCCTAAATTGCTAAAAAGTTAGCCATAAAATTAGCATTTGATTATTTAAAAAATGGTTCACGATTGATTTCATTCATTGCGAATTTGAAAACAAAAATTCGCGATCAATTTCTTGAATTAATTAACAAATTGTCATAGCCATTCTGTCTTGCAATGAAATTGTTATTCATTTTTTATTTCAATTTGTTTAATCGTGTTTGCAATTTGCATATTAAGTGGAAAATCAGAATGGTCGCAGAATACAGTTGTTAATTTTTTTTTGAGATTAATGCGGGACGATCACATCTTTATACATCTACAGCATGCACAACTCTTTCTAATTAACAAAACATTTAACAGATTAGTACAATGAATGATTGTGTTATAAAACAACAACAGCAACAACAACAACAACAACATCAGGAACAACAACATAAGCAAAACAACAGTAACAACAATACCAGCAACACAGCAACAGAAGCAGCAGCAACAGCAGAAGCAAAAACAACAACATGAACGTTCAACCACAACGAGACACACAATTATTTACATATTCAAATCTGATTTGTCGTTAAAATGATATACACAACTCAACACATAGAATCGGTCACTTAGTTGTGACATTGAACTTTTTGTTAATCAAACTACGTTTCCGGTAGTATTGAGCTTTTCGTCGAATAATACATACAATCACAAAACGAATACATTTCTGATGCGAGTGTACAACTGTTGAATTATATATGATCTCTCTAACGTGATAGAGTGCCACTAACCAGACTCTGTTTGAAATCTTTTGATCGGCTGCTAGGGTTAGTTATAAATCCCAAACGATAAGCATGATTATAAATAGATTTTGGATGAGTCCATACAAAACTTAGGATGTGGCAGATTTCTTTCAAGTAATTATGTATCAATATAAACTTAGATTTATTTCTTTTTCATTTTTTTCAGTAGGCATAGTACAATGCTGAGTTTAGTTCACAATGTTTACTGTGACATGTTTTTAATTAGGGGAAGTAAGCAAGAAAGTTAGCTAAGGTAGAAAATGTAGGTGTCAATAAAACGCTTGAACGCTTTGCTAGCAACAAAATGGCGTCCACCAGACCAAACGACAGTGTTCCACATGGACGCCATTTTGTTAAGCAAAGCCACACTACTACTCTTCCTACGTTTAAGAAGCTGCATCGCTACTTTCTCTGCGTAGCGCTAGGTAGAATTCTGTTTTCCCTATACCTGTAACGAACGCGTCTCTGGTCAAATGAAACACGTGATAAGTACGTTTTTTGTCTTTTTACTGCTGATGACGCGGGAGTCACATTACTGTCGGGGTACTATAGTTGTACTGTTAAGTGTGTTGTTGTTGTTGTAACCTGACTGAACTTATCTATCTCTGTAAAACACGTGACCAGACATTACCAAATATTGATAATAATCCCCTGATGATAGATCTGATACTGCGGTGATTATTGTAATATCGTGATGATTTTATTTGTAGACAAAGGTACTCATTAATAAAACAATTATAATTGATAACTTTATCGTAGTCTCAGTGCGCGATGTACAGATACTATAGACTAATGCATTACCGCATTAAGATGGTTTTATTGATGACAGTACATTATAAAAGAGACGGGGGAATAGTATGATAATGTATCATTAAAAATAAATTACGTCAGAGAGGAACCGTGATCATAACATGCAAATACAGTGACACCTCTATATTACGACCACAATGTATCTTGAGAAAGGCCGTCTTAGATGTGAGGTGGTCCGATTATTATTTTAGAATATAGAAGAAAAATTGAAAACTGGTCAATGAAAATTCGGTCAACTTTTGAGGTGGTCTTTAAGTTATGTTTAATTACACATTAGTAATATCGACGTAATTAATATCGCATGTACGGAGTCACGGAGACACATCGACAATCTCACGCATGACATATTTTTTCAAAAAAAACTAATATCTTTCATACTCATATTTTTTATCAAGGAAGAAACAGAAATTGTCGAAATCATCAACCAATAAGTATGTTTCTTATACAAGTATATATTACAATTGTCGAGGTTTAGACGGATAAAAATGACACTTATTGGGCCTATAATGTTCTTTCATTATTCCTAAGATTCAAGAAATTAAAATAAATGCAGTTATTGCTTGCAGAATTTGACACTTCTTTCTCGTGTATTTAGTAAGACGAACATCGAGTATATCAACCATAACCTAATTAAAATATTTTGCATGGGTTTAAACTAAAGAGATAATTAATCAGCTTCTTAAAGAGATCACAGGGTGTAGGAAACTAGACTACCACTGTAAATTTAATGTACACTAATTAACGGAGGCACCAGTATTCATGCGGCCGTGATCAAAATAGTAATTAGTTGCAATGCAGCAGATTTTAGATTCGAAACAGAGATTCTACAGAGATACTAGATTTACTTAGGTTCAGACGAAATTCCGAAATGCATTTCGAGAAATGCAAAAGTCAGATATAGTCCAAACTCGATAGAGTGATTATTTTCAAAAACTTGTCAGAGAGAAGCAGTTAAGAAGTGTGTGCTGTGATGATTTTGTTCTATTATAGTTTAATTAAGATTTCATGCCCTAGTCTAATAAATGAAGTACATTTTCGGATAGTGACTAGTTATGTGATTATTAAATAAATCGTAATAAAACGTTAAAATGGATGTAATGACATGAATAGAAGCTTCTCTAAAAGTGCGAGCAACAAGACATTTCTACACTTTCAAATTATTGTATTTATTAATAGCAATATTAATCTTACGTCAACGCTGTAACAGACAGACAGCGTTTAAAGAAAATGCATTTACCACGTATTATATGCATTACCTTCCAATCTTAAAGTAATAGTATGCTTATTTGTTGTTCATTTGTATACCTAAACAAACATGAAAACTCTATTTCCTAGAGTTAAAACATCAATAAACATGCATTAACAAAGAATGAACTCATAATTGTTTTTCCTTAGTTGATAAAAGATGTTTGTACATCACAATATTTAAAAAAACTTTTTTTAAATCAGGCTTCTTTACAAGTTTTGTCAGTAATGTGGTAAAATAAGATATTTTCAATCGGTTACACATTGCAGTGGTTCTTAATAGAGATGTTTTAGCCAAAGTAACAACAATACTTGATGAAGCC
Organism: Mactromeris polynyma; assembly: GCA_032209605.1. NCBI lineage: Eukaryota > Metazoa > Mollusca > Bivalvia > Venerida > Mactridae > Mactromeris > Mactromeris polynyma. The sequence goes on from JASFXZ010000008.1 coordinate 17,421,443, forward strand.
AATGTTAACATTTTATGTTCAGATGAGCAAGATACATCTTAAAGTTTCTCATCGGATATCTAGATCCAGGGTTACACATTTTCCAAATTCTTGCCTAGGAAATTGCTTATGAAACTGAGTTTGGAGACCAGTTTCAGAGAATACTCCATTTCATTAGTCAGTTTTAAGACTGAACTAACAACCAACTACAGACATTTGAGTTGTATGCTTTCAACTGTATCTACATTTAACACGCCTATACCCAAGTAGGTTTTTAGTAATGTGTTTCGTGCTTACATGGAAGTCCGTCCTTATATTATTACATTACTTTCTTATCTTCCTATATGTTAAATACAATCAATCAACATTATATCTGTGAATCATATCTATGAGGGAATATTACTTTTCTGTCGATCTTCTGAATCTGAGTCTGTGATTTAAAAAACTAGTATTGCCTGCAGTCGATCATTCTTGAATTCATGAATTGATTAATCAGCGATGTATCTAGTTACGAGTAATAAAGGTTTTTAAATAAGAAATAAAATGCTTTAATCATTTACAGATTTGGTTTCTGAAATATGAGTCACACTATATGTGACAAGGTCATGTTTCAAAGTCGAGACCTTCACCTTACAGAGTCATATTGTTTGAAATGAATTATCTCAATTAGGTCGAACTGGAATCATGGAATCAGATCTCGTTAATTATAAAAGATATTCCACAACATCATCAACATTTTCCTCAATTGTAGCAGGCGTTTGAGATTTTCTTGAGTCGGTTATCTACAGTACTCTCCAAATTGGCGGTGCTCTCTTGAGCAACAACCTCTTTACAACAACATTACCGAATTCTCAAGCAGTAAGAATGTTCAGGTAATTTAACAGCTCTATAGCAACACTCTCTGAACAACAATGGGTCTTGCTCTTGCCATGTTGCACTTAGTCCAGCCACGGACGTCACGTCTCTATAGCAACACTCTCTGAACAACAATGGGTCTTGCTCTTACCATGTTGCACTTAGTCCAACCACGGACGTCACATCTATATAGCAACAATCTCTCAAAAAACAATGTGGGTTGCTCTGGTTATGTTGCACTTAGTCCAGCCACGGACGTCACATCTATATAGCAACAATCTCTCAACAACAATGGTTGTTGCTCTTGTCATGTTGCACGTACTCCAGCCACGGTCGTGACGTCTCTATAACAACAATATCTCAACAACAATGGGTGTTGCTCTGGTCATGTTGCACGTACTCCAGCCACGGTCGTGACGTCTCTATAACAACAATATCTCAACAACAATGGGTGTTGCTCTGGTCATGTTGCACGTACTCCAGCCACGGTCGTGACGTCTCTATAACAACACTCTCTCCACAACAATGGCTGTTGCTCTGGTCATGTTGCACTTAGTCCAGACACGGACGTCACATCTCTATACTGCCGCTGTACAATCTGTTTCGAAGACGCGTGTAAAAGTCGGAGTAAAGAGACACGTTTGCGGGGCTATGTTGCACTGTACTTGATATTTTGGTAAATACAATACAAATACAATATAATACAAATAGTTTATTGCATTAAAACATAACATGTTTCATAGCAACATTATGTACATAATAACAAAAGACATGGTTTTGCAGAAGCACATGATAGTATACAGTGGCGTCATTGTTAAATAGTTTAACAGAGCAACTACTGAATTGTTCCATTTATTCAACCTTGACATAAACGTTTTTGTCTGCATTAATTGAGATATATTGGAGTACTTTCTCTTTAACGTAATTATATTAAAAAGTTTATTTATATACGAAGACTAAATTTATCTTAATAATCGCGTTCCGGCATTCTAAGATAATTCAGATCACTAGAAAATGTAAGAAATGTTTGCAACATGTCTACAAATAGAACATTCAAGTATCTTATGACGTTGAAGTGAAAACTATCTCCCAAATTATTGAATGACTATCTACTTGAATAATTTGTTTAAGCTCAAGTTTCACCCAGTTGCCATAACCAATACCAAACATATTGTCTAGCGAATAACTTTCCTCTATAAGAGTTCATCTGTTAAATATTGAATAGTTGGCAAGTATTGTTTCCTGACCGAGTCTTCAAATATTGCTTGCAAATCTGATTGACTTGTTGCCAAACGTTTGTCAAATAAATTGTGCAGCGTAATGAATACAGTAACACCTCAATAATAAGACCACCAATAGGACCCTTGACAATTGGTCTACTTATCGAAGTGGTCTTAATATTGAGATTGAACAAAAAGCAGAACAGTAACAATCGACTTGAGAATTGTGTTCTTATTTCTAAGATGGTCTTTTTATTGAGGTGGTTTTTAAGTGAGGTTTTACTGTACTTTGCAATAGAATACTTTGCTATCAAAATATACGCGTCTTTTAAGGAATATACATGTATACCGAATGACAGCCAAGATTATTAAATGAATTGATAGTAATGTGAAACCATGATATTAAACACAATCCAACTCTCAAAATAACAAAACTGTAACAACATCCAAATAAAGGTAACACTCATAGAATAACGTTTAAGTCAGTACTGACTAAAAAAACGAACAGCAAGATCACCAACTGGCGAATCTAAGTGGAATTTTACACGTACAACCTGGACCTTCAAATGCTTTAGTAGGTCCTATTGTTGGCAAGTTAAACGGAAGTTTTTTTTGTGAACATGATCTACATGTATTTGTAGCAAGATAAATGTATAAGCCCGCTAGATTACCAGTAGGAAGGTCAGAATACGTGCCCGGCAGGCTACGGTCACTGTGATGGTTTGACCAATGAAATTAAGGAATGCTTTGCATATGGTGCCACGTAACTTCTGTATAGACTGACAACGCCTTTATATGACAACAAAACGTTGATCGGGCGTTGTACAAAACCATAACGAACTAAAAAACAAGCCTTTTTATATGACACAATTCGAATTAAAATTCACTAAATGCAAACTGTCCCTTAACTTAAAAGTTATTCTAAAAGCAAAACTACAACTAAGCAGTAAATGTGTTTTTGATTTTTGTTATGGTTTACTTTTCTACCAAACAGGAATGGACCAAGATGTAAAGAAGCAGAAACCAGCGCCTTTATATGACCCTGACGTCACCGAGGGGTTGACAGTCTTCAAGGGAGCTGAATATTCAAGCCAATTTGATGCATCTTAAAATGCATTTAGAAAGTGGATTTAACAAATCGTATGACAGTTCTTGTGATGGATTTTATCACATGGATTTTATTAACAACATATTCGACAGTGATACTTTACATGAACGTTCGTTTTAGAGTGGGATTGTGACAATTCATTCAACTACTGCACATATTGCTATTGATTGATCATTAGCAACAAACATGACTGTATTATGTTTAAAATCATGTTGGGTGAATAAAAATTAAACACGAAATGTTCTGTTGTATCATCAAAGCGCAGCTCCGTTTCTTAGAGGATATTTTTAAAAATGCTCATGACGTCATCCTTTGTCAGTTGTGTACACTACAATTATAATATTGTATTGTGTTCATGTACAATGTAATTGTAACTGTCCATTATTTGAAAGTGTACTGTCCATTATAGTGTGTACACAATTGACAAAGGATGACGACATAACCTTGTTTATATCGAGTTTGTTCACAGTTTTGACAAATAATTGACATACTTTCCAAATGTAAAGTTTGGGAAAAAACAACATTATGACACATACATGGCCTTTTAAAATGGTATTAGTATGTCGAAAGTGTATACAAAACTTTACACACAAAACACATGGTAAGTTCATGATTCTAATTGAGTTAAGTAAGAGAAACGCCTCAAACTGTCCATTATGTCAGAGAATAAAACTAAATCCGCACTTCGTGCCTGATTTGCTCTATTCTCTGACATAATGGACAGTTTTTGGCATTTCTCCATTACTTAAAGACACAAGAAAAACGTTCTATGTGGGATTGTGGAGCCATATAAGATTATCAATGAGAAGGGATTACTCATGGCTAAAACAGTTATTGATACAACTCAATCCGATATTCCTATCTCATTCATTAACATAACTGATATAAATATCAAAATATACCAAAATCTTACTGTAGCAAGTATTCAGCCTATCACATCGGTTGGCAATATTGATAATGATAACTAGCAGTTTCCTGACACTGTAAAGCTACCCACTCATTTGCAGCCATTGCTAGATGAAGCTTCTGAGAACTTAGATAGTTAACAACAAAATAAATTTAAGGGCCTTCTATACGAATACAGGAATATTTTTACGGATAGTGCAGACTGACCTAGTAGAACATACCATTGATGTAGGCGAGGCCAAACCTATCAAAATACCTCACAGAGTACCGAGTGCCTATTGCACAACGAGAAATAGTTGAGACCGAAATAGAGATGTTAGATCGAAACATTTTAGAACCAAGTTCCAGCGCATGGGCTGCGCCTATTGTGCTTGTTAAAAATTGATTCTGTAAGATTTTGTATTGACTATCGTAAATTAAATGCTCTCACAAGAAAAGATGCATACCCATTGCCCAAAACTAATGAGGTATTAGACACTTTCATTTGAGCAAAATATTTCTGTACTTTAGATCTTGCAAATGGATACTGGCAGGTGAAAATATCAGACAAACATTAACTTTTCACAGCATTAAATTCTCATTTAGGCTTGTACCAGTTTCGGGTTATGCCATTTGGTCTATGCAATGCACCATCAACTTTTGAACGCTTGATTGAACTTGTGTTACGTGGCATACAATGGAAACAATGTCTTTGTTACCTAGACGACATCATTTTCTTGGCAACTCATTTGAAGCCAATGTCATAAATTAGAATTAGAACAGCTAACCTGACATCAAAACCCAAGAAATGTCATTTGTTTAAAACCCAAGTGAATTTTTTTAGGTCACATTGTTTCCGAAAAGGGTATAGCATGTAATCCAAGCAAAGTACAGGCTGTACAATCATGGTCAGTTCCTCAAAATAAAACTGAACTAAAAAGCGTGTTAGGCCTTCTTAGATATTACAGAAATTAATATCCCCACCCATTCTGTCCTTTCCTACAAGCACTGGCAAGTTTATATTAGACACTGATGGTTCTCAGACCGGGTTGGGTGCAGGATTGTCGGAAGTTCAAATGGAGACGAAAAAGTCATTTTTTATGCTAGTAAAACGTTAAATAAATTCCAACAAAATACTGTACAACCATGATAGAGTTGCTAGCGGTAGTTACAGTTGTAAAGCAATTCAGACATTACTTGTGGGGTAGGAATTTCCTAGTTCGAACTGACCATGCATCATTGACCTGGTTACGAAATTTTAAAGAACCTGAAGGAATGCTTGCACGATGGCTGACAGTTCTAGACACTTACGATTACTCTGTAGAATATCGAAAAGGGTCTCTACACAGTAATGCTGATTCTATGTCTGGAATACGTGTTAGAAGTCGTCATTGTGAAAGGGGGACTTGTCCTGATTGTATACCTGCTTTGTCCTGGTTGTTCACAACCCAAGAGTCAAAAGGCATAGATTTGCCCAACACTCTGCTTTGTCACAAAGGCAGAATATTGCCTAACAATATAGAAATGTGATGATTTAAACAATACATCCACATGCTCAGCTTTGAGCGATCGTCACATCTCAGATCACAATAATCCAAATTCAAATACCTGTTCAATCACTGATGAAAATTTCACCCTGCAATCTAACTGGATTGAAAACTGGTCAAATGACGAATTAAGAGAAATGTAAGAAAAAAGGGTTACCCTTCTAACCTATCAGATTCAACACCTTATCTCAAACAAAATAATTGTGGTACACGTTAATCATTTAAAAGTATGCAACAGTACGTGGCACGATAACACAGAACCTGAAATTAGCATTATCGAGCAAAATGATAAAGATCAGTCTGACCGTAATGATGTTATAGAGGAGTCGATATTTGCTCCAAGTTTGCCTGAAACTCCATATCGCACTAGAATTGGGCGATCAGTAAAACCAAAACAAATATTTCCCCCTCATTGGGCAAACATTTGTTTAATTTAAACCTGTACATAGTTTAAGTGACACTAAATTTAGGGCTCAATAACCTAATTTTTAATCGTTTATGTTAAATTTACATAATATTAATGGTATAAAGGAAGTCAGACAAAAGTGAAGAACAAAAACTTCATCTGTCATATCTATTGTTTATTGATATGTAATATTCTATGATGAATATTATGCATGAAAATCAATATGTTCTTTATAATTGTAATTTATAATTGACATCACAATTGACATTTAATTGTAACGGATATATTTGTAATTGCATCTTGTACTTTTATTACAAAGTATATCATTTATTCCATCATATAGTAATAATATATATAGTATAGTAAATATTGTAGTTTGTATCATGTCAGTTGATTGGCATAATAGAAAAAAGGTCTCATAGTAACTAAATATATTTCATTGTTATTATAAAACACCTAGGTATTTTGGATTTATAACATATTGGTATTTAGATACTGTTTTAACGATTGGGAAGTATTGTTGAATAAATGGAATGTTTAATTCCTATCAGCATACATCTTTTTTATTAATGTTTGGGAAGTATTGTTGAATAAAAAGGAATGTTTAATTCCTATCAGCATACATTCCTGGTTCCGGTGCATACAGCCCATCCCTTAGCCTTTTGAAGTTAATGTTTATTTCATTCCAATATCAATTGGGATAAAGTTGTATTTGATCAATTAATGAAGTACGGACATCATCGCAAATAAAAGTAAAGATTCGGCATTTCAAAATGTTTGTATAACATTAATGTTCAGTTTCATCTTTCTTGAAGTTGCCTAGGAATTTCGGTTTGTACTGATATTACAACTATGGGAATTATCCTGGAAATGTACGATTGTCCAGACCACGATACTATGTTTAAATGTTTCATAGTTCAACAGATGTCACATAAGATGGAATAAGAATAGACAGAATGTATTTTGTGATAAATAAACGTTTGTATGAGTCAATTTAAATGCATTGTTAAATCGTTTTATTCCGGTCATCGTTATGAATGAAAGGCTTAGACTCTAACGTTAACTGTGAGAAGGATCCACTCATAAAGTTTAGTTTCAATATGCCTCTCTTTGAATATGTCTAGGAATTTCAATTCATATTGGTAGTACCTACGATGGGAACAATCCTGAAAATTTACGTTTGTCCAGACCAGGAAACTTGGTCAATATTGTCTTGGCATTTAAAGAGAGTCATACAAAGAAATTAAATAAATAAATAACATATTGGATGTATATATGGGTATATTTAACTGTACTTAGTACACTCCTAATGATTCTCATGTTCTATTCAAAGGAAGCAAATTCCTATAAAATGCAACCTTTTTACTTTAGAATGGCTGAATTTCTGGATTTGATAGCAACTGACCATGAAGTTGATGATTTTATAGCACAAGATGGGCCTTACTGGCCAAATGAACCCACACCTTGTCCGGTGGAAGAATGTCGGGGAATTATGGACCACAAAAGCTCGAACCAATGAAAACAAGCTACACTTGTCCGTGCTGTCAAAACCAATTCTGCATCTGGTGAAAATCCACCATTTTAAGGCTACTTTCATAGAAAAGAGGGAGAATAACAACGAATACACCTGTAGGGGATGTTCTTACCTACAGGATGGACCATCGCGAACGATTGGCAATTAAGAGGAAAGCTCTAGAAATTCCGGGAACAACACTAGTCACCACAAGAGCCGACTGTAGAGATGAGGAATGCATCTTAAACTCTACAGGCCAAAATTAATCTTTTTCATTATAATTAAACACTAAATAGTCAATTTCCTCCGTTTCCGCGGGGTTTGCTCGCATTCAATAATGATTTCATGAGAAGAACGTGACGGCCAAATTGTTGGCAAGAGATTTAAAGAACAAAAGTGACAATATTAAATTATGGATAATAAAGTGACATTTTAACTGTGGATTTTTGTGTGACTGTAAAACTATTTCTGTATTGTCAATGTATTAGTTTTCTTTGATACTTTAGTATATAAATATAGCATTTAAAATTAAAAGTTTTGTAGTTTATTGATGTTCAACTAGTAAATCAATTTATTTTTAGGAAAGGTGGAGTGTGGCAGGCATGGGTTAATTTCAAGATTAATTCTAGTCCCTGGTCACCAATTAAACAGTTTATTAGAGTCATACTATGCTAGTCATTGTGTATCTTGTTGAACAGTGAGATTTTTTACGAAGCATGAAAATGTCCTGCTTTTGTCCCCAAAAAGGGTATAAAAGGCAGAGTTGCCAACACTCTGGGATCAGTTCACGGACATTCACAATGTAGATTTTACCCTTGTCACGAACTGTTCCATCTCTTGAGTTATAAAGTAAGGGTATATTTTGTTAATTTTGGGTGGGGTTCAAAATTAGTAAAGTCAAACTTTTGTTTAATCTCATCGTAAATTTAAAGGATAGTTGAAATTCTGTTTATTAGATACACTGAACAAAAAAAGAAACTTCCGATTTGTACACATAATGTGTGTTGTGTTAAAGAAATCATTGTGTAAAGAAAGTAGATAGGTAAGATTAGCCTTGACCTGTGTTATCAGGATTCATGAATTTTAGCGATTATGTTTGCACTGTTAAGGGTCAACAAACGTGAAACTCGATTTGCACGTGCAGGAATAATTCAACATGCCCCGTGTGGTATTCGGTCAATTTGTTTTACTTGTCTTACAGACATTGTTGTCAAGTGAACGAAAACGCTTCAACATTTGTAATCAAATTAATGTTTTTTACATTGTAGCATTTTTAGAATGCTAAGAATACCCACTAATTTACGCGAACTTGCGATTGGCATGCTTGATGCTGGCATGTCGACAGAAGACGTTGCAAGGCATGTTGGGAGTTCTAGTCGAGCGATACGAAATCTTCGCGCACGATTTATAATGACAGGACACACCGACGACTTGTGTAGATCGTCTTAATTGGGCACGTGTACACACTCGTTGGACACGACGTTGGAATACCGTTTTTTCCGGATGAATCCATATTGTGTTTACATCGTGGTGATGGCAGGGTGCGCGTCTACCGTAGGAGAAATGAACGCTATGCTGTCTATGTGTTCTTGAATTCAATTATATGCGCCGGCGATGCACTGCAGTGGTCAACTCAAGAGGTGGTCCAATCTGATTAAAATCAGCTCCAGTCGCACGTTCTTGTGACGTTTTAGTAGCCAATCAAATTGTCGGCTGCAAAATGCTTTGGTATAGAGTTATGAATATTCATATACGTTCCGCTATGCTGGAAGAAACCAAAACGCTTTTGTAGGTTAAACATAGCATACATTGACTTTAAAGCGTGCATAGATAATAATTATTCAGTCCGGTTCAAGGCGTAAAGTACGTCCAAGTGTATTTATATGCAGATACAATTTTATGCGTTGTCCACCTGGTACTGTTAATATAATATTTTGTATATGCTTAAGGCCTTAGAAAACGTAACAGTGGGCTTTTTACCAGGGAAGCAATGTCGACGCCATCAATTAGACTTTTGTACTCCGGGACAAGGTCTTTCCCATCAGATAATTTCTTAAATACTCATCCGATTTTAAATGTGTTGGTATCAAAGTGACGGTATTAATCTAACATAGTGTACATGTATTACAATACACGTAATGACTTTGCTTTCCTGGTAAAATTGCGGTTTCAAAGTCATTAAGCATTATATATTTACAGACACCCGAGTGGCTTTTCTAAACCTCGAATGCTACGCGTTCTCAGTTTTCACCTCGCGACCCGGGCCTGTAATAACTTTCTTTCTATGGTAACTTTTAATTATGTGTTTTAGCCAGTGAAATTACTTGAGACATCACCAGCATGCATGTATCGTTCCGAACTGTTTAGGGGCGCGAAAATATGTTTACTCAGTTTCCCCATAATTTCGTAACTTGACATGAGTTTCTCTCGTGCACTGCGGAATTATAGTGGAATGAGTTATTAGACCACACTTATTGCAATCCGTCCAATTAGCGGCCTTTATAGCGGTCAATATCGTATATAAACGGTCCATGAAGTTCACGTGCTGTCTCACTCAAGACCCAACGTATGTTCGACTTTTAATACAATCTATATAATTTATGCATTCATAAATATACGATATAAAACACATGAAAACGTTGCGACATACATAAACTAGAAAATGTATACACATATACAATTAGCTCATTATTCACACGAAAATGCTTATGAACACTACTATCAACATGTCACTCAGTCTCAATATCTAAGTCACGTGTCCGTTTCACTCGGTACTTGGACATCATTCTTGTTCAGAAAGATTATATTATCAACAATGTCAATGGCCATTCTGTCTCTCAACTTTTTAACAAGTAGTCCAGTGGCTGAGAAAATATGCTCAGACGGGACAGATGTTGTTGGAACGACATGAACATGCTTGGCGATGTGAGACATCTGGGGGAATTCGCTTTTGTGTCGTTTCCACCAGTCAAGAGGGTTGGCGTCATGGTTTTTTCTTTACAAGAAGGCAACGCTGGAGTTCGTCAAATTCATCTTTTTCATTAGAATTAAACACTAAACAGTTAATTTCCTCCGTGTCCGCGGGGTTTGCTCGCATTCAATAATGATTTCATGATGTGATGGCAGTATTGGTGACTCTCGCTGATGTGACTTTCAAGAGTTTCTTCTGCTGCCTTATCATGACCGTATACGTGACAGGAAGGTGGGGAGCTTGTATCGCGGATCAAGGCGAGTTCCGGGGTAGATCTGGCCGTATCTATTGATGATGGTTGGTGTCGTGCGTGTATCTTAGCACTAATAGTCTCTTTTACTGTAAAAAAACAGTACTGTCCGTATCGTATTCAGTCAGAACCTGTTGATAAGTCCATAAACCATTGAATATATAACAGAACATGAAACGTCTTTCTCAATACGCATGTACGTTGTGGCGTCGGTTAGCACAAGAGTTCAGACAATTTGTCAAATCACTGACAATATCCACTCAAAGTCGTTCAGGAGCAGCACTGAGACATTTTTCTTCGTGATCTAACCACGCGACGTTGCTTATTCAGTCTGGGTCCAATAACGTATATTGGTCCCATATTCAATCTCTGAAGCAAACAGCTTGGTTGAGTTCCTGTGTGTTGGTACGTCCTGAATAACAGCGTGCTCTTTTTCACCAAGAATGTTTCGATGTCTCCTCATTTCTGCAAAATGCATTTAATCATGGCACTTTGAGTAAAATGATTAACTGTCATATTGATTAGATGATACGATTTACGTGAAAAAATTGGCGTACAAATTATGTTATTTCTAGTCTTCCCAATTTGTCATCATCTTTCTTTTCTCAGTCCCAACTTTTATCTTTCTTAATTAAAAGCTAGTCATTGACTCAAGTCCATGTCAGAGGTTTTAACTACATACTGTTCATACCTTTGTGGTAGCTTTCATGCTCGCTTAATTACAATATTGTTGTATCAAATTATCAGCGTTATGACAATAGACACTTAGATAGTTGAAAAATTATACAAACATAAAAGTAAACGAAAGAGAGAGAATAATTTACTACAGGGAACGCCACATACATAAGACAGTGCCTATCCGCACAGACCGCAGGGAAAACAACAATCTATAAAACATAAGACATTTTAGGAGGCTAAAGGGTGCATACGTAGGGGAACAGGGGCGCAAGGAATGGCCTGGCCGACCACAAGGTAATATTACTAGGAAAATCAAAGAAGACAAACAGGGGGGATTAATGGATGGAAAATATCACAGGACAAGCCTTGGAATTGTCAGTAAAAATACTGGGAGTTTAAATCGATTTAACAGCTAGCTATACCACATACTTGATAAGACTGCCAGACCATTCCTTACACCCCTATTCGCATACATTGTTTCCCTTACACCTCCCCAGTGACTAATGTTTTGTAGAATGTTGTGTTACCGAGAGTCTATGTGGGAAGGCATTGCCTTGTGTGTGTAGCGTTCCCTCTAACAATTAAATATCTCTTTGCTCATCATGCAAAAGGGGGTGTGATTGCTTTCATGCACGCTAAAATCGCCTTTACAGCGATATTTGCGTGCCCAACTTATCAATTTGTCCTTAACAGTCGGAAAACATGGTATCACTTAATCAAATAGCGGAAACACTTCAGCTTCGGCAAATTAATTTTCTGCAGTGTCAATTTACAATATTTGTAGTCACGGTTCTTGAAGTGCAATATTTAACTAAACACAATTAATGAAATGGTCTGTTAAATCTCAATAATGCATGAGAGGTTTAATCGCATGTCACTTGGGAAGTATTTGTAGTGAACCAACTCTTTACAGTTGGATAAATGATATCTGTAATATCTAGAACCGGTCCGTTTGAACGTTGACAATGGAGATTGATACATATTGCCCGTATATTAGGTCTGATGAAGTACAATAAGCAATATAGCCCCGCAGTGACTCACAATAATTGAGAGAACATTCTGAAAGCGCGTGCTTAGATAATCACTAAATTGATAAAATCACAATTGCAATCATTCTACATTCATCTATTCATCAAAAAAACGACAAAATACAATCCTCTAGGGTTGTTATTATTCCATGTAATTAAATGTGCTTGCAAAAGCAAAACAACTATGTAATTTCTCGGACAACATGTAACATTCGCAATTTTCGAGGATCGTTTTTAGGTTTTTCAAATTGCAATATTTTTTCAATCGGATTCTCGATAAATCATATAAATTATTCGTGTTTTCGCATTTTCGTCAGCAACAGACGCCATCGAGGAACGCGTCGGTTGGTCACGATTTTTATATTTTCTGTTATCTTTCTAAATGCGGCGCCTTTAAACAATATTGTCGCAACTGACAATGCAGCAGTTCTTGAGAAAAATGAAAAAGCAAACATTGATCCTTGCCCGTTTAACGTCCGCGAGATTTTTCCGACAGGTCAAAACAGATTAAATGCTTTTGACGATATATTGCTTGCCTGTGTATAATTGATGAAAATGCTTCAACACGGAGTTACCAGATTGAGAAAGCAACATTTATTTTAAGTTCAATATTATTTCCCACAACGGTTACTGTTCCCATGCTCAAAAACATTTGGTGCATTAATGCTTTAGTTACAATTAGATTCTGGATAGAATATAATTTGTATATTAGTCTTATGACTCAACAGACAGTATGGAGAAAACCAGTAATACAATTGCATATTGTCTGAGGGAAAAGTGTGGCCAACAGACGTTTTATTATCATACAGTACATAATTTGACATTGTAGCGGTAATTAAAGGCAACTCTGCTCAAGTGTGATACCCAAACGTCACGTTGGTTAATCGAATATTGTTACAGTGAAAGTGAATAATGAAGTCAAACAGGAATCGTCACAAACAAAAGGCACAGCCACTCCAAAAAGCATAATATATATATTCATACACATACAAAATCATTATTGATATGTGATGATAGCAGTACTGCTTTGAAACTGTCATTGGCAAAAATGTCACTGTGGGTTAAAACCTTGTTTAATAGTACACCCAAGCTCACACATATCCCACCAATCATAGTATCCAAATAAAACGAACAGTGTAAATGAGAAAATTGCCACTGGACAACTGCCCCAACATTTGAAACGGTGGGTGCATAATAATTCATGTAGTACATATATATATCAAACGAAAGACCAGTAAAACTATTAAAAAAAGTACAAATGTACTCGATTGCTTATCATCATGACTTTCAAGTCTGACTATCAAACACGAGGTTTATAAGCTTAGACATTGGAATCAATCAAATTTAGAGAAAGCAAACTGATTAGGACACTCTTACTTTCATATACAAATGTAAGCAGACAAACCTATTACTTTTGCAGAATTGGTGGGAGATGAAATTCAGCACGGCGTACGTGGGAGTATAATCTATATCAGTGAAGAATGAATACATTTCTCGTTCCAATAATGATAAATAACAAATGGAAACAGACTGTGCTTGTAGCGTTAAGTCGCAATTAGCGAGAAACTAGGCAAGGAATCATATGAATCATTCACCTTATTTGAAGAAGCCCATTCGTCTTCAGGATTTTTCTTATGTGACTAGAAGATAGAATGTCGAAACACGTGTAGATGTTTCTGGATAGCAGGATAATTTTGTTTAATCAGTAGAAAACGCTTTAAATAAACCAGAAAAATACTGGTTGAAACAAATGTTCAGATGTTTTGTATTTATTTTTTGTGTTATATATAATTAAAATTACGAAATGTTAATTGCTTTATTTTTTATGAATGGGACAATCCCCATTAATGCCATCTGGGATTATGCTCTGGATATGTTCACCATTAGTTGACCTTAAACATTAGGTCTTGCTTGTCCCGCAATTAGCTTGCCACATTCACAAGACAACGCCTTTACACACAAATCCCAGAGAAAAACATCAGTACTCGAACCACTAGGGGTTGCGATAGTGCAAGAGCAAACCTTAGAAGGATGGGACAATGAGGAATTGTCTCGATAATAATAAAAAAAACGACGAAGGAGAGAGAGAATAAGTTGCAACTGAGAACGCCACGTGCATAAGACATTGCCTCTCCACACAGACCTCCGGAAAACAACAGTCAATAAAACATAAGGCTATTGAACAGGCTCAAGGGTACATACGTAAGGGAACAGGAGCGCAAGGAGTGTCCTGGCCGACCATATGGGATAACGAGGTGAATCATGGTGGACAAACAGGGGGAAATTTAATGGATGGAATACATCACAGGATACGTCAAGACAGTCGAAAGTGGGGAGAAAATGACATGAACACTAAACAAAGTGAAAGTGCACAGGGGGAAGGGAAATTTAACATATAATTAAAACACAATTGAAATAATAACCACACAGCGATATACATGCTTTGAGCAGAGTGGAATGGAATAAAAATGGCGGAAGAGAATCGATAACAGGACAATGTAGGAAAACAAGCTAGCTGGCCACGGACATAAAGGGGAGGAAAACACGAAATCATATTTAAGGCCAACGATTCCTATTAGGTGAAGGGGAAACTTAACATGTATGTAACACACGGAGGAAAATAATAATCACGTACCGATTTACAGCCTTGGAACTATCAGTAACAAGAAGTATCTTTAAAAAAGATGATCGGCATGAATTGAAATAAGCAAAGATGTTGTACATGTAGTTGTGCTGGTTTAAGAATTTGAGTCATTGTACGAACACATGTTAGCAGAGCAAATAAACAAAGACAACCAAATATTACACTTCTACAATAATAGCATGCGTGGTACAAAATGTTTGTTTATGTTTAAGGGTTTCGGCCTACTGTTGCCAGCTGTCTTGGCTTGCCCTGTGGTATATTCCATACATTAAATCCCCCACTGTGTATCCGCATTAATTCTTCTTAATTCTTAATGGTCGGCCAGGCAATTCCTTGCGCCCCTATTCCCTTGCGTATAAACTTACCCTTGTCCCTCCTCAAATGCCTGATGTTTTCTGGACTGTTGTTTTCCCGGAGTTCTGTGTTCCCGGAGGTCTGTGTGGGGAGTCATTGTCTTATGTATGTGGTAGCTTATACTCTCTTTTTGTAATCTCAAGATTAACAACTTCGTGCTCTACCGGCAATGCTATTCTATTTCATATATGATGATGGTCTTAACGGTGGAAAGAACAGCAACTTCCCGATACCACACTGATAATGAAAGTATAGAATGTACAAGAAGTATTGGGGTAGAAAATACATGGTTAAATTTATCACAAAGAAATCTATTTTACATTAGGAGAAAGAATCGATGTTTAATATCTGTTTGGTATTATTTGCGTGTATTATAGCAAAACTGACGAGGTTTTAATGTTACTTGATGCTCCGGAATTTAATGCTCTGGAAACAAGCGCATATATTGACATACTGTATTAACGACTTATGTCATACATACTGTACGAATATAATAAAACAAATAATTGCCGTATCGAGACATTATATCACATTTACACGATATAATGAAATGAAGTGATTTATTGTCACAGTCGTCCGAGTAACAATTTGATAGTATTAGTGAAAACGACCGGGAATTGAATAATAACCCAACATTGTTGCCTCTCTAAACCTGTAGATATATTATTACATATTTGTCTCACCATAACAGACTATTGACTTATAGAATGATACTGGATGGCAAAATTGCTGCTATAGTGTTAATTCATTCCATGATGAAATCCACTTATCCATTCATTATCGACAACATCAGTCGTCTGGCATTTATTATGCTTAACCACTTGTATTTCTAGATTGTCTCTCATTAGCAGTTAGAATTGTATGAAAGTATCCTTTACAGCGCCCAAACTTTCGTCTCGAAAAGTTCATATTGTACTCGAAGTGTTGGTCAAGTTTTAAATCAAACTGCAATGACATTCGGTCAACTGAAATTCACAGTAGGTTCTTCCAGTTGTCAGCAATATGTCACACTCCTATATTTACTATCACAATGTTTTGTACAAAGTATTGTGCATAATAATCGACCTCTCCTGTCCTCAAGTATTGATTAACCAGTGATGTGATTAATATTATAAAGGGTTTCAATTTGTAACTTAATGTATTAACCAATTGCTAATTGGTCTTTGAAAATATACGAGTTACATAGATATTCGGCAAGACCATGGTTGGGAAGTAAAATGTTGGTTCAGGGAACCCCACATTCACAAAACAATGGCCGCAACAAAGATCCCAAGGAAACATCAGCTAATTTACTGGGTTATCGTGTTTCTAGTGAGGTATCTCAAGTATACGATTAATTGAAATTAATACAAGACAGAGCAACCATACGATACAATGCCTTCAATATTCAAACTGGATTAGATTATTTATACATTTACAGTGCAGCCTCAACTGATGAACAACCTTTCTGCAACAACATATTCATTTTGTCCTGCAGTCATACTGTAGAAATAATCAAATATCTCTAGAGCAGTATAAAAGTTCAACAACAACGATACCAACCGCTTTTTGCATTCCCGAAATGGTGTTGGCGTGGAGACTTTGCACTGCACTTGAGATTTTACTTAATAAGCGTCATAATTAAATAGTTTAACCAAACTGAATCTCACTTTTACATTATATGCAACTTAAACATTAGATGTTTATTTTCATATATACACTGATATATTTAGAGCACAGTTTCTTAAACGTAATTACATTAGAGGTCTCTTGATGAAGAAATAAAAGTTATTTGAATAATTGCGTTCCTGCAATAAACGATAATTTGGATTACTAGAAAATGTTAGAAATGTTTGCAAAATATCCGAAAAATAGAACGCTAAATTATTTTATGACGTTGACGTAGATGTAGAAACTATCTCCCAAATTATTGAATGAATCAGCTATAATAAACTGGTTAAGTTTAAGTTTAATAAAGTTGACATATTTAAACCAATGCCAGATCATTGTCTAGCCAATACTTTCCCACTGTCAGAGTTCGGTTGTTCAGTATTGAATAATGGTAGTTGGCAAGTAATGTTTCCTGACAAGAGTATTGAAATATTGTTTGCAAATCTTATTGACTTGATGCCAAATGTTTGTCAAATAAATTGTGCATCACTGAAAGTGAATACTTTGTAATGGATTGATTTGTTATCAAAGTTGTTACAAAAGTAAGAGTCAGGAACAATATCAAAATAAGGAAAAGGGAAGACAAACTGCTAGTCAGAAATAATGAATAACTTCTTGTGTTAACAACAAGTTGCAGCGTTCGTTCTTAGACGTAAAACTAGAGCTTTGATCCGTTTTATTGATGTTATTAATGATGTTTATGTAACTATTGAGGTTGCATTTTAATACACAACATTTTCTGAGAGGCAATGTATAAAACCTAACCATATGCACATTTTATTTTTAAAAACAATCAAATAAATTGACGTGAATTAGACAGAGTAATAAAATTTGGTTGGTCCGATAAACTACCTCTTGCAATCAACCGAAAACAGATAAAGCAACTTTGCTTTAGGCACAATTTATTTGGGCATCCAGCACTTGAAAGGAATTCGTGCCAACGTATTACCTTTACTTGAGGCATTGTATGCATAACTCGTTTCGTACCGTAAAAGAAGAACATCATGTGTTTGATACTTATTAAATGTCCTCATAATTTCGTAACTTGACATGCTTTGCTCTCGTTAATTGCGGTGTTGGTGGCAAAATGTGCATTTATTTCAACCTGTGTGCAAAAATCACAATAGATATGTATAGGTGCAGCGGAATTTATAATCTGAAAGGAACATAAATTTATGCCATGTGCAAGCTATCAAACAATGAAATTAATAACGTGTCTGCATTACAAAACTTGTTTTGCAATTTGTTTTTGAAAATGTCCTGTGTTCGGTTCAGCAATAGCAATTACACTTATGCAAAGCTCTTAACTAATTAGCGCTTGAAAAAGCAACCTTTTTATAAAATTCGAGCAAGTAACAAAAAATATTATTTACAAACAGCTCACCATCTGAGCTAATCCACGAAGATGTTTGACACTTGGGTAAAGTATTCAAGAAAACAGGTAAGACCATTTACTTTTATTGTATGTTTCAATGTATACCTATCACTATTGGAAACGTCTTTTACATATTTACGATTTATGTCAAACATGTCACAAAAAGTAACACACTAATTACAATTTTTAACAAAATAGATATGATTGGCAACTGAACACATACTGCCAAGACTGCCATTGGTACTAAAGAATAAAAAAAACGGTCCATGAAAACACGGGTCTTTTTTATATGACTGTCTATAAGCGAGAGCATACTGTAGAGTAATACATCGTTGATAATGTAATAAATATGATAATCAATTAGTATGTACATACCAAACCTTCGGCTACATGACTACTTTTGAAAGTCGACACATAAGCTACGTATGCCTGTTCCATGTAACAACTTAATCTCTCTTGCATTGTGTGAATCATTGTTTTATGGAACAAATACTTTATCATATGTTTGAACTGACAGTTCCAATGCTGTAAATCGCTATGTGGTTATTATTTCGATTGATTTAAGATAAATGTTAAGTTCCCCTATCCCCATTAGCAGTTCCTTGACATTATATTTGTGTTAGGGAATTTTCCATGCATTTTTTTGACACGTGCTTTCTTAGCTTGTCATGTAGTGTATTTCATCCATTCCATCTCCCATGGTTTTCCCTTAAATTCTCCATGATTGGTTTAATAGTCGGACATACAATTCCCTTCGCTTTCCCATTGATGTTTGCCCTTACATATCCTAAATACTCAATGTTTCGTAGGCTGATATTTCTGGGATATGTGCCGGGAGGCATTGTATTGTGTATGGGGCATTCCCTGAAAAACTTAATCTTTCCTTTTGTTTACGTTACATATTTACATTCTGAGACGTCTAAAATTGCGAGTGATCTCTGTGTGTGTAGTTGCATTGTCCTCAATGTGGTAACTATTGGTTAATAATTACAGGTATAAGAATACCGATCTACGCAGGCGAGATATTACTAAAACGTTGAAATGAGGAGTGAAAACCTTGTCGTGTTCTTATTTATGTGGGTTCTTATATTGAGCTTTATCTTGTTGTTTCTCCTCTGTAAATTAGAATTTCATTATATGTATGTAATTTTGGAAATACATTGTTAATTCTATGGAAAGAATAACAATAGTTTCGGTATTTAGAGATTCGTTCAGGAATTATGCAAATTTGATTGTAATCAGTCACTTTTCAAAACCAAACCTCTCTAATTATCTGCATTAAAACCGTACAAAAATACATAGAGACAATTAGATAGTTGAACAATAACACAACCCGTAAAGCAAAACAAGACTGCTCATCACACAAGAGAGGTTGTGATAGCTTTCATGCACGCTAAAATCGCCTTTATAACGATATGTGTGTGTCTAACTTATCAGCGCTATGACCCTTAACGATCGGAAAACATGGTATCACTTTATAAAATAGTGACACTTCAGCTTTTGCAAAATTAATTTTCTGCACTGTCAATTTACAACATTTGCAGTCACGGTTCTTGAAGTGCAACATTTAACTAAACACAATTAATGGAGTAGCCTGTTTAGATCTCAATAAAGCATGAGAGGTTTAATCTCATGCCACTTGGGAAGTATTTGTAATGAACCAACTCTTTACAGTTGAATAAATGAAAAATGTTATATCTAGAACCGGCCCGTTTGAAGGTTGACAAAAGAAAGGGATAAATTGCCAGAATATTCTGATATTTCTGACGAAGTACAATAAGAAATATAGTACCGCAGTGACTCGCAGTATTTGAGAGACAATTCTGAACGCGCGTGCTGATATAATCACTAAATTTATAAAATCCCAATTGCAATCATTCAGTATTAACACCATTCGTCATAAAACGACAAAATACAAACCTCTTGGGTTGTCATTATTCCATGTAATTAAATTTGCTTGCAAAACATTAAGCCAACATTTAAGGTTAATAACTGCGTAAATTCTAGGACAACAAATATTCAAATACATAATGTTCGTCCCTCTTTTGTAGTTGCTTCGTATCGTATCATTTCGATCGGATTTTATGGGTTTTAACAACAGAAGACACGATTGTTTGTTATTGATACTGTTCGAGCTTGTGTATTTTCATCACCATCAGACGCCAACTAGGGACGAGTTGCTTGGTCAAGAATTATTATTTGTTTGCAATATTTCTAAATGCGGCGCCTGTTAACAACACTTTCGATAATGACATTGCACCTCTTGAGAAATATAAAAACAACATTTTCGATAATGACATTGCACCTCTTGAGAAATATAAAAACAACATTTTCGATAATAAATGACATTGCACCTCTTAAGAAATATAAAAACGACATTTTCGATAATGTCATTGCACCTCTTGAGAAATATAAAAACAACATTTTCGATAATGACATTGCACCTCTTGAGAAATATAAAAACAAAAGTTTCGATAATGATATTGCACCTCTTGAGAAATATAAAAACAACATTTTCGATAATGACATTGCACCTTGAGAAATATAAAAACAACATTTTCGATAATGACATTGCACCTCTTGAGAAATATAAAAACAACATTTTCGATAATGACATTGCACCTCTTGCGAAACATAAAAACAACATTTTCGATAATGACATTGCACCTCTTGCGAAATATAAAACAACATTTTCGATAATGACATTGCACCTCTTGAGAAAAATAAAAACAACATTTTCGATAATGACATTGCACCTCTTGGGAAAAATAAAAACAACATTTTCGATAATGACATTGCACCTCTTGAGAAATATAAAAACAACATTTTCGATAATGACATTGCACCTCTTGAGAAATATAAAAACAACATTTTCGATAATGTCATAGCACCTCTTGAGAAATATAAAAACAACATTTTCGATAATGACATTGCACCTCTTGAGAAAAATATAAACAACATTGCCTATTATGATGCTCACGTATTGTAAGATATTTCCGACAGATAAAACAGAGTAAATATTTTTGGTGCTATATTTCTCAGTAAATTGATCAATGTTTTAAACTGCAAATTATCAGATTGAGACAGCAACGTTTATTTTACGTTAAGTGGAATTATTATCGACGTCTTCCATTTAAATGCTCAAAACACATTTACTACTAATGTTTAGCTACCATTCGAACAGAATATATCATTATATCCATGCTTCTTCAGTTAAAACTATTGACATTGTTAATATCAACAGGCAAAATGGAGTAAAAACAAGTAATACAGTTGCATATGTTTTGAGTGAACAAGGTGGCCAAAGTTATATTTGGATAAATATTTCGGGCCGCAAATGATGGCAATTCTGCTCAAATGTGATCCGTGTATCAAGCGTGAGATTGATAAGCTGAGACGTTGGACTCAAGATAACTGATAAGAGAGATAGAGTAAGTTGCTTCAGTGATAAGGCCACACTTACTTTCCTATAAAAAGGTAAGTAGACAAAACCTTTAAAGAGATCACGAGAAAATAGGAAAGGAATCACCTTATTCAGAGATGTTCATTCGTCTTAAGTCCATTTTCTTTCGTGACAAGAAGATAGAGTGTCGAAACGCGTGTAGATTGTTTCTGGAACTCAAGGTAGTCACGTTTAATCAGAAGAAAACACAATAAATACACCAGTCTGACAATAGTTAAAAGTGGATGTTTAGATTTATTTCTGAACGGACTAAGGTTTGTGTTGTATTTTACAAAGTTATAATATGTATATATATAATTCAACTTCTAAAATGTTAACTTCTGTACTTCTTTTAAGAATATGTCATTAATTCCGTAGAAAGTTGCTCGTGACATGTTTCACGTTAGCTCACGTAAACCGCGGAGCACGAAGAGTTGCCAATACTCCACTAGCACCAACGTATCTTTGGAAACGTTCCGCACTGCCACGTACTATTTTTGCACACATACACATTTTGATTTTCGCCGTTTCTTATTGTTTACTATATATCAATCTTAATGTAGACAATACAAATATTCAAAATATGATAGGATGGTGGTAGTGTGAACAATTTATGTAGGAATTAATTTTGTTACCCTGATGTCTGTGCAATAGTCTTGTAACTTGTTTATCTCATTGTTTCCTTTTCTCGAGAGAGATACAAGAAATGTATGTAAAAACAATAGTGTTCCTATCAACAGTATACCATTCGCGGATCAGGCATTTACTTGTTTTCTTGTAATGTATTACGCTAATTCTGGACAATATGATCGAGGCCCTTGAATTGTGGGAATCCTTCTGGATATAGGATTAGATATGGATACTCTTAGTTTGCAAAAATCTCAGGGAGGGTCCGGATTCCCGGTCTTACTCCGAGTATTTACTCTTCTCAAGTAAAAGATGAAGATAAATATAAGACGTATCCAATATCCCATAGATAATTTCCGAACGGAATTGTGGACATACTTTATTCCCCCACGATTATCAACTTTGTGTTCTACCGACAAAGCTATACTGGAACGGCAACCTTTCGAGGTGAAAATACAGCATACACACGAAGCAAGAACACACTTGATGAAAAGAAACACATGTAATCTCGAACGGAATATGTTCTTAAAGGAAATTATTCTATATCAAGAGACAGAGAGAAAGTGTGCATATATACCAATGTCCATATCACAGTCAAATATCGGTCTGATTTTATTGAAATTTACAACAAGTAGGCTAAAGTACTTGGTATGATATTTCACTTCTTTTAATTTGTTTAACTACAGCTATAAGAAAGAAAATCGATTAAGTACAGGTAAAATTGTGTTGATAGTGTGTGCGTGCGTGCATAACAAAACAGGACGCGGCTCATCAGACAAGTTATTCATTTAAACCATATATTATATCACTGTATGAATAATGTTGCAGAATGTCAATGTTAATGAAACAAGCCCATATACTGACGCATTGTATTGACGACACATCTCATAAGTGATATACGAATGCAATGAAACGAAGTATTGCTGTATCGAGACGTCATATCACATTAATATGACCTGATAAAATGTAGCTATTTATTTCACGATCACTGGAGCGACAATCTGAGAACCTTAGTAGAAGCGACTGTGAATTTAATAGTAACCCAATATAAATGTCTCTATATTCATGTAGATATATCGTCGTACATCGTAACATACTCGTCTCATCATAACAGATTATTGCCGACATATGGAAGAAGAGATGCTTTAGTGTTTATATTCGCTGTCCATTAACTTCATGGTGAGAACCAAGTATCTACTTCATCATTGACAACTTCTGTTTGACATTCGTTAGTCTTTACCACTTATTTTTCTCTATCTGCTCTCATTATAGATATCGTGTCATTTTCGTGTCATTACAGTCTCAATATTTTTTGCATTGTTGACATAAATGCAATTAGCATTCTGTATGAAATTACTGTGATCTCAGTTTTTACGTTGTTTGTTTCATCTACGTTTTCCTGTACTGAATATTCGTGCCCTGGTGCATGTTTCGGACAAGTCCAAGTTATCATTGTCAAGTAAAGTAAACTTATTTTCAGACGACGGCTTTTGTGCAGTTATTAATACGCAGTATATATCGTGACATTGACTGAATGACACACACAATGACTAATACATAAGTCATCCCAGACGACACAAACAACAATGTGGAGGATTTGAAATTCTATCAAACCAAACTCAAATTACACAACAATAAATAAACGAAATGAATCAACTAAAGCACGGCCTCAAAGAAATATGTCTGATTACTAAACACGATGCATTTAACATCATTTTAAAGCTCGTAAAATGCTAATAATGAATGTACCATGTTAGGGAGTAAACATCTCTCAAGTTACTTGTTATACTAGTTGCAGTTTTTAAGTATGAACATTTTTAAAACCGTAATCTTTATCTAGGAAATAAACTCGATTCTATTAAGTATGCAAGGCATTCCATAAAATGTGTTCTTGATAACTATATCTCATTCCTATATACAAATGCCATGCTATTAGAAACTGGAATTACACCCCACCCTTTTACATAAGATGCAAGCAATAAATGGGTCACTTTATATTGGTCCCCGTATATATAGCATATGGGCCACTGCACCGAGTATGTGGATCGCTGAAATGAATATATACCGGGTTGCTGCATTTGGTGTATGGGTGTAGTCATGTATTAGCGCTATACTTTTCACACCCTTATATAGAACAGAACAGAACGTTTTATTTGTTGCTCGCCCATATGGGATATCCCGGTGGCGAGGGTAAATAAACTTAAATCCACAGGTTTTATTTGTTTTGACTTGTACATGGTACATCGTCATAAAACACATACAAAATACAAATATACATTACATCACATGAGAACATGAAACGAACGGAAGAGAAAAAGAAAACAGACGGATTATATAACTAACGTTATGTATGAATGTCTAGTTACCTGCCATATCGTCATGACATAGGAAAGATGAAGAAATACAAAACGGCAAACACACTGTGAAGAGATAAATTAAGATCAGGGGTTGAATGTTGTATTATGTTCGGATAAATATAAAAAAATGGCAATTTAAAAACTTGGGGGAATCATGGCATTACAAGTGTCAGTGAATTGAATTGTAATAGTATATGGTTTGTCGTTCGGTCTTTATTCCTCGGGTCTATTGTGGGAAAAAAAGAATTGGAGTGACTCTGTCATGCTGAGCAAGCAATGCATAAGGTAGGTTTTTGAGTAAACTTTCTTCGTATATTCATTAATAACTATATGCTACGGACAAGACAATGTAATTGAGAGAGATAATTAAAAAGTATATGAGAAAGTTTCAACCAAATGCATTCAGTTTCGGAGTTGTACTCAGAACAAAAATGAGACTCGGACAGACGGATGGACGGAGAAAATTACCATATCCCCATAATATATAGTATGAACGTGTTACAAAATAACAGAATATATGTGCTGTTACATCGATTTAAACTCCCAGTATTTTACTGACAGTTCCAAGGT
The DNA here is from genome assembly GCA_032209605.1 of Mactromeris polynyma. Classification (NCBI taxonomy): domain Eukaryota; kingdom Metazoa; phylum Mollusca; class Bivalvia; order Venerida; family Mactridae; genus Mactromeris; species Mactromeris polynyma. The sequence goes on from JASFXZ010000008.1 coordinate 17,446,902, forward strand.
TGTAAATCGCTGTGTTTCTATTGATGTTTTAGATGTATGTTAAATATATCTTTTCCCCATGTGCAATTCCACTATTTGATACTATTCACGTTATTTTCTCAACATTTCTGCCTATGATTACTGACTTTCTTGGCATGTTCCGCGGTGTATTTCATCCACTCAAAATTTTCCCATGGTTATTTTTGATTGCCGGCCATCCCATTCCTTGCTCCTCTTTTCCCATACATGTTTGCATGTTTGCACCTCAGTTGTCTTCCTGACGTCTGTGTGCGGAGGCATTGTCTTATGTATATGGCGTTCCATGTAACAATCTCTTTTTGCAGCTAAACACTAGACCAATACTATTTCTCTTATTTAAACTGTAACTTATAGATGTTATGTATATAGATCTACAACAATGTAGTAGACAAATAAAGATATGTTTTTTGATAAATACATGTAACAAACTGTGTACGATAAATAAATAAATAAATACATTCACAATAGTCTTATAAATGTTTAATTAAGTGATATCATATTCGGGAATATTACGTTGTTAATGATATGACACTATCTAAGATGATGACATGAAACGATGTTGTCAATTTGTTGTAAAATTGCAGATAGCAGAAGAACAAATTAACCAAAAAACGAATTGGATTTTTTAAATTGTATATATATATGCGATCTCTTAATAGTAGTTCAATGACCGGTAGGCCTTTTTACAAAGGAACTAACAACTAACTATACGAAGTAACATGAAATAAATCAGTGTGAATAAGATCTAAAAGATGTTTGACAATTTTTATTTTACTATACACCGATTTCTCGAACAGTCAATGAAATAATTATGCCTTGTTTGATTTTCAGGTACCAATACCGTACAATGAGTTTTAGCATTAACCAGACGCATGATACTTGCAAGCGTTTGAAGAAAACGTGCAGACGCTAAAAAAGATTCTACGCTCAAATAAAACGTTGGTATGTATTTTGTACCAATATAAGATGGTCATGCATTTTATTCTAAGTTATATTCAATACTTTTCATAATGATTCAAACTAATTAAGATATCCGAGTTTTGCAGCATGCATTAATTTAGAATTTAGGACATCCATAGAAAAATGTTCGTTGCTCCAGAAAATTGCCCGTGGCCGTACTTCAAGAATTGAGGTGTCTGAGAAGGAAAATATGTTTCGATTGCGTATTTATAGGTAAAACTTGAATGACCATATAAAGTAACAATTAAAAATATCCTGCTTTCCTACTTGCATACCCTTCTAGCTTTGTTGGGTAATGTTAGGCCACACAAACATATTTTGGAGGATGTCCCAAGATCTACGGAGGAATACATAGATCTAGCAAACTAGTCGCTGAAGCCAGTGTCATGAACAAAAGAAGTTATGAACAATAAACCAGTTACATTCAATTTTGGCCAGTGGCAGTAGAAATTCACGGGTTCTAGCCCCAACAACAGTTGGGCTATTTCTAAGGGTTTTTGTGAAATGTTCCAGGTGTAATTGAGATTTTTTCATGATAAACTTTTAAGTTTCTGAAAAATATCAGCAGGCAAATTACATATATATTGGTCTTTTCTTAATTGTTTTAATAGCTTACAACTCCCATTTTTCTAGTTTAAATGTGTCTAAAGGTACTGCAAACATCTTCAAAATTGATGTGATTTCAAATAGGAATTTTGTTTGAGATTGGGAAAAATGAGCTTATTTGCTATTGGGAAGGGTGTCCAAGTTAGACCCTGTGGTGCTGCTACAATATGACCTCACAAGTACTGCTCCTCCAGTGTGTGTAGTTTTCTTATCTACCAGTTGTAAGCATGAACAATTTATTATACTATTTAACTATATGAATGGTTCTTCATAAAATATTTTCTAATTTAAAGTAGTAAATGTTACAGATCTGATTTTAGTAATGTCACAGTACCTGGACAAACACAAAGGTGGCCAATGAGTTAATTAGTCTCACAATACAAGTGTGTTGACTGCATTGATTGTTTATAATTTCATTCTCATAGTAATTCTCAGTTTCATCTCAGTAAAGTGTCTCACAAGTTATAGTTATTTGTTTTCTACATATTGATTGCTATAAGGCACAACATGATATCTATGCAAATGTTTAATCAATCCTTAGAGCCATATTTTATGAAGCCATGAAGGGAGAGTTCCTGGCACTTGTTATGAATTTGATTCAATTTCCTGTAAGGAAACCCAACCATTTCATTTCCATTATTGTGTACACAGTCTTCCTGCTTTTCAATATCAAATGGACATGGTATGAGTGTGTCTCTGATACAATCCTACTGTTTGTCATCTACGCAATTTATGTGTTGGGCTGCCCATGAATCACTTGAAGTGTTTTAACATTCATAGCACTGATTTCTGGGATAAGATAAAAAGCACAATGGTCTTGACATTTTGTTTGTCAGAATTTTCAGGACTTTTGTTTTCAGCAAGGATTTTCCCTACAGCTTTGCATTTTATGGTTACTGTTCTTTATTTATGATTAATGTTAGCTTCAGTGAAATCTTTCCTGACCAATGATCTGTTGTTGATTAAATGTCAGGATGTTTTTGCTTGAGCTGCAGTAAAACGCACTTTCAGTGTTGTGTGAAATTTCTAATATTACATTTATAAAGAAGAAATTATTCAAATATTGATAAAATCTAAGGATTACAGTATAAAATCAATGTGACTCTGCGGGACTGCACACAGCTTATTATTAAATTTCCAATCAAATCTTGAATTTTCACTTAAGTATACATGGCATTGTTTTTTACCTTTATGCCGTAAATTATTATGAATTGGGGATTCTGGCTATTATTTGTCAGCAAATTAGATTGAAAAATCTCACAATTAATTATCGGAATGTCAATTATGCTCTTTGGATGAGCAGTAATACTTTTACATCTTCCACATGCTAACAAAGGCTCAAAGTTTCTAATTCAAGATCTCCTGCTGGATCGGAATGAATGGTTTGAGTTAGGCCTCCTAATGGGAAAATGAGATTATTCTTTACTGTAAAAGATATTGAATATTTCCCGCTTGCAGGTGTGATTACATGGCACTTCAGGTTGCAGATATTGTCATCAGTAACCATGACAACAAATATTGTGACACTTAGATCGCCGTGATTTAAATCTCAACCGAGTTAATGCTCCATATTCATTTTACAACAGGACTGCTAATTGATTGGTCACAAAAAATGATGATATAAAGTTGTAATTACAGACATTAGTCGATACAATAATGGATGTTTACAAATGGGCAATCAAGTGGAGCTAATTTCTTTAATGATTTTTCAATTATTTCTGTCAGTTAAATAACAACAACTGGCTGGACGATAGATTCTTGGAATATATTCTGTATACTAGTTGAGAACTATTTCATCATGTGTGGGTATCATTTATTGGATTATTGTAAAAATTTACTTTGACATCTCTTGATTATAAACCATATAAATGAATGCATTTCAATGGTAAAATGGGTTTGGTAAATAATATTCTTTGTTTGATGATGATTTAAAAGTAACACAATAGAAATAGAAAGTAAATGCTTCTGTTTTCATAAAGATTCATTCTTTTCTTTACTTTTCCTGTCAATGGTTTCTTTGAATCCGTAAATTGTGAGATTATTTTTAAGAGAACATGACTGGTAAGAGATGCCAGACATGTTGGTATAATTGTAATAAGTACATTCATATTTTTAGGAGATGGGCTTAAAAACTTGTGTACACGTACAATATTTAAGAATTTAAATGAAAATTATTCTGCTTTCATAGCATGTTTAGATAGTCTAACCAAAAGTTTAACTCCTATTTTGATGTTTTTTATGAATTTTAAACAATTTAGGCGATTCAAGTGAAGTGTTGCAAGTATTTCAAGCATAATGGGGTTTGAAGCATGCAAGATTCAGGTCTGAACATCCAAAGTTTAGGTAAAAAGCAAGGGTACTTTTCTTTAAAATAGTTTTACTGCCTGTGCCTTTTCAATTCGGAAAATAGGCACAATAAATCCCACATTTGGGAAAAATAAGGTAATGGTTGTTTTGCTTATAAAAAAAATGTTTCACTTGTGGCTGGCGTTTGTTATATATATATGAGGTGATGTAAGAGCAAAGATTCTTTTACAAAAGGTTAAATACACAAAACCTGACATAATAAAAAGACATTCAGTCAGAGGGGGAAAGTGAACAAAGAATTGGGAAAAATTATGATTTTTAGGGGAAAATTGACACTTTTTAATAAGGGGAAACAGCCTATAAATATATATTCAGCAGTAAAATTAACACAAAAAAATCATTGGTACTATAATGCTTTCGTCCCATCTCTGAATCTCTTGATTAATGTTGAAAATATTTATAGTAAATTTAAATGAACTGTAACTCTTGTTTCATGAATTTTGGATCAGTTTCAATTGTCATTCATTCTATACTTGTGACATTTAACAAGGGCATATTTATCATTGTTTTGTAGGGTTACAGAGAAAAGTTTAAATATTGTGTCGATGAATGTGACTGATTATTTACATACATTCTTAAAATCATGCCTTGTTGTAGTTTCTTTTAAAAGGTTTGGGGATTTTAAGGATTTTCTTATATCACCAAATATTACTGTATGGTATATATATTTTGTACATGTAAATATTTGATATAAAAAGTATTTTTGATGAGAATAGAGCAATAATTTCCGTTTTGTATATGCTGTCTAATTACCAAATTAAAGTAACTAATCACATTACTTTAATTATTTGTTTAGAGCATTGAAATAATGTGATTTAAATACCACCAGACATAAAATCAGACTTCTGAAGTTATTTTTATGTCATACCATTTGTAGTGTAAAGTGTGATCACAATTGGTATAAATTTACTACATGGGATGTTGATTTTTGAGCGAGATTTTTTTATGAGCTTTGAGCTAAAAAAATGAATTAGGTAAACTAACTCAAGTGTTCTAGGTCCTGTTACTGATATGTTTAATTTCTTTTTTCCAGGGTTAAGTCAGGGTTCAGTGATGACGAATATACCGCTAGGAAACAGGGTATCCAGTCTGTTTGAAATTGGTAATACACAGATACATCAACCACATGGTACAAGTGTTACATCATATGCATGGGAACCACATGATGACGGATTACCCAGAAAAACAAAGAAAGTAAGAAATAATGCATCTGATCAAGCTCGTTGACTCTTGTTATGATACAATTGACTCTTGTTACAGCAATTTTTAATTCTGACAAACCTTTCATTTTGCCATCATTTTTACAACACCCCTTTACAGAACCGGATGTATTACAGTATCACCTGCAGTGAACGGGCGGGCAACATCCAGCAAGTTGTCCAATCAATAACTAAATTTAGAAGCGTTTGTCCAATCATCACCAGATTTGGTCAGAATGTGTATTGGCACAATATCTTCGCCAAGTTCGATAACCAGCCATATCACTCGAGTCACTCAGGAGTTATCACCCTTTAATTGTAGAAATTACCTAAACTATGTCTTGTCCGATCAAAAATAACTTTGCAGCATTTACCCAATCATCACCAAATTTGGTCAGAATGTGTGTGGGCATAATATCTTGGACAAATTCGATAACCAGCCAAATCGCTCAAGTCACTCAGGAGTTATCACCCTTTGATTATAGAAATCACCTAAAATTTGTATTGTTTTAACTCTGAGCTCTGACTTAGGACAGGCATATTTTATGACAGTTTGCCACTCTTGTTTTTGTTATCATTCATTGGTCAATTTATAAACAAGTTTTGTTTCCAACATTCCTGTCTTTATTATCTTTGCTACGTCCTGTAACTAATGTTGATTATGCTATTTGAATGAAGTCAAAAACATCTTGGCTGCTAAAGAAGCACAACTTAATTGTGTTTATATGCATTGTCGCCATATATATGTGCTAATACCTGTACTCCTCACGAGATTTCAATTTTCAAATGGAAATAATTTGCATACAAATGCATATATGCCTATACTGGAATTGAAGTTTTCTCTCACTAGGGAAGTGATTTGCATTTTGATGTTGAGAAAGAATTGGAAAGACAATCCCTTAGTTTATAAATATGTTTGTGACGTGTCTTTTAGAATTGATGTCTGCGCTTGATACTGTGCTTATGTGTTTCATTATTGCCGATGGTCTCACTTACCACAAACTTCTGCAGTTTTGTGTCTTGACCATTTAAGGCTGTTAATTTTCTGTGTCATGCTTGCTGTTTTTGGTGCAGCCGTACTAACATGGTTTTGCAATTTGCATATCAGTGTTGTGTAAACCAATCAAATCTTACGCTAACCACCAATGCAATTTCTCTTCAACCAAACAACGTTTGTAACTTGGACGCGGATTGGTTAACCTTTTGATAAGGCTACGTTACCCTATCGAAATCCTCTGAATTTCGGTGAAATTAGCGAAATCCATTTTGGATCTGGAGTGACTAGCAAACGTAACATCTCGGCTTTTTTTATGTTGCACAAGGAATCTTACCTTCAAATTGCGCCAACCATCTTTTGTCAAGATATATCTTGTTGCAACTTTTTTTCTTGGATAATTTAATACAGTTAAATAATGTTGGCATATATATCCACTGACTGGATATTGGTTACTCTGAACATGATAGTTAATGTCAAATTCAAATAATAAATTGATTTTAAAACAAAACAACTGGTGTTTCTAATAGAGAAATTATCAACTTGTTATTGAGATGTATCTATTTACATTAGTGGTAGCAACAGGAAAGTCTCATTCAAATTAATATCATGAAGATTAATCAACTGTCTCTGATATAGGATAGTTGTAGCTCATAAATAATTGATAATCTTATATTGTCTTCATAGTTGATCAGCCAGTAGGACTTTGATCATAAATATACTATAGCAGGCAGGTGTTTCTTTTGTCAATAACCAATGAAGTTAAGTTTGCATAAATGGATATGAGCAGTTTATTGTACTTTTATGGAACTATGAGTTATTTTTAGCCTGCATTCACTCAGGGGTTTCCCTATGATATTTCAGCTAGTGGTCCTAATGGACCCTTGTGTTCGATAAATTGGGGGTCCTTAGTAAATGTGTAGGGTCCTTGATATGCAGTTTATACTTGACAAAAGTTCATAATAGGGATTCCAGGGATGCACAGTAAGTTGAAAATGGGAGTTCTTTGAAAGAAAAGGGAGTCAATGGGACTCAAGATTTCTGTGTCAGCGGTCACAATCCACTTATGTATGAAGAGTTATGGCCATTTGTTATTTTTAAATGACCATGTAGTATATGAAGAATATCTGTCTTGAACCACATCTTGGTACTGGTTGGTCAGATTTCATTGAAATTTGAATATATAATAATGGGGATGGGAATGATGTATTCAAATACCTTATGAATCCACTCAAATATACAAGAGTGAAGGCCCTTTGCTTCTTACAAACAGCCATAATGATTTTATAAAGAGTTATATAGATTTTTCTACCCAAAGCAATCTCGTCATAGTTGGTCACATTATTTTGTTATCCCTGCAGAGGGATATTTATATGATTTGGGGTTGTCTGTCCATCCATCAATCTGGGTAATAATGCATATCAAATTCCATATCCATAAACACCCACTTATTTGGGGGGGATGACAAACTTGTGCAGATGAACTTTTTATGATTATACAGCTTCGATCACTATATTTGGTCTTTTTCGAGGGATATTTATGACTAATTGTTTCGTACAGGTGTTCCACTAGTTGCTGAATTTCAAGGGTCATTTTCATCATTTTTGACGGGATTTTATAGCAAAAATACCTATATAATTTTAAGAAATATTTACCCTTCAGCCAGAATCCTTAGGGTCAAATTATGGTCTTTTGGAAAATCCAGGTGTCAAAGGGTCAATTCAAGGGTCAATGGAACCCTGTTCGTATACATGTATATCCTGTAATTTGCCTAATTTGGCAGGGGATATCAATTTAACAAATTTGCTTGTTTTTATTGAAATTATAATGCATGTTGTAATGAATGATATAACCAGGACAAGCACCAGCTTATTGGAGGTCCCCTTAGTGATTTTATTTTGGCCAATGATACAATGTTCAGTTTCTTGAGACATTCATGAAACCTGAAAGATACATCAAATTACAATTAAAAAGTACACTTTTTCTGAAATGACTGGAAATCTGTGGTTTTACTGGGAAAAAATTCATTACATGGAGAAACTTCAATGATCTGGTCCTTAACACATTCCATTGTTTGTTTTGAATGAATCTACATTAAATGCCATAAATTACATACTGTCTCTGCTGGGGTGTGTGGTCACAGTGATAATACATTCCACATGGTTACAAATATTGCAAAATTGGCTGTCTATTGCTGCCTGTTACATCTTCTTTTATTGAACTGATATTTCGACAGAGCTTCTACACCACTACACTTAACTGTACAGAGAACTTATAATATTTATCAAATCTCCATATCTCTCTATTTTGAAAATGTGCCTCTCTCTAGTGACATTTGTTGAGATAAGTTACATGGAAAGCTTGTAATAATGATAATCAGTATCTTCAATTTACAAAACTACTCTGATTCTTCATCCTTTATGTAAAAGACAACTTTCATTACTGTTGTCATATAAATACACCCTTGTTGGAAATGGAAAATACATTTAAATAATGAAACAGATTCTTAGGATGTTTAACCTTGATATCTTCATGAGTGCCTGTCTGGTAAGCTCATATGGTAGAGCACGCAACTGCTAATATTGTGGTCATAGATTTGAACCCTTGGTGTGTTGTATTTTCTCTGACAATTTGACACAAGATAATACCCTCTACTGGTAAGTCATTTTGTCCTTTTCTGTTTCACATGTGAAAGCTGTTAGTTGCTTGTGGAAGGACAAGTTAGTACTGGTTGGTTAGGAAGGAACCCATTTTTATGGTCGACCAATCACCGTCCATTACTGAAATACTGTTAAAATCAGCATAAAACTCCAACCGGACATATATCTTCATTTTCAGGTTTACTTTGAGAACACATACAAGATGGAACCTCCAGCAAAATTCCGTCCAGATAAAGTTAAACCAATTATTGAGAAGGTGCTTGCTGCTAGTTTAGAAGGTAATAGTGTTAATACGGATACCAGTATGTATGCTCGCTTGCCAGTGAAAGTCAAAAATCCATAGAGGAAGTCGGCTACCTCACTAGATTTCACAATGAGCAATATCAAGTTGAACACATATTGATATTGTTTATGTATTGTTTAATTTATCTATGAATATTGTTTCTTTGAGATGATTAACATTGTATCGCTTTTGTAGCTGGTGGTAATTTGATTGGTTGTTACATTGAAATGTAATTATTAACAAACCAATTTAACATTTAATACTGATACAAATTGGAAAAAGTATGTAGTCTGTCAAGTTTCAAATGACCATTGCATTTCTAAAAGTGATGCCAATTTGGTATCAAAAAGTTGGAGACACTTTGCAGAACCATTTTGGTCACGAACATAGGAACTAGGTTTATAGGTTCCTGGGTTAACAGTAAAAGTACACGATAACATTACTGCTTGAACTTTATTATTTTATTGTTACAAAGATATCTTTCATGTGACTAAAGCAAACATTCTGTTTAAGTGGATATGTTTTAGAGTCAAAAAGTTTGTGAATCAGCAATTTCAGACGTTTGGCTTGCAGAAGTGTTTGGAATTGCATAAATGAGTATTTTCATTGTTTTATAGTAAAGTATATTAAATTACACTTCTGATTCTTTTGCAACATTTTGAATTCACGAAATTAGCAACCACTCTCTCATAGCACACTCAACCACTACACTGACTTGAGTATAACAATGTTTCCAAATAATTCATGATTTAAGTTCAGTCAAAAGATTTTAGTATTAATTAACCTATTAAATTAAATTAAAAGTGTGTTCTCCAGTTCCCAGACCATCTGCTTAATTTTTCTTTTGTTTACAAGAAAATTTATTCATCCATTAAGATTCTCATATAAATGTTTCAATTGCATGCATAGCTTGGCATGGCTTGTCAAGATTTCTCAGAAGAGCATGTAAACTTTAACATTTACAACTTGTAATGCAATTTCAAGTGAAACTTCCATGTTGTAGTTCCATAGGGGACTTGTTTTGTCATTCTTGCATGTCTGTAACATTTATCACTCAGATAGAAATGTTTAAATTATTGTATACAATGGAGAGGCATTAAATTGAAAATCGTTATACTTGGGAAGAAAAGGATTACATTAAAGAAAAGCTTTCATTGGAAGGCAAGACATTACTCACTAAATATTCAGGGACAAAAACAAACAAGACATATGTTTAGTTGTGCAAAATCAACAAGAGATTGAGATGTTTAAGTTGTAAACCTTGTTACAGGATTTATCTGGTATGAGTTAAAATATTCAATAATTCTTCCCCAAATCAATATAGGTTTGTTTTTATCTCAGTTAAGTTATTACATTTAGCCATAACATCTAATGTTTGGTCCAGCCCTTGTGTAATAGTAGTAACATTCGTTAGGTCTTAATATTACTCCATGGTGAAATCTTAAGTGCTTGTATCAACTAAAGCTGCGGGTGGTGATTAATTAAGTTCACTGAAAGTATGACTAATATTAATCACTGACAGGCCTTGGTTTCACAAAATTTACCAAATTGAGATTACCCTTGAATTAAATATTTTCATTTCTTGTTTGATGAGAATCATGCAACAAACAGTGTGGCTGTTGATAGTGGTGCTACGTGTATAAATGTCGTTTGAATCTAGTTTACACACTATCTTTTTGGATTGGCATTATATTCTATATCTCTAAATAAAAATTCTGGAAAATTTGAGTTTGAGACTGGTCTGAACTGAGATCTTCTGTACCGTAATGTCATCTCTGATCATGTGTCAATTACAGGAAGGACATATGATCCCATCGAATGTTCACTGCTGTGTAAATCAGTCTCTGATGATATCAAACTGCAAGTGAAGAACCTCAAGTATGAAAGGTAAACTTTGATTCTGGATAATTGTCATGTGATAGTCATGTGACTAAAATGACAGTTTGTCTCTTGAATACTTTCTTCATTTAATTTTGAATGAAAAAATTGAGATTACAACAAATGGAGAATCCTTTTGTCAGCTTGACATCAGATTGATAGAAAAGCAAATAATACGTTTTGCATCACATATATTGAATTGAAAATCTCATTTTTGCCAATCACATTAGTTTTAGAATTGATAAGATTAAAATTATTTAATTTTGCTAGGCTCTATTGATGAAATTATTAAATTGCAAGTCTCTAGTTGTTGTCTTCTGTCACATCTCTTTTCATTTGTTTTAAACTTGCCTGAAAAAAGGTAACTGAAGAAATTCATGTTTTGTTTTTTAAAAATGATAACAAATGTAATGTCTAAAGGTGACCTATTGAGTTGTTTTTAAAGGAATATAGTGGCAGTTTTAAATTCGTTGGATTAGTGTATAACAAAGTACATGTACACTTCTTTTAATCTAATAGTTAAAGTTGTCTCGGTCAATGCTGTAAATCTCGACTGATACATAGATGGAGTTCAATTCATCTCACAGTCTAGAATGTCCCTAACTGATGAAATGTTCACACTCAGATTATATGGATGAAAATCTTATCGTAGAAACTTGAGATTAATTAAGTGGTCTCTATTTACTATCAACATACAACACTCAAATGATATGCTTAAGCAAATGCTTCTTTTATTTAATTCTTTATCTGGAAAAAAATAATTACCACTGACCCTAAATTTAGCAATCATACTCCCTAAACAACACTTAAAACTGTCCCTCTCCACACAAATTAATGTAGCAAGCTAATCACCTGCATGAAGATATAGATAACTATTCACATAGTAATGAACAGGGTAATTAATCAACTACAGTCAAACCTTGATTAGTTTACAACCTTCTGTCTGAATACTCGGTATCATCAGAAAAATATATCAGGTCCTGATGTACGATGTATCGTCTAATGCATGTTGAATTGAAATGGGCAAATTCAAAACAATGTATTATTAGGAAAAAGAATTCAGACGCAATGAATGAGGTCTGACTGTACTAATTTTCTATTTTAGATACAAGATTATATGTTTGGTGACGATTGGAGAGAAGAGTGAACAGAGCGTTAACGTTGGCAGTAGATTTCTGTGGGACGCTGACAGAGATACATTCTCTGCTGCATCTTGGAGTAACAAACATATATACGCTGTAGCTACTGTATATGCCTTGTACTATGAATAGTTCATACAGATGTATGTTGTTTTTTGTTTAAATGTTGGAAGATTCTCATTTCTTTGTGCCATTATATGTTCATACGTTTGTGCCATTATAAGTTTTATTTCCATGTTGTAGGTGTAAATGTTCAAATCTCATTCTTTAATTGTGTTCTTAAAGGAAGTCAGGCAGGAAATAATGTGTCAGACTAATTAATCTGTTATAATTTAACAAAATGTCACTCAGATTTGACATTCGCACTGGAAGTCTAATTTACATGTTTTACTAAGGTTTAACATATTAATTATTTCTTCTTAGCTAGGAGGACTTAGATATTCAATTTTAGTTTAATTATTCAGGTTACATGATGATCAACAAACAATTGAACTTTGTTTGTTAGAATACTCAATTACAAAATATCTTTTATTTTTATATGCTTGTTTTAGTGACAGATGCACATGACTGTTATCAAATAAGAACAGTGGTCATTGGAAATAACAGGTTTTTTTCAATTCCTGTAAACATGCATGATTTGTAATTATAGAATTAAAGAGACAGCCCTAACTAAGATATGGATTATTTAATCCCCAAGTTTTCACATTCTTACAGGAAAATTGCTATAATACTCAATCCATTGCTAGATGGATCTGAGATGCCAAGGAATGCTAGATTGTCTGTATTTATTCAGTGATTCATACAAATTGGTTATCTTTTCCTTAAAAGTTGTTTGACCGGTAATACCTAGGTTTTAGTAAAGTCTTATTTGATCATTTTGTGTTTGCTAGCCATCTGTATTGCTAGATGATATGTTGTCTGTGATACATACAGCATTTAATGGAATGGTTATCAGTTGCTGAGACTTTTTCATTTCTGTGAGTGTCATGCTGGGCTACAGATACAATCAGACTGTAAATATACTTGTAATCCATTATAAAATGTAAGTACTCAGCATGGCAGAACCATTTTACAATGTCATTACGGACATTTTAGTAGTTTTTGGGGAAGTATAGCAGGTCCTTTTGATAGGGAAATGTGCATGATGAATAACCAAATTTGGGTATTTATAAGGCTCAAAATTTAAATAATCTAACTGAAGGGCAATTTTTCTTTCTAAGTAGAGGAAAAATACATAAATTTGCCATAAAAATGGGGTTGCATTATCTTACAGTGTAATATTTGTATAACCTTTGAAGGCTTCCAATCTATATATTTAAAGTACATTTCAGTTTTTATTTTTAAAGATGTACATGCATGGTTTTTGTGGTTTCCATTAAAGTTATTTCTACAGTATCATATTGTTTCTCAATGGGTTTTGACCTGGTGTACAGACAAAGATTTATTTTATATCTATTGAAGTTCAGTAAAATATTTAATCCTGTCTTTGTTTTCATTGGGATTCTAGCACGATGGTTATGGTATGTGGTTTGTACTGCTGAATTAAAGGGAAAACCCCATATTTATACCAATCTAGAGTATATCTATTGTCCAGCATTATTGCACTATGTACCACTTGTGAACAGTAATATTTTGTTTACCTTTAACTGTTGAAGTGTATAAATTGGTTACAAAATGTTTCATATTGATGAGATAATATAGCATAAGTCTGTCGTTAATGAAATTATCAAAGTTTTGTCAGTACTTCACAAGTCTAGTCTCTCACATAACAGTCTACATGTGTCACTGTATTGCGCAATATTAAATTGTTATTTGTGATATTATTGTTTATAAATGTTTTAATCGTTCAATAAACTGTTGTTTTCATAATTATACCAATAAAATACTGAACAAGACTGTCTGATTTGTTCTTTATCAATGAGAACATTTTATGATGGAAGTTTGACAATTGTCTTGCTGATATAACTGATATAATTGATTTGCTGTGTCTGATTATTCATGCTAGTCTGCTAATAAGATGTGTGATTGAATGCTTCATTCCTAGTACATAATGTATGTTTGAGGGATAGCCAGAGAGTATGACAATTGTAGACTTTTTTCTCCAGCTTGCATGGTAAGTGCTATAGATTTTGAAGTTCATTGAACTATTGACATATCCTCCAGCTATGCTGATACTCCTTTGACATCTCCTTGGGAGCATTTCTATTTTAAGGAATTTTACAACAGCTGCGACTATAGCTGATTTCCAGTTTGATGCACCTTGCTGTGTCTTTGTTCATTCCAAGTAGTTCTTATAATGGATCACCAAATGTAAGCTGATCTTTCAGTTATTCTAAGCTTATCAGCAACCTCCTGCCCAGAACTATATTTAGTGTTAAATATACGCATATTCAGTGGTGATTTCGTGTATGATAAAATTCTATGAACATTTGCATGATTATGCCTTATATAATTTGCCGTTCTTAATACATCAAATATTTATTGCACATTGAATAACTTCATACTCCATTGTCATTGTGTTTTCAATCAATGCGAAATGCGCCATTACTATCAATAGTATATTCAGTGTTCAGTGAGCTCTAGTCGCCAAATAATACCACATGGACCATGCTTCGTCAAGTTAGTCCTTACAGTTACCGTCGCTGGACTTATGCATGCACTTGTATCAGAATGGGCTCGAATCTCATATACTGGCATTCACAGGCTTATCAGTAACATACGCATAGACTGCCAAGTTGTTTTAGTGCCAACAGTCGCCAAACTCGGTTTTAAGTATTTGTCCGAAATTTCTTTTTAATTAAAACTTCAATGTCACGAGCTTGTCACGCGTGATACAAGTGTACATTATTATTTAGTAAATCAGAAATCGAAAATATAATATGCAGAAATGGTCGATAGTAATTTTCTCCCAAATAAATCAAAATGTATCGCTCTTGAAAATGTTGACCGTGTCAATTTTTGAGAAGTATATAAACTGACCATGTATCTGCATACACATGTATGTACCACATGAAATAAAATGTTGTGGGATGTATTGAATTATAATTCAAACTGTTATAGTGTAAAAAAACAGGATATTGGCGGAATAATATCGATGTCGAGGAAGACAACGTGTACATTACCACAGTCTAGTACATGCTGACATTACTTGACAAATGCACTGATGCCAAGAAATGTGACAACTGTCCGGGTAAATACTTGCAATTTATATGAGCTGTAGTGGAGTTTTAGATGCTGACTAAATAAAATGTATGGTAGAGATGTATACTTAATCAATGCATGTATGGAAATGTCAACGTGTATGTTTGGTACAAGTAAATAACGTCTGGAATCTATTTGTTCAGCAAATACAAGTTTGGTGCTTCAATATTCTTGCGTTTGTTCATATACAAGTACGTGTACTTATATGTGTTGCATTAATGTTGTAGTCGAGTATCTAGAGCTTCAGATGTTTGAACATCTGTCGGACAGATGCGTTTAGCTTTGGATACGGTTTACAGCAGTATACACGCAAAACGACCTATATATCGTAAGGACATCGAGCAAGAAATGTAACATACAAAGTGCACTGCTGCTCCCCACCCAACGAAAGCACAAGGTGTCACAAGTCACAAGCATAAATGAGCGAAAATAGGAATACGATTCGGAATGGTCAGTCACAAAACCCCACTAAGGATTTCGCCTTATTTCAGGATGACCCAACTTCACACTAATCCTACTTTCATCCGCTAGACAACGTCCCAACACAAGGCAGCAAACACAAGACAATGCATGTAGAACATTGATATATAAAACAACAGACCCGTGAAGCACGTCAAATATGTACTCAATCACTTATCAATGTAATACAATCTGAGGATGGGGCATCTGAAGCAAAGCCGTGTTTTGTATGGACATACACTTTCACGACAATGTCTGTATACATGTGTATGTAGTCTATCAGCTTCCACGGTAACGATTGTAATGATAACAAAATACAACCTGTAATAACGGTGGTTATCTCTTTAGTGTTATCTTAGTTTAGGTAGTTTTATTATTAAACGGTATGTTACTACAAGCAGTTTATTGCATTGCCTGATTTGATAATGTGTGAAATCCGAACGGGAGGCAGTATTGAAGCAATGTTAGAGATATGTCTAAGACTCGTACTAAGATGTTTTGTTTTCCTCGGGGTTAACACTGCTTTTCAACACATTTCCAGTCATATACAACGACCAGTTGGCCTATCCAGTTTTCCGGGAATTAATTATCAACCAGCACTAACTTAATCTTCTGTAAGCAACTGACAACTTTTCCACGTGTGGAGGACATGAGTGGATGAACATAACCTGCCCAACCCAGGAATCGAACGCGGGTCTGCCGGGTGACAGTCTAGCGCTCTACCAGTTGAGCTAGCCGGGTGAGCTTTATAATAAGGTGGATAATAATTGGGTTTAAAAGTTTAAACTTATATATTTTACATCGCGGGCCTGAACTCACGACCTTCGGATCAAGAGTCAGGCGCTCTACCCCTCAACCACTGCGCCTCCCATAGATGTAATTGGGTGTACATCAAAGATCGATATAACACTTGCTGTGGTTGATGATTACCAATAAAATTGATATTACATGTATTGTAATTAATCGTTGGTCCGTCCTCC
This sequence comes from Mactromeris polynyma, assembly GCA_032209605.1. Taxonomy (NCBI): domain Eukaryota; kingdom Metazoa; phylum Mollusca; class Bivalvia; order Venerida; family Mactridae; genus Mactromeris; species Mactromeris polynyma. The sequence goes on from JASFXZ010000008.1 coordinate 17,463,646, forward strand.
GTGTCTCAGCCATACTAGACCCAGTCCGTTTTAGATAATCATTAGTTTTGAAATATTTGCTGACGTTAGCATTTTCTATAAACCTTGAACTTACAAACATTCCCAGTACTTTAATTCGTTGATAACAAAAACGTTCCAAATTGACCCGTAAATGAGTGACAACAGAAACATCTAGTTTATGATAAAGGCGTTTTGAACACTTATCATAATTATTCTCATTGCAATTTCACCATTGCAAGCATGTCGGCTGTAAAATATGGCGGAATTGTTTTCGGTGTAGTTGTTTTCTCTGTGTTGGCAGTTATTGTTGTCGACAGTGCGCAATGTGCAGCGCGAAAGTTCGACCAAGACTCCATCGTTTGCGTGTGCAATTCCACGTATTGCGATACTCTGGATGATGTGCCGAGTTCCAGACCGACAAACCCCATACCATATTGGGATGCTTACATCACGACACGAGACGGACTTCGTATGGCGTACAAAGCTGGATCGTTTAAATTTGCGGAACCAGGAAACAATGTATTCACTGTCGGGAACGTGACTGAACGAAGTGTGAAGGGATTCGGTGGAGCATTCACTGATGCCGCTACCATTACGATGAATAGTCTCTCTAAAAAGACTCGGGCTAATTTGATTAACTCTTATTTTTCCAGTAAAGGAATTGAATACAATATCGGACGCATACCCATGGCTAGTTGTGACTTCTCCGAGCGAGTTTATTCATATGACGACACTGTAGGAGACCTACGCCTTGACGAATTCAGTCTTACGGAAGAGGATTTGAAGTACAAGATTCCAGCTATAAAAGATGCAATGGCAGTGAGCAGAAGAAATATTTCTTTGTTCGGAAGTCCTTGGAGTTCACCGTTTTGGATGAAAACTAACAATAATATGACGGGGAGAGGGATGATAAAAGGGTCACCTGGTGGAGAGTACCACAAAGCATGGGCAAACTACTTTGTGAAGTTTTTACAAGCCTACAAGGATCAATGAGTCGACATTTGGGGTTTAACAGCTCAAAATGAACCGACAGACGGTGACATACCTGGCTTTAAGTTCCAATGCCTTGGTTGGACACCGCAGACGCAGCGGGATTTTATAGCTAAAGATTTAGGTCCTGCACTTAAAGCTGGAGGCTTTGGTCATGTCAAATTAATGATATTTGACGATCAGCGAGAGTTGTTGCCATACTGGGCGGGCATAGTTCTGTCGGACCCAGAGGCAGCAAAATATGTATCTGGAATCGCTGTGCACTGGTATATAGATCTTTTAATCCCACCTTCATTCATCGATGTGACATATAATCGGTTTGGAAACGATTACTTCTTTCTTAATACGGAAGCTTGCGAGCAAGATTTGATCAATAAGAACAGATCTGTTGAACTAGGCAATTGGTATCGTGGTGAACACTATTTTAAAGACATTATGGAAGATTTAAAGCACGGCATATCAGGATGGGTAGATTGGAACATGGCTTTGGATATAGACGGTGGTCCGAACTGGGTTGATAACCGTGCTGATAGTCCTATCATTGTGAATGCCGACAAAGATGAATTTTATAAGCAACCAATGTTTTACGCAATGGGGCATTACAGTAAGTTTGTCTCCCCTGGTTCCGTTCTCGTGACACATGACAGAAACTCGCAGACTGTAAGCGGTGTTGATGCAATATTCTTCAAGAGAGATGATAATCTCATGACAGCAAATATTGTAAACATAGATGAACAATCTTACAAAATCACAATCACGGACCCAACTGTTACACCAAACAGTATAAATATCGAGGTTCCAGCGAAAAGCTTTCTAACTTTGCAATGGTGGACATATTTGGAATAAATTACATCAAGCAATACGACATGCGAACAAATTAGACAATTTACATGTATGAATGATTTTGGAATTCTTAATTTCTATTTTCGTATTTTTCGTTTCATGCTGACTTTGAATAATTTCTTTGTAAAAAAATAGGTGGCTAAATATTGAGCTAGAATAAGCAAGCGAACCCGCTTTGTTGCAAAACTGTATTACATATATGTTTTGATAACAATAATAATAACCTTTATTTCTTTCCTTACACATACTTGTAGATAATTAAACATTTAACAATATCACAATTTTGAGAACATCCTATTCATATCATAAGTTCTATCAATAATAATGATAATAATAATTACTGTATTGTGTTTTCCTTTAAACTCATTTTCAGCCAAGTCGGATACAAAAACTATATTATTAAATGCATCCTTTGCCAAAGTCTGTGAAAACACGTGTTTTTTCTTCAATGTTAACCACAGGAGATTGTTTCTCCCTTTATTGCTTCTAAAGTTCTCTCCCTTTATCCCTTCTATATACTACAGATGGTGTAAAGGGACAGAACTCGTGAAAATCTCCTGTGATGTCAACTAACGTATTTTAATTGTTGCCTACTGCTAAAATTAGGCTTTGCAGTCTGTGTTTTAATTGCAGTTGCACTTCGACCTTCATCAAAGGATTCGGTGTTCATGCATAGGACTACTTTTCTAGCATTTATTGTACCTGGAAGTTATTTTCATTCATATCATGCTAAGCAAAAATGTGTGTCTGCTTGTTTTCTTGTTAACTGAAACGTTCATATTTAAACAAACAACGTTAAGGTGTATAGAAAGTTACGGAATTTGTTTGGAATTTGTATTAAAATTACTCCCATGTTGATACCAATTGTGATCTCTGTAATTGAGTACATGTATAACGAACCTTAATGAGTACGGAAACCCACATACTGATCATACAGCAACCAGCGGGCAAATTCGCTTAGTACAACGACTCATTTACTGGGTGCAGCAACCCATAGAGTAAGTACAGTGACCCAAATATTGGATATAGCGAGATATATATACTGGATACAGCAACCCATATATTTGGTACATAGATCCATGTGCTGGTACAGCGACCCATGTGCTGGGTACAGCGACCCATGTGCTGGTACAGCCATCCATGTGGTGGGTACAGCGACCCATGTACTGGTACAGCGATCCATGTACTGGTACAGCCATCCATGTGGTGGGTACAGCGACCGATGTACTGGTACAGCGATCCATGTGATGGTACAGCCATCCATGTGGTGGGTACAGCGACCCATGTACTGGTACAGCGATCCATGTACTGGTACAGCGATCCATGTGCAGGGTACAGTGACCCATGTACTGGTACAGCGATCCATGTACTGGTACAGCGATCCATGTGCTGGTACAGCGATCCATGTGCTGGGTACAGCGATCAATGTGCTGGTACAGCGATCCACGTGCTGGGTACAGCGACCCGTGTACTGGTACATCGATCCATGTACAAGTACACCGATCCATGTGCTGGGTACAGCGACCCATATACTGGTACAGCGATCCATGTGCTGGGAAGAGCGATCCATGTGCTGGTACAGCGATCCATGAACTGGTACAGCGATCCATGTACAAGTACAGCGATCCATGTGCTGGGTACTGCGATCCATGTGCTGGGTACAGCGACCCATGTACTGGTACAGCGATCCATTAATGGGTACAGCTACCCATGTACTGGTAGAGCGATCCATGTGCTGGGTACAGCGACCCATGTACTGGTACAGCGATCCATGTGCTGGGTTCAGCGACCCATGTACTGGTACAGCGATCCATTAATGGGTACAGCGGCCAATGTACTGGTACAGCTATCCATGTGCTGGGTACAGCGACCAATGTACTGGTACAGCTATCCATGTGCTGGGTATAGCGACCCATGTACTGGTACAGCGATCCATGTGCTGGGTACAGCAAATCATGTACTGGTACAGCGATCCATGTGCTGGGTACAGCGACCCATGTACTGGTACAGCGACCCATGTACTGGTAGAGCGATCCATGTGCTGGGTACAGCGACCCATGTACTGGTACAGCGAGCCATGTGCTGGGTACAGCTACCCATGTACTGGTACAGCGACCCATGTACTGGTACAGTGATCCAGCTGCTGGGTACAACGGCCCATGTACTGGTACAGCTATCCATGTGCTGGGTACAGCGACCGATGTACTGGTACAGCTATCCATGTGCTGGGTATAGCCACCCATGTGCTGGTACAGCGATCCATGTGCTGGGTACAGCGACCCATGTCCTGGTACAGCGATCCGTGTGCTGGGTACAGCGACCCATGTAGTGGTACAGCGGCCCATATACTGGGTACAGCGGCCCATATACTGGGTACAGCGACCCATATAGTAAACAACAACAACACAAGTACCAAGTGAATGACTAGATTTAATGATTTGTTTAGCTTTTGAACATGATCATTGGCTACCTCATACATTGTTATCGGCTAATTGAGACAATGTCGTCCTGTTTTCCCATTACCGGGGATTTTTACATTTTCAGATTATTTTTTTCGGTCCGACTGCCGAAAACCTACCCAACCGAGGACGCTAAACATAGCTTCATATTAGTATGACCTTATATATTGGTATGACCTTAATTATTGACTGTACGGTCATGAAATGTATGCATTCACATTTGTAGGTTTTTTACTCTAAATTCTACCTTATACTCGTACTTTGATCGCTCTACAAGCTATACATTTAAATTTACAATGATGACGTCATTTCTTCTCCATTTTTTTCAATTCCCATTTTTTTATTTGTCCGATTATAATGAAACGTTCAAACGTGTTTTATATTCTTCATAGAATGTTTCCGTTTTGTTCGTCCTCATATTCCTTATGTCATGACGATATCGCAGGTAACTAGACATTCATAAAAAACGTTAGTCATATAAGGGTGTGAAAAGAATTGCGCTAATATATAGCTACGGATCATTTGCGTAATATGCCCCGGGGGTACTAATATTTACTACGTGGAGGTAAACATATAAACCTAGATAATTATGATGTTTTGGGTTATTAATATTTCATTATACGACCAGTTGTAGCAAAACTTTGAAAATATGTTTTTAAATGCACGCGTAAGCTGTCCATTAAAATACATCGCATACATTGCTAAATTTAAATTTCTGCACATAAAATTCACTAATTAATTGAATTAATTCGTTCAAAGTCGTTCACAAGTTATTTAGCAGATGTATATAAGGTGTCAGTTATGTTTCTTTAACTGACTGTACAGTCCCAGCGTATGGCGGATTCTGCTTAGCACTTGGCTTGGTTGACGGTTGTTTCCCTATATCTCTTCTTCCCTCCTAGATAAGAAGGGGTAGCCGTTGACCTTGTCAGAGGTATTGTTGAGTGGTCTTTACGTATTTTTCCTGTTTGTCTTGAACAAACTGCATGATGCGTGTATGTGGTCGCACGGTCATGATACGCTCCTTGTCTGTTTTCCACAAGTATCGTATCATTATTGAAATAAGTTTTTGTATATGATCAAAGTATCGTCAATTCAATTAATGTTACTTAAAATTTAACACATGAGTACTACAAATAGTTTATTACCACGACCCTCAATTAATAAAATCTAAATCGATTCGTGAACTTCTTTTTTTATTGTATGTGTTGTCTAATAAGTACATGTTGTAAACAAGACGAAACCAGACAGGGAGCGTATTATGATTTGTATTCCATTCAGTATCATACTCTTACCAGAATAAAAAAGTTAATACAAACAAGTTATTTTCCAACTATCAGGGTGGTAATATTACAAACCGCACCCAACATATGAGTCCGCCGCTATCATTCTGCATACCAACTAATTCACCATTTATAACACAGATTTTGAATCATAGTTTGTTTTCTTTACTAATACAGTTATTTAATGAAACTTTATAGAATACGATCACAATGTTATCGGCTAAATGAGCCAATGTCGTTATATTTTAGCATCTTCAAACATTTTCAGATTTGTTTATTTTTTCGATCCGACTGTCGAGAACCTACCCGCCTGAGGAGTCCTTAAAGTAGCGATATATTGGTTTGACCTTACTACCGTTTGAATTTTTTTCTTTCAACATCTAAAATTGCTTTCATTATCTATTAAGTTTATGTTTAGCCTATTATCAAAAGATTTTTACTTTATACATATAATTCTCCGCCTTTACTTGAAATAACTACTGTATTATGTATTACACTATTAATAAAACATGTTTTAAACAAAAAATTCAACCTTCATTTACAAAATGTAGGCAAAGACTGGTTGGTGGTTTGGTATTACTGTTTATGAGGTCGTCCGTCGCCGCGCACATTTTATAATGCACTTTAGTAGGCAAAGACCTAAATACCACTGTGGATTTAGGTCTTTTATATCAACGTTATCCAGTAGGCCTAAAGTACAAACTTTTTATAAAATCCTTTTCAACTTAATTTTGCTGAACTTCTTAAAACTGTCAATATGACATTTTCAGGCATGCATTTGATTCAGTTAGATAAAACTAATAAACAAACGATGAACTTATTTGTTGTCTTGGTTTGTTTTGTCTTCATTTATAAATGCTATATATTGAGATTGCTTCAAATATGCTTGATTAAGATTCCGCCGACCATCTTTTTAAAGATATTTATTGTCAGGGATTAATTTACACGTTTTTTAATAAATTATTCATGTTAGAGACAAACACATTTTAATTTTCAATGTTACTGGTTTTCGTCGGTTGACACCACATCACATTCTGTAGCCTAAATGTATACAAAGGAGAGAGAATAAGTTGCTATGTGCAGGCGACGCCAAATACATAAGACAATGCCTCCCTACACAGACCTCCGGGAAAATAACAATCCATAAAACATAAGGCACTTAAAGAGGTTAAAGGATACATACGTTAGGGAACAGAGGCGCAAGGAATGGCCTGAGATAACTAGGAGAATTAAAGAGGAAAATCAGACTGCCGTACGGGTCTGTCCGGAATACGAGCTGTTAGCCTGGTGGAATCATGGCGCAGTGACTTCCCTTGTATAATTTCATTTTTTAAAAACGACAGTTGTTTCCGATTTAGCAATTGGATTTATGCTGTGACTAGTTAGATGTACTCAAATGTCAGACAGTGATACTCCAGGTAATTTGCAACATGGTCCACATAATCGGACCGTTTTAGAAAGTTTAGGGACAGTACCCACCTAGTCCAAAATATTAGACGTTTACATACCCATTTAACCATAACATTCATTATTTTGTTATAAATTTACTTTCACTTTGTATGTAACGTCTAAACGGGCCCTATGCAATGTGATGTAGCATTTTCGAATCCGCGAATTATATCGTCAATTGACGTAGAAACGGTTAAATGCAGTGTAGAATTTCTAAAAAATTAATGAAAATCAGCTTTAAACGCTTAATTTTCGATAAAATGTCCATCGTGTAATCTATCCTACTCATTGTCCACAACATGTTAGCAAAATAATATATTATACGAAATCGACATAGACGCCTGCACAAAATAATTTTCGCACAAATTGTATGTCTCATTTATCCCGCTTCAAATGATGTCGGGTTCCGGAATCCGGCTTTTTCACTATTCAAAAATTTCGTCTAATTTTAGATTTGTATATTGACCGTGTTAATTAACCAGGTACGTTGTGCAGCGATTATGCTGAATCTCTGTGAAATCTGCACTAGATGGAAACAAATGCGCATCTTTATACAATTAGTGCATGGCATTTTGAATTTTTGACCTTATCTGGCGTTGAAAGCATCAATTGCGCTATTGGAAATGTATTTTCCCTGCTGGTGTTGTTTGATAGTTCAAATTTAGTGGAAAAAGAGCGACCCAAAATTGTCTCGGAAAGTGCTACATGACAAGGATAGGAAGCTGATAAGACCCTACATAACTGGAAAATGTCAAAATGTGAAATAAGTAATGTAGGGTCTTATTTATAGGACTAGGTACTCACCTATCCAGTTCATTGTAAATCTTAAATTTTGCCCAATGTATGTGTGTAAATTCGTGTACATGGTTCTTTATTTTAAAGCTTATTTACAATGTGTAAAGCTTGATTATCCCCCTCTCTCTCTCGAGTGTTACAGTTGTAGTGGTGTGGGGTTAGACAGCTGCCTGGTTAGCTAGCTGCTTAGTTAGTGGAACGCCATACTAGTGTTTAGGGGGTTGTTGGTTTAAGCCGTATATCAAGCACACTTTCTCCTTGATTTACTTCACAGTCATACAGGATGATCCGGGCTGGCGGTCACAGGGTTTCGACTTCAGAACTTCAGGCTCATTATATTTTACAAAATCTTATCAACGTTGTATCAGTCAGACATCCATTGATCTAAGTTTCTTACATTCAAACTCCTATCAGACCAACAAGGCATGTACATCCACTATCTTTTGGAGTAAGACAGTTACAGATGACCTTAAGTATCATGGTCCACCCAGTTTTTGTGGTACTCACCAAATTTCTCAATTCTAATCAAAGCAACACTCACTTTTAAAACTTCTGTCATTTATAATCATTATTCTTCTCGCTATTTATAAGCCGGTTTTGTTTTAAAAATCTCATTTTTAAATTCTGTGGTGCCGCATGTTTAAAAATTGGTCACTGGTGCTTATATAAAAAGTTACTACACCACATATATCTGTATTCTGGCGGTACTTATTGAATTATGGATAATGAAGAAAGAATAGTTAACTTTGAATCAAATATCAACACAGAATCATAAATTTCAATCCTATCCCAATTCCTTACAGCATAAAATTAATGTCGTAATGTTAAAAGTTTGTTACAAAAGTATACAAATGAACATGGGGTCACCGCCATATTTACAGGATGAAGTCATCACTAATCTCGCGGTATTTCAATTATAATCTCAAAATAGACAAAGTATTGGCCTCAGATAACTAAATTGAAGTGTTTTGTGCACGACTATCTATCCTGCAAGAGAAACAATTTAGTGGTCTAAAACCTGTAAAGCGTCAGGCAGAGAAAAGCAGACGAACATGAAACTCGTGATTTTTTATAGGGGATTGCATGCTGTTTTGATAAAAAATGATTTATATTAATATTAAAATGCTTACCAAAATGTGGTTCATATTGATAGGTAAGACTGTTTTTTGTTTGAGAAAAAAAGTAGGTCAACCACGGTTTTTCGTAGTCACCGGTTGGTGGAGTTCAGCAAATACCGTGAGATAAGTGATACCGCGAGAATAGTGATGACGACTATAACAAGTTTTCGTGGGGGATCCTGTGACTTGGGATTATACAAATGTAGCTCCACTTACCTAGAAGGAATACACAACAGCGGTCTGCTGAATCACTGCATTATCCTATAAATTCAATTTAGCGCATTCAATGCATTTTCAGAGTTCTCACTGGACTCTTACTTGTGCTTTTTTCCCTGGGACTCCTGTTTTTGGCAACTTTTCTTTGAACTTGTGTTGAAGGACTAAGTTCTGTTATCAAATCCTTGGGAGAACCCTGATTTTGAAGCAAAAATTAGAAAAAATTGTGTTTTTAACCTGTTTAGAAAATATTTCTTCAATGTATCATGCTCACTGAATGAATGTGCAAATGGCGCATACAAATACTTACCATGATTTCTTGATATATACCACGAAAACACATTAGGGAACCATACTCATTTTCCCCACATGGCATCACCCTTTGGAACCAACTCTCAAGGTTGTAATACTGATACCCTACCTGACCATGACCAGTTCAAGCTTTCTGTGGTATATATTCAGTGTTAGTCTAGTGATCAATGCTTTTATCTTTTACTTTTTATTCTGTTCTCACAATTTTATAAATAAACATTTTAACTATTGAATGGAATACTTCATTCCACAGAATTAATTAAAACAAAACCGACATTTCACCTCTATGCCACTGTAAATACATCTGTAATTATACTTTCTGCAGTTTGGGCCAGAGGTGATCATTGTATGTCTCCATACTCTGGTGATAGTAAGTTATATCAAGGTACAATACAGAAGATACAACGTTCACCAGCAGGACAAGTACTTGCAGTTATCAAGTTTGATGGTTATACCAATGATGATTGTGAAGAAGTAGACGTAAAAAGAATACAAAAAGTGACAGATAGCAAAAACAAGACAGGTTAATGTTTGTTCAAGTTCACATTATTGTATGATGCTTGCCTCTGAATGTTGTTTTTGTGACCAGCGTTTTTGATACATGTGGGAAGTTAAGATACCTATGTGTTGTTTCTTGGTGATATACAATCCATGTATCAATAATTTTGTATCAAGATAAGTAACTCTCGTAAGAACTATAAATCACCGTTCTCATATTTTGTCTTAGTAGTACTCTGGGATTGAATTCCTATAGATGTCCGATAAATCATCGTGATCTTAGTCTTATTACAGAGTGTATTTTATATGTTGACTGTCCTACCATACGTGTTCTTATTACCACAACCTTTTCTCCTTATTTGATTCACTAATTGAACTTCATCAGCTTGCATTGGTTGTTACTGGCATTAGTTTCTATGTTGTTGTCAAAATATAATCAGTTGATGCATCTATATTTTGTTAGAAACGTTTCATAACAATTTGGTCACATTATTTGAATATTTTTAGTTACAGCCAAAAGAAAGAGGAAGTGCTCTCCGTTACCAGGCGGCTTGTTTAGTCCTCTAGAAGGATTTGAAGAATCACAGAGATTGAAATCAAAATTTGAAAGTGATGAAGAAACAGATGAAATATCAGTGAAGAGTGAAAGGTTGACATCTGTCCTGTTTGATAAGAAGTCATCAAAGTCTGGTGGCCATGGAAACTCTGCTGGGAAACAATCCAGGAAGGGGAAAGTGGCAGTGGAAGGGGAAACAATCAAAAGTAATTTAATAGATTTTCTCACATATTTCATAACTTTAGCTGTAGTGTATTTGTTGGTATTGAACTGTTTACTAAATGAAATATCTGCTGGAGTGTTGCCTCATATTGTTGTCTGGTTCTTGAGTTATGTACTAAATTCAGAATTATGACAGCAGGTGACACACCTATGACAGGATTTGAAACTTCAACCTCCTGATGAGGAATCTGGCACCACATCGCAGAGCTCCTGAAATTTCAAAGACACTAGTCCCAGCAAACTGGAAATGTAAAATTTGACTTGTCTGACTTAGGAAGCTAGTTGTCCGAGAATATTGGTCAATTTAGTAACAAATATGCATACACAATGATAGGTCCACAATCGAAAACTAATAATCACATGTATGTGTTTCTGGGATTCTTAAATTTGACTTACAGCTGAACAATTGGTGCTGTTGGTTAGCTTTAAAAACTGACTTGTCCGAGACTAACTTCAACTCAACTGTAGGTAGCCCGATTCAGCATTAGACTAGTCCTGGGTGTCAGGCTAGTGGATTTCTAGAGCCCTGCATCTACGTCTTGGTTTATTATCATTGTGTCAGAGTTCAGCCATTTATAATTTATATGGGCTGTCATTTATGTATAACATGGATTGATTGTAGTTAACTATTTGCTGATGTCATTTAGAATAGCAAATGAATTCCAGCTGTAAAAATATGTTACTGTGTAAAACATAAGTGCATAATTATGTTGGTATTTGTCTGTTTAACTAGTTGTGAAAGTTTTGAAAGTTGATAACTTTTTATTCTTTTGATGTTGTATCGCAGTAATGTGAATCTGTAATATTAATTGGATGTGTTCTTTTGCATTACATATGCAAGTATTTGAACACTCAGGGTGTAAGTTGATTACAATTAGTCCACAATTCAACTAGTGACCAAATACTGGTGCTTAATTAGGCTAGATAGCCCTTCTACTATGTATAAATGTACTAATTGTGGTGATTTCAGAGAATGGCAGAACAAAATTACCAGTAGATAAGAGGGGGGCAGCATTGATAGACTCCCCATCACCATTGAGACGTAAGCGTCAACTTGATATCACAGGAGGTGAAGCCAAGGATCCTGTGAAAGAACTGTAGGTTTTCTTTATACAAATATAACTTTTATCTTCATTTGGTATATATTCAATATTGTCTGAAAATCACTGATCTTTTGTTATAAATTGTATTAGGCACTCCAGAATCACTGTTACATTTTTATCAAGATAATTTTTGTGACAGGCTTTCTTGAATCCATACATGTCTTGATAATATTTTGCATAAAATAATTAGTATTTTACATGTACATGTAATATCACTTGGAGATATCTATGTCAATTGTTTCTATAAAACTTGTTTGTACTCTTTCTGGTCATTGTATTCGTTATATAAGCAATCCAATGGCTGCGTTAATTTAATAATTTATGTAAAAATGTTTCTTATTGTCAAACATTACTGTGTGAGATTATTGTTACCTTGATACAGACATTGTTTGTGCTTTTCATTCCTTTATGTAAACTTCATTATGACTTCTTTGTATGTATTTGTTGATTTTATTCCTGTGGTGATGTGGGCTTGTAATGAAAGATGATTTAATAGTAGAAGAATCTTGTTTTATTTTTCAATGGTGTACATGTTGTACAAGTTTTTGTTCCATATATCATTAGGTTTCATCCACAGGAGATTGTCACTAATTCTTTCCATTTATCCCATCTAGAGTTCTCTCCCTTTTGCCTGTTCTATAGGATATGTATATATACATTTGTACTACATCTTCTATAGAAGGGACAAAGGGAGATAACTCTACATGGGATATGGGGAAAGAACTTGTGACTGTCTCCTGTAGTTTCAACAGATCAGTACTGGTAAGAAGCCAGCAATACTTGTTAGGTGAATTGTCCATCATTATATAACTGAAAACTGTTGAAATACGGCATATCATTACTTAAACTGACCAAACAAACATAATTATATTTCATTTAATTCTTTCGAGTGATGATTGGTGTCTAGTGAATTAGTTGTCTGGTAACTGTTTCAAGAAAATCATGGATTTTTATATATCTTAACTTTCTTGATTTAATCTATTTAGATGCATACGTAAAAGAATATCTGATATTTCATCCTTGCTGGATTCTGATTCTGTGAAAAAAGCTCTTCAGAAAAGAGGAGATCATACTATTTCTTCCTCAGATGATGAAGAGTTCCATGCATCAGGTAAATTGACAATAAATGTTTTTTTGTTAACATTGTTTATCTTAAATATTTTCAACCCCAAATTAAAGTAGAATTGTTTTAAGATCATCTTTGCCACATGTAGTGAATAGTTGGTAATACATGATTATGTAAATTGGCTTCCTTTGTGACTCTGTTCTAATTGTGTTTCTCTGATGTTTATATGCACACACATGAAAGGGAGGCTTCTTCTCAAAGCATTCCTCGCATATATCTATGTCAGGCCAAATATGTTCTAATTTATTCAATGCAAAATGAAGATATCATTGATTGTAATTTAGCCAAAGAAGCTATTGAAATGACAAATACTGGGTTAGATAAAGCTACATTGAATGATTGTCTTTATACACATGCCATAGTCTTTGACAAATGAATTTCTTTGTTTGTATCAATATTAGTTTAAACAGATCAGTTTGTGACCGGATCATGTGACCACTTATATGAATAAACTTGTACTGGTGATGTACTTTGTACAAGTCATTATCAACTCATGTGATGATTTAATCTATATGTATGGCTATATGTATGTATATAATACTAAACATATTGTACATGTCAGGCATGAGAATTTACCGTGGATTCGCGGAACTCCACGGATTTGACGCTCGCAAGGGCTGTTTTTGAGACAATTCAAGAAATCATAGATGATTAAAAGCCAGGAGCTTCGGCAGGCCCCTGGACCTCTTGCCGAATTTTCAGCTGATTTTGAATTTTTGCATTCTCATGCCTGACATATACTATAAAAGTGATAAAGGGAGATAATTGTAGAATGGATAAAGGGAGATATTTGTAGAATGGATAAAGTGAGATATTTGTAGAATGGATAACGGGAGAGAACTCATGACATTCTCCTGTGGTCTGAAAATATTTAAGGGTTTTTTCATCCTTGTATACAAAATGTAATTGCAGGGTTTGATGAAGAGGACATGGAAAAACCTAAATTCACGTTCTCTGCTGATGGGGCCAAAGTTCCATTCATTTTGTCATCAGATGATGTTACCCCAGTTATACAGGTTTGTATGTGAGACAGTCATTTCTTGTGTGTCTGAGAGAAGCATTTTCCTGTCTGTTGTATTGATGTATATTTCTAATTTAACTTGATCATAGTGCACCTTGTTTAAGTACTAGTTCTAATTGACAATGGAATAAATTATAAATTCCACTATAGTCACAATTATTTATAATTTCTACTGATAGCCCATGCAGTTGGTCATAATATCTCTGTTTGAGAAAGTAAATACTCTTAGTTGCTTCAAACTACCATGGTTGATATGTCGGTCAATAGCTATACATAGCTAATGTGTGCATTTATGTACAACCGACTTTATATAAAAGTTTGTATCTTGTATCTGATTTAGAATTTTGTGTGTGATTTTTGCTGCTTTACTTCAATTGTTTGAATTTGCTGGGCAATCTTGAGCTCAGCACAGAACATATGAATACCGAGCATTGTAGTAGGTCCTAACAACCTTGAGCTCATAATGAACATATTTTTTTGCAAGTATTCAGATGAGCAATGTACAGCAATCTTGATCATCTTGGTTTTTGATGTTTTTTTCCCTGTATTGTGAAACTGTTTTCAGGTTCCAGGTGTATTGAACCAATATCTGAGAGACTACCAGCGTGATGGAATCAAATTTTTATATGATAATTATTTAAACAACACCGGGGCTATACTTGGGGATGATATGGGGCTGGGGAAAACTGTTCAGGTAAATTGTGGTTAGGTTTTTCTATTTCTGTTCTGTAGCTTCTTAACAGATGCAATGAGCGTTAAAGTTTCATATCAGTGATTTTCAGTGTACAATAGGTTATTAGATATTTGTTATATGAAACATTGACTCAACATTGCCTGTTCCCTTTGATTTGACTACTCAGTTATTCAGTAACTCTCAAACATGACAGTGACTGTTTTACACCATGTGTTTAACATTTGAGTGCTTCTGTGGGATGTACAACCTCTTCTGTAAGTGACATCATTTCAAGAAAACGCAACATGTGATGTCACTATTTGCAAGCAGGAAACAATATTTACTCCATACGGTCATTTTGTTTTCATACTGCCATATGCGGCAAATATTGCTTACTGTCAGTACATGGTGACGTCACATACGATGTTTTCTTGAAATGACTTCACTTAAAGAAGAGGTTTTCAATCTTACAGCAGTGCTTATTTCGTCTTTTTCTTGGTACCATTCAGTCTCGGGGAAATTTCCTATGAATGTCTGAGAGGTGATATACAATAAGATAATGTTAAGATTTTGGATAAGACTGAAACCAAGAGTTATTATAAGAAATATCAGCAAAATGCACTCCTGTTTGTTGAACCTTGCTTACAGTTCTTCATATCTTAGCTTGCATGTAAATAAATGTAGTGATCTTTCAATAGAAAATGTGTTTTGTGACTTGGAAGTTAACTGTGTTTCATGTAATCCTGACCATTATGACTGTTGAATGTAGATGTTCAATATGTTGAATGTAGATGTTCAATATGCACCAAATGTTTGATTCATAGTGCAGACTGAGGAGTTCCGCTTGATATAACAATGGTACAGAATTAAGTAACATAAACTGACTATGATTTTTCTTGCAGGTGATAGGATTTCTTTCAGCATTACTTGGTAAACAAGGAAATCGGATTGATATAATGAGACAACGGCCAAAATTTATCAGGAAGGTAAAAGCTAGATGTCTAAATTTTGAGCTATGTTTAACATCAGGCCAAAAACAATCTTCTGTTTCCTTAAATTTCTGTTACCTTAGCAACACTAATATTTTACCCAAAGCTCAAATTATAGCTACAATTTTGAAAGTTATATATAGTGATATTTGACCTTATTATATTTAGGGATCTTTGACCCTGTTATATACCCTGTAGCCCTAGTCACTAGTTATAAGATAGTGTTGTTAAAAAAGATAATCGTGCATAGTTCATTCAAACGGAGTTGTAAATACTGTGTACATTGTGTTGATTTGTCGATATTTTTCCAAAACATGTTTTCATTGGCGGACCACAATATGTTTACAACTGTTCTCAAGTGAATATGAACAAACTGTAAGATAACTATTGTGTTTGTATCGGTCTTATGTGTTCGAGATTTCTTTTGTAATTTTTTCTCACTGTTCCTTATTATCCTGATAGGATTCATATGTTTCACCTACTCTTAGAGAGAGAATAAGTTGCTACAGGGAACACCACATACATAAGACAGTGCCTCTCCACACAGACCTCCAGGAAAACAACAATCCGTAAAACATAAGGCATTTGAGGAGGCTCAAGGGTACATACATAACTTAACACAAGGGAACAGGGGCGCATGATGAACAATTACGGATAAGTAGAAGAATCAAAGAGGACAAACAGGGGGGATTAAAGACTCAAAATGCTTTATATGAAGTCATTCTTTGGGTTATCCAAGTTTATCATTTTAGTGTCTTAGCATTCTTTGTTGCATGTTTTACGATCCTTTGTATTACCTGTATCATGTATGTGATTGTATTACAGATGTCAGATTACGATCCTTTGTATTACCTGTATCTTGTATGTGATTGTATTACAGATGTCAGATTACGATCCTTTGTATTACCTGTATCTTGTATGTGATTGTATTACAGATGTCAGATTACGATCCTTTGTATTACCTGTATCTTGTATGTGATTGTATTTCAGATGTCAGATTACGATCCTTTGTATTACCTGTATCTTGTATGTGATTGTATTTCAGATGTCAGACACAGCAAGTGTTTCATGTGAGTCACCTTCTCAAGGACCCTTCCTTATTATTGGTCCTGGCTGTGTGTTGTATAACTGGCTGGAGGAATTGGAAACTTGGGGATATTTTACTGTGAGGTACACATTGTATGGCTGTTCTGCGGTTAAATCTTGATTAAATACACCAATTTTTGGAGGAGTCATGACTCTTCTTCAACTTAAAACGTTGGTTCCCAATCAATAACTCTTCAAAGCTCATAGTGATGGCATCTGATTTCTACTGGCACATCTAATTGATAAACATTGATCAAATATAATCCACAAATAGAGAAGGAGATACTGATGCTATTGTTGTGGCTGTAATTTTTATCATAGTCTCAATGTAAGTGTCAGAAAGGGTATTATGTAGAAGATACCTGTGCATTGCATTACTTGACTTACACCAATCTGTTCCAACTTACTGGTAGGCAGTGATCCATTATAATGCAGCAATAGTGTGTAGTAAGTGTAAAGTCATATAACATACACAGTTATGAAGTATGGTTTTGTTCTTGAAAATACAGTTGGACCATTTCAATTTGACGTGCCTAAGAAGATACATTGGGATCTGATATTTTTTTTGGTTGACACCAAGTTTTCGGATAGTAGGTTGTTGAATAAACGAGGTACAATCACAGTTACGTCTTGTGAGTTTGAGAGTAGAACTTTTTACCTACCTAGAACAGCATTTTATCACTGAAATATTATTTCTCACACAGAAAATACCATGGTAGTGATAAAGCTGAATGTATTAAGGATTTGAAGAAAGGCAAGATTGAAATCATTGTAACCACGTTTGAGACTTTCAGGGAACACTTGGTAAGTAATCATTTAGTGCATTTATAGTGGATATATCCTTGGAATCTGATAAATTATTTAATTATTGAATATGTACGAAAGATATGGTTAAAACATATTCTGATTATAATTAAGTGAATGTAAGTTTAATATTAATTTCTACACAACTGAAATGAAGTTTGAGTGACAAGGAAAAAAATAGGTTTGTTCATTATGGAAATACTAATGTTAAAACCAAAACATGCTGTAATTTTCGATGAATTCATCAGTTTCATATGAACCAGGAAATGTTGTTGGTATTTTGTCAGAATAATCTGGAAGTTTTGTTGGTGTAAAGGTTTTTATCCTGATGAGTATTTACTTGTGTACAATTGCAGGAAGTTTTGAATGCTGTAGACTGGGATGCAGTGATTGTGGACGAAGTACATAAAATAAAGGTTAGCTGGTTTTTTAAATCGTACTGATTTGGAACATGTAATGAAGAATTTGAAACAAAAACTTTCTTATTTGTTCCGATTGGTGATTATGTGTGGTAGCAAGTGTATTGTATTAGTACTACAGTTAGACCTCATTTATTCGACATCCATCTGTCTGAATACTTAGTATCATCCGAAATTAATATCAAGTCCAGATGTATCTTCTTATGCACATCGAATTGAAATGGGCTATTTGAAGCCATGTATTATTCAAAATAAAATTTTGGATCGGATGAATTTGTATGAACAAGGTCCCACTGTAGTTAATTTCATTTCAAAGAATATTTTAGACAGTGAATTATGTCCGTTTAAGGTTTATTAAAAATGGTTGGAAAGTTGTGAAAACTGGTTATTTACTGACTGCTGTCTGTAATTGAAATACTGTCGACAAATGATTGTCAACCGTAAAGTAAGAATACTCCGTAACTACTGTAATACTATGTGTTGCTTGGTTTGTTGCCTAGCAATAGTAAATCAATTCCATCTGTCAAATTGTTATATTTGTGCTGAGAACATTTTATATGTAATTTTATTGTTATAGGATATGAAAGCTAGAACGACAAAAGCTTTAAGATGCATCAATACAAAGAAGAGATTTGGTTTGACTGGTACTGCATTACAGAATAATTTGTTGGAATTCTGGAGTTTATTAGACTGGTACATCTCTTGAATTTTATTAAATTTGTGAATAATAAGGTTTTCTATATTTGCCATGAATCTTACAATCAATGATTAGTCATTGATTTGTTTGGTAAATCAATGTTTGTTTACTGGTAAGTATTTGTAATCAAGTATAACTCCTGGCTTATGTAATCAGTAATGCTTGCTTTGGATGATGTATAGTTGTCCAATCTTCCACTGCTACATATAAAATAAATGTTGTGAACTTCAACCTGATATAGTATTGTTCAATGATATTGACAGTTTCTAGTGGGAAATCTTTACTATTGGCATCATCAGTAACTTTCTAAATTGGCAGTATACATACAAGATACAATTTTTTATTTCAAGTCGGCATTGGTCGTTATACATGTTAAAAATAAAATGTCTCAAATTGTTTATCTTTTGATCATTTAGGGCTCGTCCAGGGTGTCTTGGTGCACAGAACAACTTTGTGTCTGAGTATGTCCGGCCTATCGAAGGTGGTCAAAGACATGATGCTAACAAGCGAGAACTTGCTACTGCAAGAAAACGTAAGCCTTCATTTGTTGTTTAAATTGTTTAACATTGTCATTTGATACTTATACATTCTGTTGTTCAATTCAGAATATTCCAAGTGATTGGACTGGTATGCAACATACTCTTATCACCAATAACTGCAGCATAAATCAAGTCTCTCCAAATGTATTTAAAGAGAGAGAATAAGTTGCTACAGGGAATGCCACATACATAAGACAGTGTCTCCTCACACAGACCTCCGGGAAAACAACAATGCCTAAAACATAAGGCATTTAAGGGGGCTCAATAGAACAAACATCAGGCAGCAATAGGTCAAAACTGGGCATAAAATAACATGAACACTATATAAAGCGAAAGAACTGCACTGTGGAAAGGGAAATATAACATACATTTAAAATACAAAAAGAAATAATAACCATACAGCAAATCATAATCTAATGCAGACATGTACTGGTGCTAATATTACAACCTGTCGCAAATAAATGAATTTATTGCTTTTTACCTTTTTTCGCAATTTTTGGACTGTCAGGATGTTCAAGGGAGGTTACTACTATGTCAGTGTGCAATATTTAGTCTGTGTCATGGAGAATTGTCTTTCTTGAGTATGAATTTTTGCATTGGAATTGCTTTCAATGAAATTTTACTGTAGCTCAAAGAGAGGATATTCTTGATAGAGGCATCTTTTCGTGTGTATATGCTGTACATACTTCTCTACAATTATATAACAGTTTGCTTTTCCTACTTTATTTGAAGTGAACTTTGAAATATTTGAGAATTATTCCAATGGCTTGATGATATTTATTTAATATGTGGTGTATTGATATTGAATGTATTAAAAGTGTTATGTGATGAAATTTTCTGGTATGAAAACCATGTTGTAAGTGAGGTGAAGTGGTAGAGGGTTAGAGACTGATGCTTGATCTGAAGTGTGTGATTTCGAGACATGCATGTAGCGTGATTTGATCATGACCTTCACATTCCCTGAAATTTGCTCAAGACTCGTGTGCTGGTTTGTGACCCAGGAAGCAGTCACTGAGAGATGTATTAGTATAGTAGACCTTCTTTTCACAATCCATGTCAAATAAGTAAGTCTAAAACTAAAATGATTACTTACTTTGAAACACCATTTGTGTATAGGTAGTTTTTTTGTGACTATAAAATTATTAAAGCCAGGTTTGATACATATTTGTTACAAGCTAGCTTAAATTTACATATAAAGCTGAGTATATATGAAAACAATTCGGTGTAAATTTATTACAATTATTTATTGAGTAATTCTTACTATGGAAGTTACATTTCCCACAGCAGGAAACCAGAAAATGTCGAGTATCGAGAACTGAAGACGGTTGCTCCGAAGTCCCCATAGATTTGAACCCATACTCTGTCACCTTTGGAACATTGTGTAATCACAGAATTAAAACCCTGATCGAAGCCATGACTCGCTGTGGACCCTGCCGAATACTGAGTTACAAGTCCTGCCCCATTTTTCACGATCTCAGTTTGAGTCGTACTGTATTTCTCTGCCATTACAGCTGACTGGAAAACATAGGTACCATACACTGGGCACGTAAAGTGGTTGTTAACTGTATTAAAGGCCCCGCCTTCATTCAGCAGAATACTGTCAAATGGTATGATTTTTTGATTGACGCTTGAGTGAGCTGACATGTAGCTTGTAAAGGCTATACGATAGTTCACTGATGGTAGTCTTCTAGTTAGGGATGGCACAGAACCTGAAAAATTAGAGCTGTTCCATAACAAAATCTGTATTAGTGACCAAAAATCCATTTTCATTTTTTTGGCATTTTCTAAAGGATATATTTTTCTAGTTACATTTAATACCAAAATAGTTTGGTTTTCACTCATCTAAATCAGTGGTAGGATTTCACTCATCTAAATCAGTGGTAGGATTTCACTCATCTAAATCAGTGGTAGGATTTCACTCATCTAAATCAGTGGTAGGATTTCACTCATCTAAATCAGTGGTAGGATTTCACTCATCTAAATCAGTGGTAGGATTTCACTCATCTAAATCAGTGGTAGGATTTCACTCATCTAAATCAGAGGTAGGATTTCACTCATCTAAATCAGTGGTAGGATTTCACTCATCTAAATCAGTGGTAGGATTTCACTCATCTAAATCAGTGGTAGGATTTCACTCATCTAAATCAGTGGTAGGATTTCACTCATCTAAATCAGTGGTAGGATTTCACTCATCTAAATCAGTGGTAGGATTTCACTCATCTAAATCAGTGGTAGGATTTCACTCATCTAAATCAGTGGTAGGATTTCACTTATCTAAATCAGTGGTAGGATTTCACTCATCTAAATCAGTGGTAGGATTTCACTCATCTAAATCAGTGGTAGGATTTCAATAAACTTCACATGAGTAATAGTACTAAACCTAGTTGTGGGTCTTGACAGCATTTTTTGGTTAGATTATTGTTGGCAGAGTTATGGCCCTTTAGTGATGAAAATTGAGGGGAAACAAATGTTTTTTCCCAAAAAATAAGTTCTAGTTTACTTTCTAGTTTACTTTCTAGTTTACTTTCTAGTTTACTTTCTAGTTTACTTTCTAGTTTACTTTCTAGTTTACTCAAATATGATTATTGATTATCTAAAGATTTACGCTTTTTGGATATTACAATAATTTGACAGAATATTTTTTATAAACAAATATTTTGTTGAAGGATGATAGGAATTTGATGTAATATATGTAATGTTTGTATGCTTACCTGTCTGGCTTACATTTCCTGTTGTAAGGTGAGCATTGTCTTCATATTGGACAGTCAGTGCTGTTATAGTCTGTTCTGCTGTTTTAAGTTTTCCTTCAACGTCCTGTAGCCGGGTTTCCATGGCAATGAGCTTATTTGCATAGAAATCTTCATGCTCTCTTACCAAATTTTTCATACTACTAATTTCAGCAACTAAATCTGATATAATATCATCATTAGTACAGTTTGCTGTTGTTTTTACAGCTAAGAGATACAACACAGATACATATATCCACAGAACACCCATTTTAGTTAATTCTTACTATGTATATTGTAGAACTCTGCCCAGGTGAATAATAAGGTGAAACTTTATTTGACTTCAATTTTATGTTTCAATTTTATAAAGTTTAAAACCATGTGTGTAGCCATTCTTCTCTTCTAGCCCCATCGAGTAGGATTAAGTTTAGGGAATTGAAGAACCCAAAACATTACCATCCTAATTTGTAAATTTAAAAAGTTTAATTTAATTTCAATAATGATGTTTTTGATGGTAAAAATAACACAAACTGTGATCCAATTAACTGTCATGCAGTCACCTCATCCCTAGTGTGCCCTTCATAAATCCCCATATATAACTTTGAGATAAGGTTGTGATCCTTAATTAGATCAAATATGTGGTAACAGAATCTTTGTCTTGACTTATTTACCTTCTATCTGGTGTACTCCTCTGTGGTTATGACGAATAATTGCATAAATTGTCATTTTTGCTGAAGCATTTTTGAAAGGGCCCAGTATAGTGGTTAAGGTGCCCACTCTACCCTAAGGTTCTGGGTTTGAACCTTGCTAATATCCTGACTGTGCCTTCTTATTGGTTACTCTAGTCTGGTGCTAGTTTTCCAAAGTTGGTAGCCTGACTTGATAATTAATAAATATAAATTTTGGCTATTTTGAGGCAATTTTGTAATTTTAGAAGTCATGTTAGAGTTTGATTAAGCAATGGCTGTTATTATTTTTAGTTTAAGGACATATGTGAAGTACTTTCTTCAAATAAGTGATGAGTTTTCAACCAGGATTAATAATTTTGTAATAAATATCCAATCTATTTTGAACTTGATTCAATGTCAATGTTACAGGTCATTGAAAGTTTAAACATTCTATTGTACTTAATTCAGTCAAATTTCCCCCTTTCTGTTATCTACTCATATATGTCAATAATTATTCCATTACAGTTCAATTTTAAGTCAGAGATGCTATTGTATGTGTAGTGATTGTCAGATTGTCATGAGTTATTTCCCTTTATCCCATCTAGAGTTCTCTCCATTTGCCCCTTTTATAGACTATGTGTATACTCATTATACTATACATAGTCTATAGAAGGGGAGAGAACTCTATGCATGATGTATACTCATTATACTATACATAGTCTATATAAAGGGAGAGAACTCTATGCATGATGTATACTCATTATACTATACATAGTCTATAGAAAGGGAGAGAACTCTATATATGATGTATACTCATTATACTATACATAGTCTATAGAAGGGCAAGTGGAGAGAACTCTAGGTATGATAAAGGGAGAGAACTTGTGACAATGTCCTGTGATTGTACTTGTCAATACAACACATACCATTTATGGGTAATTTTAACATAAAACAGTAACTACCACTGTTTGCATTATGTTACAAAACACCATAATTTACCTACTCTGTAAAGGAGTACCTTAGCTGACCTCTGAACTATATTGTGTGATAGTCATATATTGTTAACATTAATGAACTGATTTACAGTCTGACCTCAAATTCATCGGGTCCAATATTTTATTTCGAATAATACATGGTTTTGAATTGCCCATTTCAATTCGATGTACCTAAGAAGATACATCGGAACCTGATACATTTCGGATGATACCAAGTATTCAGATAGAAGGTTGTCAAATAAACGCTGTAGGACTGTATTTCATTTATCAATACATCTTTTTGGAATAATCCTCCAGGTATATTCCTCTCACAGAGATGCGGACTTGCTATACTATTGCATAGATAAGAGTTTGGGGACTATTTATAAATTCTTTTTCAAAACAGAACATTTGAAATACTCAGAAATATTTGTCAATATCAAAGTAGGTGTTGGTTGACATCACCTAACTACAGTCTGATACAAGGAATAGTGTGATCAAATCTCCATTACCCAAAACAATGCAATACAACCCAATACTACATGACATAAGTATCTGTGTTTAGAGTAAGTAGAGTGTATATTTATGTACGTTTGAACATAGTTGTGCCTATTCAGATATATTCTGTTGTATTTGGGTATATTTGGGTGTGATTGAATTTAGTTAGTGTATATTTGGATATGCTTGAACGTGTTTGTTTGGGTAGATTTTGATGTATTTATATATATTTTGGTGAATTCAGATATATTTATGTATATTTGGGTATAGTTGAGTGTATGTTTGTTACACATTAATTAGTGTCACTTTGTTTAATTAAGCTATTTGATTTCACAGAAGATATTTCCCATCATAGGCTAAGTGAATGATGTAAGACCATGATGGTCCTTTTGTTATAGTTTTGGTTACTATATTTCTGTCTTATCTGTTTCAGAGAAAGAAAAACTCGCACATATTAGAAAGTCAATGATGATTAGACGACTAAAAAGTCTGATTTCTGACCAGCTTCCAAAGAAAGGTAAACATTTGTAGTGATCACATCTCAGGAAGGAATACTTTGATTTACCATTACAGTGGAATAAGTTGGTGACATTTATTCTTTGGTATTCCCGGTTTTGTGTGAGACATGTTAGCATAGCTAATGGCAGAACTTAATTATTAATGTATCTGTGGTTTCTATGTAATTTATTATGGGAGAATTTTCACTTGCATTCAGCTGCAGAACCCACTCTGTCGGCCACATATAGTTGTCCTTTGTGATTATTTTATTTAAATTCAGGGCTATATAATTTTTTTTTTAAAGCCACTTGTCCTAGACTAATGGAAATGTAAAATTTGACTTGTCCGACATAGGAAGCTAGTTTTCCGAGAATTTTGGTCAATTTAGTATCAAATAAACATACACAATGATAGCTCCTCAATCTAAAAATGATAATCACATGTATGTGTTTGTGGGCTTCTAAGGTTTGACTTACGACTGAACAATTGCTGATGTTGGACAGACTTGTCTGGAACTAACTTCAACTCAACTGTTGGCAGTTCGATTTAGCATAAGACTAGTCTGGGACGTCCAGCTAGTGGATTTCTAGAGCCCTGAAATGGCAATAGCTATTTTGTATTTTGCAGTGATGTATGATGATCCTTTCATCCAGCTACCAACGAGCTTGGAGAGAAATGAACATGAATATTATATCAAGTGAAAGAACTGCATACGGGGAAAGGGGAACTTAACATAAATCTTAGAACATAAATAGAGGAGAAATAATAACCACACAGCGATTGACAGTCTTCATTTTGTAGAAAGTTTAGAACTTGTATTACAAATCACATAAGACAATAATTGTTCAATGGTGGGATCTGTTCAGCAAACTGTTTATCTTATTGTCTTACTGTGTTGTAGATGATAATGTAGTGTTCTGTCGATTGAGTCAGTTACAGTTAAGTATGTACAAGACAATACTGAGACAGCCAGATATGGACCTTGTGATGCATATGGATGACCCCTGTCACTGTGATAGTGGAGAACCACAGAGTAAATGTTGCAGGAAGGTAAATATTCAACTTTGGCCTACAATATATTGTCACGAGTTATCTCCCTTGTTCCATTCTAGAGTTTCGTCCTTTTGCCCCTTATGTATAAATGTACTATCGAAGATATAAAGGGAGAGAACTCGTGACAATCTCCTGTACTTTGGCCCATGACTGTAGAACCTTGATGTGTAAATTATCAGTGTAATGTATTAACTTATTAAGATGCCTGTAGTATTGGCAAACATGTGCTATATGATGTGATGACATTGCTCTGTGCCTCGATGGAAACCATTATATATTATAACATTATAAAGACAAAACAACCTCGCACTTACATATTTACTCTTATCACTGTTAGTGAGATTTATTTTTGTAACCATTTACTTTTGACAATTTTGTTGTTTTTTACTTATTTATGCATATGGAGTGTGTTCCTAAGGATATAGCCATTGTAACCATGGAGACAATTGATCAAATCCAGCATAGACTCTGGTATTTCTTCACCACTTAGTAAATGATTAAAATACAGTCAGACCTTGTTCATTCAAATTCATCGGGTTCAAAATTTTATTTCGATTTAATACATGGTTTCGATTTGCGCATTTCAATTCTACGTGCGTAAGAAGACACATCGGGACCTGATATTTATTTCGGATGATACCGAGTCTTCGGATAGAAGGTGTCAAATAAATGAGGTCTGACTGTACTCTATGTGAGGTAATTATTTTATCGTGTTCCCTCCGTTTAACCCCTTTCCCCCCCTTGTTGTAGCCCTAAATTCTCCATGGTTGTTTTTGATAGTAGGCATGACCATTCCCTGCTCCCCTATTCCTATACGTGTTTACCCTTGCACCTCCTCAACCCCTAATGTATTGTAGACTGTTGTTTCCTTGGGGTCTGTGTGGGGAGGCATATTGTCTTGTGTATGTGGCATTCCCTGTAACAACTTTATCTCTCTTTTGTATTTAGAAAACTACGGATGGCAAATCAATCAGATCCCTGATGTTCACATTTATGCATTTATTGCTGAAAGTGTCCAATCATGTTGCATTGCTGATTCCCAACGCTAAAACAACGGCTAAACAAGAAAAGACCGCGCGTAAAATATGTGAGGCAGCACTGAAAGATCACCCTGAGTTTGTGGAGCAGACTCGAGACGCAGCTTTCAGAACACTCTCGGATCCTAAATATTGTGGAAAAATGAAGGTATATCTTGTATTGACTGGTTTGTATAAAAAATTTACTCATTATTTGGATTTACGTTCATTTAAAGAAAACAGTCATTGGCAATATATAAAGAAACATGCGTTTGTGTCTAGTTTGATATATCACTTAAGACAATGATTTTTTAAAAAGTTCAATTTATTTCATTCTTAAAGCAACAACACAATGTAATTCTGCAGACAGTACCATCAAATGAAGAGTCAATCATATTTATAATGTTTTATTGGTATTACAAATCAGAGTACTTATAACTTTTAGTGGGTGTCATTGTATTATCTTAATAGAATTTTTGGATTTTCTGTGACATCAAGCACCAAATCCCAATGTTCTGTGTGACATGAGCTACTGCTATGTTAAAATACAGTAAAAACCTCAATAATAAGACCAGCCTTAGGGCTCTTAAAAATTAGTCTTATACAGGGCTATTCTTATCCACTAGCCCGACAACCCGTGCAAGTCTAATTGCTGATTCAGGCTAGCAGACGAGCTGAAGTTAATCCAGGACGAGTCTATTTCAAAAGCCTGGACTCAATGCTATATAAATGACACCCACAAAAGTTTCATGTTGGACAAGTCAATTGGAAAAAGTTCAAGAGCCCTGTTATTATTGAGGTGGTTTAAATATTGAGGTTGAATAATGAGCAAAACAGTGAATTTTGAGGTGGTCTTATTATGTGGGTGGTCTTTAAGTGAGGTTTTACTGTAGTTCTAAAAAATTGTCAACGCTTTTAAAGCTTTCAGAGTAGTTGCGTTCATGCTTTGTTATTATTTGCTTAATAGAAAGTTGCTTGAAACTTTATTTTAGTTTACACTTAAGTTTGTTAATGTGCCATTTAAGTATTGCAAATCAGTACACAAACTAGTTAAAATAACAGCGAGTTTATCAGGATATAATCTGCTGATATACTCCGGCATGAAATACATTATTTGTAAATGTTGAACTGTATTTGTTTGTGTTTGTGTACTTTGCAGATATTACAAGGTCTTCTGAAAGTGTTCTACAAGGAACATTCTAAATCATTGGTTTTCTCCTACTCTACAAGGGTAATATTGTACTTCTTATTTTTTGATAATCTTTTGTTTTTAAAATTCTGGAAAAAATTATTGCATTGCTATTCGTCATCTTTCCCCAGTTCTTAGAAACTCCTTATATGATTTTGGCAGTATCTAGATGGTAAAAGATAGAAATTTTGAAATTGGAAATAAAATAACTCATAAATGTATGGTCCATGTAGGCCTTGAAAAAGTCCTTAAAATCGTTGCTATTTATGAAAACTCCTTAAAAATGGCTAAAACATTAAAATAAATCTGGAAAGGTACTTAAATTTAGAAAGAAACTGCTTAAATTTGTTCAGAAACTTAATTAAAAATGTTCTTCCAGTAACTTTGCTTTGTGGGAAGAATTAAGTTATAAAAAGTATTGACAAAAAAGACAAAAAAGACCACTGACAGCATTCTATTGGTGAATTTCTTTCTGTGGTTTTAAAGAAAATAATGACCCTTAGTCATATTTGATTTGATTAATATGAATTGGCTTTTCAGAAGTAGTCTTCGAAAATTGGATTAAAGTCCTCGAAAAGTACATGAATTTTGTCTTTGATGTTCTATATGAACCATGCATGTGTGAAGTACAGTATAACCTTGACTTGGTATCACTTTTTACAGGTGCTAGACATTATTGAACAATATTTGATGAGTACTGGGTATGAGTATAGAAGAATTGACGGACAAGTTTCATCAAAGAAAAGACTTGATATTGTACGAGAGTATAATCAGGATCCAAATATATTCATCTGCTTGATATCTACTAAGTATGTCTTATCTTGATTTTATTGTATGTGCTGTGTTTTTCGGAGTACAAACATGGCTTTGCTATTTGCATATCAGTGTTTTGTAAACCAATCAAATCTTATGTTAACCATTAAAAAAACTTCTCTTGAACCGAACAACGTTTGTAACCTGGATGCGGATTGTAAACTATTCGATTAGCGAAATCCACTGAATTTTGGTGACATTACTGATATCCATTTTGGATCAGGAATCGTAACATCTCGGCATTTTTTTATGTTGCACAACACATCTAAAGCTTCAAATTGCACCGACCATCTTTTCCCAAGATAGTTCTTGTTCCATGTGAAATGGACTTGGGGTTGAATAGAACTGAGTTTCATGTAATAGAATTGAATAGAATAGAGTTAAAAGAATGAAATAAATTTGAGTATAGTTGAGTAGAATAGAAATGAGACAGCTAGATTTGAGTTAAATATGATAGATTTGAGTGGAATAGAATAGAACTGTGTTGAATTGAATAGAATTCAGTTGAATAGAAGATCATTAGGGTTTAATTGAATAAAATGGCAATGTAGCAAACAGAGTGCTGGATGGTTTTGATGCTGTTTGTTCAGGTATATGTGTGCATGTGACAGTCCGGACTGGTATTCAAACAGCATGATCTGACAATTTATTGATTTGTGCACTCACATACTTAGGTAATTCGTCCTGCATGAATTTAGAATGTGGACATGATTTGAATATGCTGTAGTCCTAATTTCGTTACAGAAAATGAGTCCTAGGTACAAGCTCTTTGCCTTAACAGCCAATAAAGGATTGTTGTTCATAATTCATATTTATTATGTTTTCAATTATTTTACACAGTCAACATGGTTTTGTTAAACATTACAAATAATTTTGCATCAATTGTATAGTAAAATTTTACAACATATGTACTGCTCCTGTCTACTTCCTGCTGTACTACCCAGTACTAGACTTGTCCATGTCAGGACTCAAACTATGACCTTGGCACTCTAAACTTTGACCCCATGCCTCCTACATGCCCGTAAACTCGTATAATCTATGAGAGAAAGTCTGGTACATTTTCTAATTAAGTTTTATATTCATATTATAATGCATGTGTTATTTTCACTACAGAGCCGGTGGACTTGGTTTGAACCTCACTGGTGCTAACAAGGTTGTTATATTTGATCCTAACTGGAATCCTACACATGATTTACAAGCACAAGATAGGTCAGTGATATCTGTTACCTAAATGTTAAATTTAAAGTATACACAGCAGTGAGAATTATATAGATGCTTTGTAGTAACTCTGTTTGATGTTTCTACTTTGAAGTTTAGTTCACTAATGTATTTGTTAAATATTTCAATGTGATTATTCAATTTTCTTTCTTATGGCATGTTCTATGTGTTGTTGTTAAATTTCCTACAATATTTCAGAGCGTATCGTATTGGTCAGAGACGTGATGTCCATGTGTATCGGCTGGTATCGTCTGGATCTATTGAGGAAAATATGTACCTTCGACAAATTTATAAACAGGTATTTACTTGTCTGTTTTTGCAAAATGGTTATAGGTGTTCAGGTATTTTCTTCATGTTGTTCTCTTGAACAGCCGCCATTTACAGTGCTCGAGAATTTAAAAAAAACAACACTTACCCCATACAAGTGAATATGTTAAATTTGATTTGTCATACATGGGAGGCTAGTTGTCGGAGATAATTTGTTGACAGTTTGATTTCACCAATTTCAAGGCATCAGTAATGCCTGATTTACATTTGATATTCAGAAAAACTATGAGCATATGGGGTATTATTTTTCAATAAAATGGTATTTCCACATATTTTACAATATCATAACCAAGACTGCACTATAGACTTTTTCCTTGTATTTTGAGATATTGTTTACACCTTAATTTGTCTACATGGGAATGTATCAGCAGGGTAATGCAAGGGCTTTATTTTCATTTTTGGTTCAGATGATCAGATTGCTTCGTAATTTTCAAATTATGAAATTAATACTGATTTTATCAGGAGTATGAACTAAGGGCTATAAATATGATTGGTTAACATGACTTGTGATAATGACTGTTCAATAACTGATGGGCCGGGCTCTAACTATATTTAACTTTTGACACCATGTGGTCCAGATTATCAGTTGATTAGGTGTTGATAAACTACTCCTTTTTATTTGTCAATTGTCCAATGTTAATTTGCTTTAAAAACAGACTTGTCTAGAACTAATTTCAACTCAACTCTTGGTTGCCCAAATTTTCAATAAGACTTGTTCGGGTAGTCAGGCTAGTGCATTTCCCGATTTATAAAAAATTGATTATGTTAGTGGTTGTTTTCATACTTTCAGCAACTGTTAAATGTGACTGTGGAAGATGAGAACTCAAGACGTTACTTCTATGCTGTACAAGGAAATCCACAACAAAAGGGGGAATTATTTGGTGTAAAGAACATGTTTATATTACGTACTGGGGAGTCTTGTATAACACGTGATATAATCAAGGTATTTAGCCCTTAGTTGTAATAATGGCCCTTTTTAAAATAAAAATTATACAAGAATTTTACAATTTTATTAAATTAGATTTAATTCTAAATTTAATTTAATTATTTAATTAGATTTGATTTCAATTATTTCATTGAAATGTGTTTTTGAAATTAAATTTTGCATAATTGTATTGTATTGATTTCATCCCCTATAATATTGATGGATTACACAATACCATTGAAATTCTTCTATCTGGCTATTCATTGTGTTATGATGAACAATATAATGGTAATACTCAAACCAAGTTCACCAACAATTCATCAAACATGAACACAAATAATATTCAGCCCTCAATTTCTATTCTCTGTGCCAACTCAAAATATGCCAATTGATAACGATACTTTTGAGAAATGGCATGTAAATATCTCTGCACAGGTGTTCTTTAAAACAATGCATTTAAAAGTTCATCACAACTGCAAAACACAAGTCGGATACAGGTATTTCCTGAGCTTGCCTTGACTCGGCGCATAGGTCAGGATAGAAAGTA
The DNA here is from genome assembly GCA_032209605.1 of Mactromeris polynyma. Taxonomy (NCBI): domain Eukaryota; kingdom Metazoa; phylum Mollusca; class Bivalvia; order Venerida; family Mactridae; genus Mactromeris; species Mactromeris polynyma. Next base: position 17,495,296 of record JASFXZ010000008.1, read on the forward strand.
TCTGTACCGGACTATTGTATTTGTGGTTCTTGGAAACATGTAAGCAAAGTGACACTGCAGTGTGTTGGAGTACAGTTGTATGACTTTCTCATATATACAACTAAACATATTTTGACAAAAAATCAAGGCCATGTACCTTATAGCAGGTATGAGAATTTTCCGTGGTTTTGCAGAAATCCGCTGATTTGACGCTTGCAAGGGCCGTTTTTGAGACAGTTTAAGCCATCTTAGATGCTTAAAAGCCAGGAGCTTCAGCGGCCTCCTTTTACCCCTTGCCGAATTTTCAGCTGATTTTGAAATTTTCATTTGCATGTAATAGATGCTCGAAAAATGATTCAGTTTACTTTTTGATTTTAAATGATCGTTAGTGTAGAGTCTGTTTAAAACATAATTCTATATGTTCATCAACAGAGAAATGAGAGAGTAGAATCAGCCGTAGAAGGATTTGAGACAGCTAAGTATATATCACCTGTTGTGAGAATAGAAGAAGATGAGGATTTGGAAGATTATTTATCAGAAGTGAATACAACAACCTCCGAGTCTGACGACTTCCTTGCCGAATTATTTTCCTCTGATGGTACCTTATATTTAATACACACACAAATATTGATATTATAGGTCACTATGAAGACTGACTGTCTTTAGAACCAATGGTCAACTTATTATTGAGGTTTCACTTTATGTTATTATTGAATACTTTGGTTTGTATTATTTTTGTACTGTTTTTATTTTTTCTTTGGTTATGCTTGTGTTGCTGTTTCAAATTTCTTATGCTCATTTTTAATGGGCTTACGGTAGTGCTGTCATTGATCGAGATTTTTGCCTGTCGACGATATGGATATACAGAGTGACAAGTATTGATGATATATCGATTTATATTTTTTAATTTCTTCAATAGACTATTAACTCCCATTTTTAACTTTGCAGTATTATATTGCCGAGATGTGGAATGCACTAACCACTAAAGCACTGTTTTACAAGTGGCCGACTACAAAGCGACATTAAGCTCTTTTGGCACAGTTTTAGACTGTATCCGTTCTCCTTTATTTTCCCGCCATAATATAAATATTTGTGTGTGTAGTGAATATCGATTGACAGAAAAAAATGGTTGATATTGATTGTATCAATGACAGCCCCAGTAATCTTAGTTAATATCATTATGCCAATTCGCATGGTGAAATATGTCTCTGAGAAGTACACTATTGTCTTTTATTCTGATCCTTACCTAAATGTTCATATCTACATGTTATAGTTTTCTGTAATCTTTAGAGATAAAAATGTTGAAACTAAATAAGTTACGTACCAATAATCATCAACATGTTTTATTGCAATACTCACAGAGGATATATTTAATGCTTTTTGCTGTTTCAGATAATGTTGATGATATTAAGGATGAAGAAAATGGTCCAAAAGATGATCAGGATATAAACGAATCCAATGCTGTACATAGAGACATACATTTAACAGCTGGAGAGGCTGACGTTGATATAGAATCTGAAGATCAAATCGGAGCTAAACCATTGAATGTGGTGATAAATAAAAGGAAAAAAGTGACATTCGGTGAATCATCAAATGGGAAAGTTAGACCTGAGCAGAGTAGGAAGGGGAAAGCTCCTGTGAAGAGATTAGTTAAGACTGATGTTGTAGAATACGATCAAACACTGGCTGGCACATTCTCTGATGTATCTGAAGTGTTTGGTGAGAAACTTAAAGATTTTTTTGTCTTAATTTCATTTTTCTTGTTTTGAGGGGTTCCAATATGCCTGATGTGTGCTGCGATATATTGCAATATCTAAGCAATGTTTTCCAATATGCCTGATGTGTGCCGCGATATATTGCAATATCTAATAATGTTTTCTAATATGTACCTCAATAAATTGCTTTATTTTTTTAATTACTTGTTTCTTACTTGAACTCTTTTATTCAACTCCAAACTTTCAAATGTTTTGCCTAAAAATGTACATGCATTAGCCAAAACAAAAGTGATCAATATGATTTCAGTTTTTAAGAAGCGGTTAAATATAAGATGTTCATGACTTGAAAGTAATAAGCTGAAAGTAAACAGTGAGAATACTCATAACAGTTTATGACAAATATAAGATTTTCATGGCTGGTTAATTTCATATATTTAGAGTTTGTAGTCATTAACTTTCTAGCTGAGATGGAGAAAATGTATCTGTAGAAATTGTATGTTAATACTTGAATGTTACTTTCAGATAACTGTGGTGTAATACATATTCATAAGAATGTGAAAGTAGTTGGTGGAAGCCGTGCAGAGGATCACATGTCAAAATGTGCAGTATCTGATGTGTACGAGTTGCAACAAAACTCTCAGGATTTAGCTGTTCAGTGTGAACCCATGTCAGAGGTATATTGACACAAGATAGGCTTTGATCTCGGCACTTAATATTAAGTTAATTTAAAATTTAAAAAAGGCCATTTTTTTTACTTAACCTATTAGTGGATTCTTATAAAATGGAACATTTACTTTATTCCTGCATTCTGTGAATAATATTGATATTTACAATCTCCAAAGAAACTGACTTTTTCTGCATAGTATGCAAACAAGACTGGAATATATTGATTGTTAAATGTGTCTCTGCACGCCAGGTAATTTGACAAAATATTCCAAAACACATAAAATTTCCTCATTTTCTCGCTTTATATTAGTCCAGTGAAGATGAAGATATCAAGCAGAAACAAGAGAAACGTAAACAAACAATAGAAGATTACAACAAAGTTAGATCTGAAGTGGTTGGACATACCAAAGCTCTGATTGGTCAAACACCTAGATCCTTTAGACTGTAAGTGATTGCTGTAGCTAGCCTATAACGTTTGGGATTAATGACTTCTGTTACGTATGGTGATCATTGGACCTTGCAGACATTGTTTCTAGGTTTCGTTTTAGTACTAACTTGTTCTTCCAGACTCTTACAAAGTTTATCTTAGCTTTCAGAAGAATGATATGTGATGTATTAGTCAAATTCAGGCCAAACACTTCGTTGGAAGGATGGGAAACTTGCTATAAACCATATATATGCTGGAAATAAGCCATTCTTTTTCACAAGATTAATTTTCACAAGATTCATTATATTATTGATTTTCAATAAAGATTAATTTGAAATCAAACATATAGACTTAAGTTTATGCATACACATGTGGCATATTGTCTGTTTGTTAATTCTTATTCTTAGCAAAAGAAAATTTTCTTTTTTGATTATTGATTGTTGAATTTTGATTTTATTTCAGAAAGCATCTTAAGGAACTTTGTGAAATCCATTCAAGCGGATCCTTGCTTGAATTTGCTGAGCTTGTTCTCAACTCTAGCTTGAATGAAAGAATAAGTTTATTAAACAGTTACTATGGTAACAAACATCCAGAATTGAAAAATATCCATTCTGTAACAGCACCTGTGTCAGGCCAGACTGAGGCTAAAAGAAACAGAAAGAGAAAGACACAAGCAGGTTAGTTTATCATGTAGTGATTTATGACCGGTACCATCACTCTCATGACTAATGGCACTTGGAAAATAATTACCATAAGTTTTTATACTAAAATGCAAACAGCGAGTTGAATTGTGTCAGGCTATTTTAGTCACATTGCAGATTTTTGGTGTTATTGTCAAGGTGAGCAGAGTGTTGTTTATGTTTGAATTGTTTTTTAAAATGTTCTGATAAACAGTCAATATGATGGTTCATTTATAATTTGTTGAAGTATTGCATTTTAAAGTTATCACATTTGCTAATAATACAAATAGTAAAATCAGTAAAATATGATTGTTGATAAGATGAAGAAAGTTTAGAGAATTTGACTGTATTATTGGCTACTAATCTAACAACACAGTATTAGGGTTATCTTAACATTTTATAGTGAATGAGGTTTTTTTTCTTATACTGTTCATTACATTTTAGATGTTAAGAACAAAGTAACTAAAAACAGACAGCAGGTAAGATCACGCAGACCTGCAGGAACCATCAGCTTCCTAGAGGATGTGGAACCTGACAGTGTATCAATCAGTCAACAGAGTTTGAAAGCTGAACACCTTTTAGCAGAAGAGTGCAGTGTAGAAAGTTTGGAAATAGGACGTAAAACTTCTTGTAAAAGAAAAAGATTGCCTAACAAATTCTGCAAAAAAATCCTCTTGGGAAGAACAAATGCTGCTGAGGCAAATAAACATGTAGACTATGTAACCCAAAGTTATATGGATACTGCCATTGATACAGAGAATCAAAGCAATAATGAAGAACGAAAAGGAATCGAAACTTCTCAGAATGATGCTGAAGATTTACTTGATGAGATTGGAAAACACTCTGATGTGATTGATAACATTGATGAAAAAAGAAAAGTGAACAATAAAACACATAAGGATGATAACTCTGCTGATGTGTCAAATGTCTTAGATGATATATTTAGTGAAAACAGTAAAGTTAGGAAAAGAAAACCTACGAGTCATTCCAAAAATGATGAATGTAACCAGTTTAAAGCTGTAGATGAGATCTTTAACCACAATTTAGATCAAACGCGTTTGAAATTCAGAAATAATGGAAGTAGCAAAAACAATGAACATTTTACAGATTTAAAAGACGGTGACAGTAATGAAGAAGTAGGGGACATTGAAATAAATCTTGATGTTAGTACCCTGAAGGATGAAAATGATACTGATTTATTTGATAATCCTAAACTTTGGAAAAAGAAAAGAAAAAAGCCAAGAGATACTTGTACAGCAGCTGATAGAATGATTGCTGACAGTGATGCTGACTATCAAGAACTGTTCACAAGTGGAAAAATGAAGAAAATGCCTAGAGAAAGGAGTTTAAACTGTGATATTTCTTCCCAAGTAGGATTGAATGGATCCGAAAGTCTGTTTAGTTAAATGACACAGGCGAGAGCTGATACACAATTTTCCTTGGTGGATATTTTTAGCTGTAGCTATGAAAATGTTTGTGCTATGGTTATATTTAGTTAAGGTCGACTTTCTCTCACAATTTTATTTAGATGTCTAGCTCTGATATTGAAATGATTTGTTTTACATTGATGAATTTAATACTGAAAGTATGGACTGTTATGTTTTCATTTGGAACATAATTACTTATTTGTCTAAATTTGTTAGCAACTTATTCTTTGTTGAATAGATTTGTTATTAGTGGTCCAGTGGTTAGTGCGCTGGACTTGTAACCCGGCGATCCGGGTTCGATTCCTGGTTGCGGCAGGTCATACCCTTCCATGAAAATTTGACAAAAATGTCGATTTTCCTCCTCATATGGAGATGTTGCCGGCTCCTTGTGGAAGGGTAAGTTAGTACTGGTTAGATTTCAGTCAAGAAAAAACTGGTTAGGTGAACCGGCCACGTATATAACTGAAATATCGTTGAAACCGATTTGTTATTTATTTTCTTGAAATGTTACGATATTATACAATATTGTTTTGTCTCATTTATTACTGCATGACTGTTTTTAAACAAAATTCTTAACTTTTAATGAAGTGTTTTTTCTGTAAATGTATTGGTATTATTACCTTTACAATGCTGCATGCTTTAATGAAATGCATGCTTTAATGAAATTCATGTTTTTTAAGGAAATGCATGTTTTAAGGAAATGCATGCTTTAAAAAAATACATGTTTTAATGAAATGCATGGTTTAATTGAGATTGTCGAGATATACATGTATGTATATATTCTTCCTACATAGACATTGGTTTGAATGGAAATTCATGTTTTATGTAATTCATATACTCCACTTGAATGCATTTGTCCATGTAATGAGTATTTGGGAAAATAAATTAAATTAATATATGAGTATCATCTTTCTTTGGTTATATGTTAGGACCCTAGGCTGGTGGTTGTAAAATTCAGACAATTGCAACTAATGAAAGAAAACGAGGACAAAGTCATTATAAAACATATGATACAGTTAAACCTCAATAATAAGACCACCATTTGGGACCCTTGCAAAAACTGGTTGTCTAATTAAGGTGGTCTTAATATTAAGGTTGAATAAAAACCGTAAAACTGGACTTGCAAAGTGTGTTCTTAATTTTGAGGTGGTCATATTATAAAGGTGGTCTTTTAGTCAGGTTTTACTGTACTTTGTTTTAAATGATCTTTAAGTAATAATATGCAGTCTTGTTTTGGGACAAGGAGTCCGTTTCGAATGTTGATGTCAGTGCTAGCTCTGGGTTCGATATAAGATATGTATTCAAAAATATAAGTCGAATAACGATGTCAGAGCTGGCTCTGTATTCAAGCTGGGTCGGTATTCAATGTTGATGTACGATGTACGATTGCCGCGCCAACTTCACTCAACTAAAATTTAGTCAGAATTGAAAATAATTAGGTGGAAATCGTCATGAAAATTTGGTGAGGCGGAAAAGGTAATTTAATTACCCTCCAAAACATTTGCTAAACTAATTTTCTTACATAGCATGAACAAATATTCGAATTACTTACATATAAGCACATTTCCGAGACTCGCATGAGCTTAGATATATTTACAAATTAGAGATACATCACATAAAATAAACTTTTTATATACAATTACCATGATATGCGGCGGTTCTCTGATATGTTCAATTCAATAGTTGTATTTGTTATGGGCCACCAGCCCAAGTTCTCTGTTATACATGTATATATTTATATGTTTTAGACAGTTCCTACTCCGTGTCAAAAATGTATGTTTGTAGTATATGAACACATATAACTTACTGAAGTAGAAAAATTATGGTTATGGTTCGTAATACTATGTAGAATGACAGCTGTATTGATTCTATAACGATGGTATATTGATATTTGCTTCATGAACTTGTTTAAGCCAAACGGCATTTTATCAATTTGTAAACCTTTGTAAATAAATTTAAATTGTTCAATCACCATGTGCAAAATTAATTAATTGCAACCGAAGTAATTTCGTTATTTGTATCCTGGTTTATGGTATGCAGTCACTCAACTAGTAATTCTAGATATGTCCTAAATATCAGTATATATCTTGAATTCTTCTCTCTTGTTTTATGACGTATTGTATTAGAGTGACGGCTTACACCGAACTTTCATTTCAATGTGTTTCAGCGAATAATTGTCTTTCCACGTAAGCCATTTAATACCGCCTAGTGTCTCTACTCCAGCTTCGTTGTAATACACGCCATTTGGATTTGCCCAATAACAAGCATCATGCCATCCTGCTTGATAATATCTAGCACAAGTTCCTGCTAGTCCCAATGCATCGTATGTTGAAAAATACATTCCATTATGATAGTCAAGAGCGTCCCCAGCAGTTCCCGTGTATTCACTCACTTCAAGTTTATACTTGTCACTTTCCGAACCAACTTTAAATGATGCATACTTAGCGTATGCAGTGTCGTTCTCGAAGGCAGTCATGTCAACACGTAATTCGCATGCTTTAACATCTTCGTTTGTCAACAGATGCAGGTACTCGTTTCCCAGCCAAAATTCTCCCTGTAAACTTCCAAATCCCTCTTTATAACCCGACCAACTTCTGTTAAAATTCTCAGACCCATCCTGGCGCCTTTGAAAGACTGTCCAGCCCCCTCCATCAGTTTGCTGATCACAAAACACTTTTATTCGTTTTCCTGATCTGTATATATCATACACACTCGAAACATTTATGAAACTCTGCTTGAGATCTGAGCACGATCTTGCATATCTGAAGAGTGTTTGACGGGATGTTTCTGACGCAAGGATATCATTGGAAACGCTTGCGGACAACACATAATACATAACTGCCATATGACGATCCATGCTTCGTGTGATATTGTGAATATCAGTCCTTGCTTCAGAAATATGGACGCGAATATCATCAAGCGCATGAGTAAGTTCAGTTTGGACAACGTCGACACTGTCATAACGATAGTCAGAATAATAAGATTTTTCGAAGACTTGTAGCATTACATTTTCAGTGGACTTAATCGACTCTGAAATATCGCCATGCACTTGTTTAATATCGTTCCTGATCTCTTTCATCGAATTTTCTGTTTGTTGAAACAGTGCTTCCACAAATTTTGGCATTGTATTTAACTCATTTATACTTATTTGTTGGACTGACACTTGTCTGCGTGTGCGTGTATTCATTCGTTTTTCATATTGAAATGCTTTGATGAGTTGCAAAAATTGACCTTTAATATTATCTACTGAATCACCTGACTGGTCGTATTCGGTGTCGTGTTTAATGTCTATCTTTTCTTTGTATGTTGCTTCACCTGCTTCCATTAACTTATTCAATTTGGCATCAATATTATCCAGCCTCGATAACAGCATCAACACATCCTCGTTCCTGTGCTTTGATTCCGATATTAGTCTTAATTCTATCTTATTCATTCTCTCTTCCACTCGTCTTAGTGGTTTCATCTTTATTCCTTTCACCAAGAACAGAAAACATAACAAAACCATCCATGTAACACTAGCCATTTTGACAAAATTCATGTAGTCTTAAAATGACAAATCCTCAGTTTATACTTTTTTATTCAATTACACATGTCCATAAATATTTATATATTTGTATACTCCTTTTTCATGCAATGCATTTCGATGTTTTCGCTTATTATATCCAGACAGAACTATTTTATTCCGAGCAATTCTTATCTCCAGGTCGGTAAACAAAAACATTCTTGGAAATATTCTGGATTCGCGTGTTTGAATCAGTTTGTGGGAAATTGGCAACAGTTTATTTCAAATACTATCGGACCCCGTTTATTCGACAACCATCTATCCGAATACTTGGTATCATCCGAAATAAATATCAGGTTTCGATCTCTTTCCTCTGTATTTCTGTAAAAAACTGTGGGTCATGCGAAATGCAGTATTCGAACAACTTGTTTAATTCTTGACGACCAAGAGGCCCCCAAAATCATAATAGGACACTTCTTCACACCAGCCAATCGAAGTCGTGTGTCAATAATCGTCGACCAGCAACCGCCATTCGAAAAATGACGAAGTGTTACATCCGTGCGAAAAATTATTTCCGATCAATTTCTCCTGAAAATATGTATGGATTCAACTCATATTTGATACATAAGCATAGGATTATGCAGGTCAAGTTTGATTTCGGTTACAAAAAAACGGAGTTATGGCCTTTTTTCAAAAAATGATTTCCGATCAACAAATCTTAATTATACAGTGTAACACGCTTAAAACGTACTCGGTAATAACGAACAATCAGATTGTATGTAGTAATTTTTATTTCCCGACCAAGTTCTATGTATAGATGTTTTAACAAAATTTGTTATATCCATACAATTATAATGAAATTTCGTTGTATGGATATAACAAAGTTTGGATATAACGTAGTAAATCTCCAGGTCCCCAGAAGTTCGTTATAAGCGTGTTCCATTGTATAACAAATATAAGGCATTATTTGAAAAATGAATATATATTTTAAGAAATGGGGATCAACCATACTAACTCACAATAATTTAACAATTTCTTGTTGGGGGAATTTTCACTGAAAAATATGTTATTTAAGTAGGAAAATAGTACATATAAGAGGCCAAAAATGACAAAAAGTTCAGTAGTGGTCACCGTTATATGCTCTTCATCAAGGTAGTAGAAATGACACTATTTCTCTGTACCCATGCTAGCAGTATTACTGCTGCTGTTACTGGTGTTACTACTACTGCTACTGACTGGTAACTGCTTGTTGTTTCGTCTTTCAAGACAGAGTTAATTTGTAATAGTGAAGTGTCGTGGCATAATGCAGACACTTTAATGTCAAAATCAGTGCAAAATCCGAAGAAAGTTATGCGCTATAATATGATACATGTACATGCAACTATAATACAATTGTGCAGTATTGTACAAAATTACTGATAGCCTCTTTACTTAAGTTTAGTTTTGATTTAAACTCATTTATTCTACATCGATTGTGAACAAGTTCTTACAACTTATACTAGTCACTCTCAATGACTGCTTCCTGGCTACCAACCAGTACTGGCGCCAAATTGAGGGATTTTTAAGTTCGTGATCAAACCCCGCTCATCGCACGTCGCGAACTCACGACCTTCGGATCAGGAGTCAGACGCTCTACCCTCGAACACTGCGCCTCCCCTAATAACATCTTGATGGTATCAAACTGAATCTTCATTTTAAAATCATCAGTGCATATAAAAGAAGCAGAGTTAAAATCTACAAATAACGAATTTAAAACATTTGCATAAACAAGCTTTAAGTACCGGTTTGACGGTATGTTTGATAAATGTTTACGCAGACGATTTGCCTCGTGTTTTGCGTTAGCGAATCAGGTCATCTCTATAACAACCGATTTGAAGGACACTGTTATCTGCGCTCACTACCTGCTACTGAAAGTGTTGCAAACAGTATTGGCTACCGTTCAATTACGAACATTGCCGAACATTCACGAATGTTTGCAATCTGTGTGCTTTACTGAAAGTCATGAATTTTCACTGTAAAAACATACAAACTATATAAATAAGAACATTAATGAGCGATTTCAGCAGGGAACTGAAATAAAATCATTTTCTCACGAATAAGCAACTGGCTTATTTATGTGCTGATAATATCAGACAGTCTAGTCTGTCATGTCAGACCATAACAGGTAATTACAGATCCATATTTTAGATATATAAAACGAGATTATCTTCAAGAATTGTTGAGAGATTTGAACAAATATTAAACAGGATAAATTGTCAGACCATAATTTGAACAAATTTTAAAACGAATATTTTTATATTCAGCACTAGATCAAACGACAGGTAAAAATATTGACAGAGATGAAATCGAATGTCTCCAATTGTTTAAATTAGATTTAGTTATTGTTAAATGTAATCTGCTATGACTGAATTATATTCCTATTCGTATCAAGATTTAATCTATCCATACATGGACAGATAACTTGTCATATTAACCAAATATATTCATTACCAAATTCATATTTACATAAAATGGTCAAATCCATACATTTGACATAAATATGACACTATCGACATAGGGTTTGGGCATGGGTAGCATACAACAGGATAAATTCAATTAAAGCGGACAAAGGGAGACAACCCAAATCCAGGTATTTTCTATATTAATGTCCAATAAGGGAGTTCACTCATGAATGCATATTGGCGATAATTTCTTGGTAGGACAAAATGGATATAAATGTTTTTATTTGAAACTGCTTAATACAGACGTATTTAAGTCCGATTTTATATAATTGTATGAGAATCGTGTTGTTTTGCGTTCCATACCGGGTTTCGATACTCGGTACTTCTGGCACGTACCAGGTACATTTAACAAGTACAATACAAGTTTTCTTAAATAGGGATACATAGAAATACCTTATCATGATATTATTTATGTTTAAACGTAAAATGCACGCTAAATTTCAAAATACAATAAAATTAACAGCAGCATTAACGAAAATAGTGCATATAAAAACCGCGAGCTTATAAATGTAATGAGTACAAGCTATAGAAGACAGTGGGGAACGGGGTATCCTGTTCATGATAGGTTGTATAGATAAATGTCTCAGATTCAGCCGTGAGTATACATTATATTTACAAAACTGTCATATAGTTAATAATTATTTATTTTCTTGAAATGTTATACAAATTATACAAAACTTTTTATGAAGGTTTTTTTTCCCGTAAATGTATTGGTTTTATGTACTTTACAATGCTGCATGTTTTGATGAAATGTATGTTTTAATGTAATGCATGCTTTAATGAAATTTACGTTTTAATGAAAGGCATGCTTTAACGAAATACATGTTTTATGCCCCGTTCTCACCGCCGATCTGAGTACCTCGATCTCCCCGACCGGCCAAATTCCACGAACAAGCTCGACCAGGTGTTTGGTCGGGGGTTTACACTACGGAAGGGGACCTCTGCCAGACCTGTAGTGGACCATACTTGATCAACTCAAGACACTTCCAGACCACTTCAAGACCACTTGCCAATACACATCCCGACTTCTACTCGATCTCTAATCGACCTTCTCGACCCCTTCCCGATGTCTACCCGATCAACACGACCTGTCCTACCTTTTCTCGACCTCTATCCGACCTCTACCCGACTTATATCCGACAATGTACTATCGGGCACGATCGCAGCACGATAGCAGCAGACATTGTATACAACTATAGTATTTTGTTCGGTATTCAGTTGACCAAAGACTATCGAAGAAGCAACACCATGGAAGTTGAGCAGCAGGCATTATATAGAAGTTGGTTAGAGGTTGACATACAGCGGGTCACTATTCTTGCTGAGGAAGAAGAACATGAAGAGGCTCTGGCTGGTCTTCAACGCAGAGGAATAAGACGTAGGCGTATACAACGGCGCAATGCTATCAGGTGTAGGCAGTGGCTGGGACGTAGACCACTGTATTGACACTATGAACAACTCCTGCAAGAACTCAACCGTGAATACCCTTATGGTTATAAGAATTTCCTCAGAATGGATGCAGACTTGTTTGGGGAGACTGTTGACCGTATATCACATATATTTACAGGTAATTACACAAGTATTTTCTTTTCTATTTTTGACTTCTTCTCCCGAACCGATGCGCGGATTGATCCGAAACCACGGCGGCCATCTTGAAATGGTTGTAAAATTAAAATATAATTACAGGATTTATAATTTATTAAACTTTTTCTATTGTATAAAAAGTTAAACTTTGTTGAAAACAAGACATATTGTTGTCTAATTTTAGAACTGTTATTTACAATTTGTACAACTTTTTTTATTTTTAGGCAATCCCTGGAACCTGGACTTAAGTTGGCTGGCACCCTTCGCGACCTTGCAACTGGGGCTTTCTATGCAGACCTGATGTACTCCTTCCGTGTAGCTAAGAACACCATGTGCGTCTTCGTACCAAAAGTGTTAGAACCATCTTACAGGAGGTACTGCCACCTGCCACCATCCCTGAGCAGTGGAAGCAGACTGCCGATGTCTTCCAAACCAAGTTGAACTTTCATCATGTTTGGGGACAATTGATGGCAAGCATGTCCGTATAAAGAATCTTAAAGACTCTGGTTCACTGTTAATTATCGAGTTAATCGAGAAAATGCATCTGATTGGGGTCGTACAAGATCGAGTACAGGTCGTGTACAGGTCTAGTTGATCGAGTACAGATCGGTACAAATATGTGACTAAATGTCTTCCCGATGAAATAGACCTCGTACACGAGTGTACACGAGTTGACAAGAGCGCTACAAGATGTATTTTAGACCGCTTCCAGACCGTTTGGCTTCTCGAGCGCTACACGGATTTATTTGACATGTCCAAAAAATCGAGTTGAAACACCGATCGCTGCAGACCGGGCGGGACCCCTTGCAGACCGAGGGAGATCATTTCACGACCGCATGATCGAGTTTGATCGAGGTACTCAGATCGGCGGTGAGAACGGGGCATTTATGAAATGCATGGTTTAATTGAGATTGTCGAGATAAACGTGTATGTATATATTCTTTCTACTTAGACAGTGGTTTGAATGGAAATTCGTGTTTTATGTAATTCAAACACTTCACTCAAATGCATTTGTCCATGTAATGAGTAATTGGGAACATAAATTAAATTAATACATGTATATCAACTTTCTTTACCCTGGGCTGGTTGTTGAATTACTACTTGTTCCAAAGGTCAATGTAGTACCAAAAAAACTAATGTTTTGTAAAGTTCAGACAGCTGCAATTTATGAACAAAACGAGGACAAAGTCATTATAAAACATATGATTGAGAGCCATAATACATACTGTTATACAGTAAAACCTCAATAGTAAGACCACGACTGGGAGCCTTGAAAACTGGTCATTCAATGGTAATTATTAAGGACATTTTTCAGGTGGTCTAAAAATTGAGGTTGAATAAAGAGCAAAACCGTGAAAATGGACTTGCAAAGTGTGTTCTTAATTTTGAGGTGGTCCTATTTTTGAGGTGGTCTTTAAGTTTAAGTGAGGTTTTACTGTACCTTGTTTTAAATGATCTTTTAGTAATTTACAGTCAATCTTGTTTTGGGACAAGGAGTCCATATGTATGAATAAGAAGGCAAACATAATTGATTTATGTGAATAATATGTCAATGATATTGTCCACAGTGACTATCATTATCCCACCTAGTTACCTATAACATGGGCATAGCTTATCTCCATCCAGATGGCTTCGTAAAGGTCTGGATAAACCCAGGTGCCAACCTATGCCCAAGATAATGTTAGAAGGGGCTCATTGTGTAGATCTTCATCCATCCTTACAGCTGGCGAGTCGCTACATGAACGTAGCGAAAAGCCCCATTACAGCCATAGATAATTAAGGTAAATGCCTGTATGAATAAGTTTCGCCCTATCCTACATCAATGATATTGCAAGGTTGCCAACGTAAGTTTAGCTCTCCTGGAGTTTTTAGACCAAAACACATTAAGCAGATATACAAGTGTATTAAATGCCAATATCAGCAGCAGAAAGAGCATTAGCAAATTAAAGAGTACAGAATACTGCAGCCACTGACTGGCGTGGTGTGCTATTGTGATAACAGCCCGCTAGGTTAGCTAAGTAACTAGAGCGATCGACTGCTAATCAAGAAATTGTGGATTTAAAAACCTGGACGAGGCGTATATTCTTCAATTGACTGAAGACAATGGATCTAAAGTCATTAACTTTGACCTCCACCTCTGATTTATGTGGACAAGTAGTTGCTTGCTGAGGAACAGGTAAGTGCTGGTTGCTAACCGAGGATCACTGGTTAGGTCAACAGAAAGCCGAATGTAACTGAAATACTAGTAGGAAATGGCACGAAATCCAAAATAAAACAAAACATCGTGATCAATCTTTGTCCTTCATTCCTTGTCCGTGAACAATTGCTCTGAATTAAAAAAATTGTGATGATGTGTTGGTCCGTGGTCCTCCTTTAAAGTATCTAAAGTAAAGCAAGTCCTTGCCGCACTGTGGTTGCTATGGCAAACAAATTGAAAAAAAACGTATGAAATTTTCTCATAAAAAGACTAAAGATTTAGTCAGAATTGAAAATAATTAGGTGGAAATTGCCATGAAAATTTGGTGACTAACTGATATGGATGATCAGAGTGTAAAATGGTGTGGCGGAAATGGTAATTTGATTACCCTCCAAATCATTTGCTAAAGTAATTTTCTTACATAGCATGAAAACATATTGGTATTACATAAATATAAGCGATGTAGTGATACAGACACATGTAGGGAACGTTTCCGAATCTCGCATGAAGATTCAGCACCTAGTGGAACCCCTGACTTCGTTTATTGGTTCATGTGTAGGTAAGGATCTTATGATGTATGGATTTAATAAGGAGTCTGTAGTACAATTTATATTTTTATTAACGTTCTGAAACAACGTTCGTACAATAGCAGTTTTCAAATAATACAAGCATGATTAAATAATTGTAGAACATCCATGGTTTACAAAAATGACAGTGCCTCCCCACACAGACCTCCGGGAAAACAACAATCCATAAAACATAAGGCATCTGAGGAGGCTCAAGGGTACATACGTAAGAGAAAAGGGGCGCAAGGAATGGCATGGCCGATCATAAGGGATAACTAGGAGAATCAAAGAAGACAAATAGGGGGGATTAATGGATGGAAAAGATCACAGGACAAGTCAAGATAGCTGGCAACAGTAGGCCGAAACTGGGGAGAACATATCATGAACATTATAAAAAGTGAAAGAATTGCACACGGGGAAAGGGGAATTTAACAAACTTAAAGTACAAAAATAATTAAAAAACATTCAGCGATATACTACCTTGGAACTATCAGTAAGAAAACTGAGTCATGTACAAGTGCACGCGATACGCGGAACTGCGCCAAGATTTTGTGCATAAAATGTTCGCTTCACAGTAAAGCGGAAACAAAACACGACGCTACACTGGTGTATGACACAATAAAGCGTCATTGAACATCAGTGTGAACAGCAGATACAGTATTCAGTAAGACAATAGGGGATTCTTGGGTGGTTTTAATCACAAAAGGTTTTTATTTCCCTTTATCCCCATATATATCATATAGAAGGAGCAAGGGAGAGAACTCTAGATGGGATAAAGCGAAATAATTCGTGACAGTCTCCTGTGGTATTTATAAACCAGAAGAAAATCTAAAACATTGGAGCTTGGACCCATTCTGTCACAGAATTCTGATTTGTCCGTGACAAAGTTATAATAACATTTAAGATAACTAAGAACAACCTATGACAGTACTGTAGGGTTTCTGATGGTTTGAACTTAATTGTTTATGAAGATATATTAACAAATTAGAGATACATCACATAAAATAAACATACAATTACCATGATACGCGGCGGATCTTATGTAATAATTCTCCCCACTGTATATTAAATGGCGGTTCTCTGTTCAATTCAATTCAATAGTTTTATTTGTTATGGGCCACCAGCCCTAGTTTTCTGTTATATATGTTTATAGGTCTTAGACAGTTCCTACTCTGTCTCAAAAATGTATGTTTGTAGTAAATGAACACATATAACTTACTGAAGTAGTAATAATTATGCTTATGGTTCGTAATACTATGTAGAATGACTGATTCTATAATGATGGTCAATTGATATTTGCTTCATGAACTTGTTTAAGCCAAACGGCATTTTTTCAATTTGTTAACGTTTGTAAATGAAGTTAATTTTTTCAATCACTATTTGCAAAATATATTAATTGCAAGCAAAGTAATTCCGTTATTTGTATTCTGGTTGATGGTATGCAGTCACTCAACTAGTAATTCTAGATATGTCCTAAATATCAGTATATATCTTGAATTCTTCTCTCTTTGTCTATGACGTATTGTATTAAAGTGACGGCTTACACCGAACTTTCATTTCAATGTGTTTCAGCGAATACCAAGGTTTTTTCCATTTAGTCATACAATACCGCTGTTTTTCTCTACTCCAGCTTCCTTGTAGTACACGCCGTTTGGATTTGCATTATAACAATCATTATGCCACCCTGCTTGATATAATCTAGCACAAGTGGTTGTTCCCAATTTATCATATGTTGAAAAGAACATTCCATTATGTTCGTCAAGAGCGTCCCCAGCAGTTCCTGTGTATCCACTCACTTCAAGTTTATACTTATCACTTTCCGAACCAACTTTAAATGATGCATACTTAGCGTATGCAGTGACGTTCTCGAAGTCAGTCATGTCAACACGTAATTCGCATGATTGGACATCGTCATTCGTCAACAAATGCAGGTACTCGTTTCCCAGCCAAAATTATCCTTGTAAACTTCCAAATCCCTCTTTATAACCCGACCAACTTCTGTTAAAATTCTCAGACCCATCCTGGCGCCTTTGAAAGACTGTCCAACCCCCTCCGTCAGTTTGCTGATCACAAAACACTTTTATTCGTTTTCCTGATCTGTATATATCATACACACTCGAAACATTTATGAAACTCTGCTTGAGATCTGAGCACGATCTTGCATATCTGAAAAGTGTTTGACGGGATGTTTCTGACGCTAAGATATCATTGGAAACGCTTGCAGACAACACATGATACATAACTGCCATATGACGATCCATGCTTTGTGTGATATTGTGAATATCAGTATTTGCTTCAGAAATATCGACGCGAATATCATCAAGCGCATTAGTAAGTTCAGTTTGGACAACGTCGACACTGTCAGAATGTTTGCCAGATTCATAAAGACATAATTCAGATTGTTTGAAGACTTGTAGCCCTACATTTTCAGTGGACTTAATCGACTCTGAAATATCGCCATGCACTTGTTTAATGTCGTTCCTGATCTCATCATTCGAATTTTCTGTTTGTTTAAACAGTGCTCTCATAAATGTTGGCATTGTATTTAACTCATTTATACTAATTTGTTGGGCTGACACTTGTCTGCGTGTGCGTGTATTCATTCGTTTTTCATCTTGAAATGCTTTGATGAGTTGCAAAACTTGACCTTTAATATTATCTACTGAATCAACTGACTGGTCGTATTCGGTCTCGTGTTTAATGTCTATCTTTTCTTTGTATGTTGCTTCACCTGCTTCCATTAACTTATTCAATTTGGCATCAATATTATCCAGCCTCGATAACAACATCGACACATCCTCGTTCCTGTACCTTGATTCCGATATAAGTCTTAATTCTATCTGATTCATTCTCTCTTCCACTCGCCTTAGTGGTATCATCTTTATTCCTTTCACCAAGAACAGAAAACATAACAAAACAATCAATGTAACGCTAGCCATTTTGACAAAATTCCTGTAGTCTTAAAATGACAAATCCTTAATTTAGTTCGCAATGCATTTCGATGTTTTCGCTCATTATATCCAGACAGAACTATTTTATTCTGAGCAATTCTTATATCCAGGTCGGTATACAAAAAAATTCTTGGAACGATTCTGGATTCGCGTCTTTGAATCAGTTTGTGGGGAATTGGCAACAGTTTGTTTCAAATACTGTCGGACCCCGTTTATTCGACAACCATCTATCCGAATACTTGGTAGCATCCGAAATAAATATCAGGTTTCGATCTTTTCTGTATAAAACTGTGGGTCA
Organism: Mactromeris polynyma; assembly: GCA_032209605.1. Taxonomy (NCBI): domain Eukaryota; kingdom Metazoa; phylum Mollusca; class Bivalvia; order Venerida; family Mactridae; genus Mactromeris; species Mactromeris polynyma. The sequence goes on from JASFXZ010000008.1 coordinate 17,513,786, forward strand.
TACGAAATACAGTATTCGAACAACTTGTTTAATTCTAGTCGATCAAAAGGCCCATCAAATCATGATAGGACACATCTTCACACCAGCCAATTGAAGTCGTTTGTCAATAATCGTCGACCTGCCACCGCCATTCAAATCAAAGGACTGAGAGTCCTGAAAACCAGCGCGTTGTAACATAATATATGTCTATATATAGGTGTAGTGTAATGTATACGGAATGTGAGGCATGGATAGTGTGCATTTCCAAGCATTCCTTGTTTGCTAAGGTGTAATTACAAAGGTAGGAAATTGTGAGCACAACTGTGTTCAGAAACTTAATTATAGGCCCAATGGACAAATATGTTATTTCCTAGTGTTGTAGGGAGGTATCTTGCTGATTTTCGAAAAAAAACAATATGTTACTTGTATATTAGATACATCATAATTTGGATCTAATTGCATCCAATAAACCAAACATATGTTAACAGACAGATGCACAATGCACACCACTCTTCTTTTTTGCATGTATATAGCTAGTCATGGTGGTGATCTGGTCAAGGAACCTTTTTGAATCATTTACCTCCCACTGCTGACATAAGTGGGAAGCCTACAATCGCTTGCAGTGAAACCAAGGAATGTACTGGTTATTGAGATCCTGTGTAGATGATCCAAGCTGTTGATTGGGTGTTAACCAAACCTTATAGAACCCTGTACTAAGTCAACTAATTATAACCATAGGTGTAGTACCTTGCCTTACTAGTTCGGATTGCATTTGTCATATCCATACTCTCACCTGAGACGTACAGTATTCAGATTAAGACAATATTGCATTAAATGCGTCCATATTGTTACCATATCATTGTAGTATTCCTTGGAAATCATAACATGTAACATCCACTTGGACTTAAACAGGCATGGCTAGCGCAGTTGGTAGCATGCTAGAATACCCATCTGTAGGTCATGGGTTTGTGACATGTTCAGGCCTACCCAGTTGTAAATTTTCATCTTTCCAAGATGACAAGCGCCACACTGCTTACTTTTAAGTGTGGAAGCTGTCTGTTGCTTGCAGTAAAACTGACGAAACACTTCTTATTGAACCTAGGTAGATCATGTATAGACTAATAAATGATCATACCTGTCGGAAAGGCATTAACTGAACAAAATTCAAACACAAATCTATTAGTGCTATTTTTACTGCATATCAGTAGTAGTGGAGTTTGTGAGACGTGACATATACATTCGTCACGTTAGCTATGATCCCACTGATGGCTTATAAACAGTAACAATTGTATATTCAACACAAGATAGGCAACAACAGTGTGTAAAATTTCTAAACTTTTATTAAAAATAACTGAGATCATCAATAAAAAGTACACTAAACAACAACAATAGATTGTTCCCACTTGTACAAAATACACGTCTTGTTCATAGCCATTGTTATAGGTCAAACTGTTGAGCTCATATATGGTTAATTTCCATGTATAGAATAATTGGGAAAATATAAAGAGAGTATGCATGTGACAAACACATTTTGTACAACAATGTTTTTTTTTAATATCTGGTTAGTTTAGCATCATTTACTTTATACTCCCTATAAACTTTATGATAATTTGCCTATCAATTTGGCCAACAATCCAAAACAAGAGAGGTAAATATTGTAATTGTGGGAACTAACTTTTAGGATTGCTTCATAAATTGGTCTAATAAAAATGATAAAAAATGGTATATGCTTGCAAATTCATAGCAATACGACACTGATGGTTACAAAGTCCTGGCTGTACCTAATATTTGTTTACCCACAATCAATAAACATAAGTATCTAATGTATATAAATGAAAGCATTTAACCATGTTAGCATGACACATCTAGGGTTTACATATGAGAAGCACCACAAGAAAACCGGCTTACAGACTTATCATACATTTTTAACTTTTTACATTTCGTAATGTTATAGCTTTTAAAAAGTTCTAAATTTAGTACATTATAAAAATGTAAGTGTATTCATACATAGCATTTGGCGGGATTTGTTATGTCATGATGTGTAGCGTGATTAGCAGAAACACTAGTTTTGTTCATAAACTACTAACGTTACTCCATATAAACAAACACTGAGACACATATAAATGGAAAATATACAAAACATTGGAAAACTCTAGTCAACAATATTATGCACACCAATGTTAAGGCAATATATGCTGTAGAAAACAGCTGTATTAGCTTTGCCTAATTTTGATATAGAAACACTTGGATATATAGATAATGAACAAATCTACCACATGCCAACAAGGTTTTATAAAAAAGCATTTTGCATAGATACATTCTGAAAAACATTGTATGTGCATGGATAATCTTGTTTTTTATAATTTTGGTTCCATCATTTATAAAAAAATCTTGTTAGCCTGTTTACTTTCCCTATATAAGAAGTATATTTCGTATTTATCTTGGCATGACATAAGTCAGGGGAATAACCATAAGGCATATAGACAATATTATTACTGACTGCAAAATGTGACGTTTCTGACATCAGTAAATACTGATATCTGCACTAGAAAATTATTACAAGTGAAGTGTGCTTGTTTAATTATATTTAAAAACAAATACCAAATATTTGTGTGTTTCAGTAACAATTATGAAGCCATTCTATGAAAATAGAGCATTAAATATTGTATGCTTTAAATAATACAAGTAACATAATGTTAATAATACAATGCATATAGCAAATCATTGAAATGTTCCTATGAGAAATATATACATAGAACATAAAAAAACATGTAAAACGTTGTATAAACATCCTTTATATGTAAAGTAAGACATAACCGATAGGAAGAATTGTACACAACATTAATTATTTACAAAGAGAATATACGGTTGTAGGACACATTACATTATGGCAGTAGATGTAAGTGTAACAGGGTGCTTAGTTTTTGTTTAGGTAAAATAAATAATGCATGTATAATAATGTAAATAGGGTTGACTATGCATCTAGCAAATCATTGTAATGTTCCAATGAGAGATATATACGGACATAAAAAACATGTAAAACTAAGTAAAATAGGACATAATCATCATAAAAAAATGAACACAACAATGTTTATTTACAAAAAGCGTATTTAGCTATAGGGCACATTACATAATGAGACTAGATACAACATTTGCTCTTGTATCTAATGTTTTTGCACTTGGAGTACCAAGATCAATGGCATGGTAAACATTATTTGTGCAAATAGTACATATTATAGATTCCAGATCAATAGTAATGGGTAGAAATAATAGACTTGGTATAAACTGAAAAAGGTATCAAGATAGCAAAATTTTGATTTGTATAACAAATAGAAAAGCTTACACAAGAATATTATTTATATTAAGTTGTTAACAGTACATGAACATTTATAACAAAAGAAACCAATGAGAATGGCATAGAAAAATTGTATATGGAAATAGTACATTAGTATATTTATAAAATAAGCAATAAAAATCTCCAAATTTGTGCATAATACCCTATTCCCCAATAATACTGCAACAAATGTAAAACAATCTAATATTTACAATATTTTCACTCATCCAAACCAATGTACAAAACTTCGCTACCCTTGCAAGTTATCACCAGGGTGAGTGGTCCAGCAGCTGTAAGCATCTCAATGTCGACCGGCCCATCACTGCTTACAGCAGCAGCCAGCAGCTCACTTGGCACAGGGATGATGCTGTCATCATCTATTAGCAACTCTGTTTCACTCTCTTCAACAGAAACACCAACAACCAACACCCTGGACACAACTGTTGGTGTATCAGTCTTCTACAATTATAAAAATGTAAAGGATTAGAACAAACCAAAAATATTACTGAATAAGAAACATACGCTGTAATACCAAGTTCCATACAGTGTTTGGTTACATATATTAGGTTGGCTGCATCTAGCAAAATGTGTTTTGCTGGCAAAATATTTCTATTTCCTGGTTTATGCTGATTTGTAATATTCAATTTCTAAATGTTCCCAAGGTACTAATTCTAATATATTTTACAAAATACCATCATGGCTAACATCCTACACATGTTAGTTTGCATTCAAACTAGAAAAAAATGTGAGTCAAGGCATTTTGTGGGCTACACATTTTCAATTGATAGTGGATATTCCATTAAAGTATTACTTGTAAAATTTGTTCTAGAGTCGAAGAAAAACAAGAAACAACAACACCAGAAACAAAAAGTGTCTGAAGTATTGCAAGCAGTACAATAGTCCCTTAGTGGCATAAACAGTGTGAATACCATACAACTGCCTTCTGTATTCAAGTGAATATATAAATACTAAGGGATTTTTCATATGATATGTGATGTAAATGCACACAGAGTTAGTCTAATAAGTTTTAAATTCATAACTGTATTACCTTGATCTCAGAGCGTACTGTAGTCTGTAGGCTTGTCTCGCCCTGGTAAATGTTGGTAGTAACATCTGTTATTGTTACATGATCCCCTGGCCTACATTCAACAGATGAGGCCTCCCTCCATAGGGCCACCCGGACCTTTAAACTACCATCTTCCAAATGGATTGATTTGAGGTTCACACTCTCCCCCCGGACACTGAGGGTTTTTGTCTCCTCCTCCTGTAATTAAACACAAAGCGATTGTATTAAGTCTAATATTGGTGAACACTACCTTGTAATCACATGTCTAGATTGGTGGCAATTGTGTTCAAAACTGTATGCTAAAGTACAATAAAAAACAAACAACAAGTGTGCGTTGTGATACTGTTTGGTAAAATGTGTAAGACAATGATATTACAATAACAGTTGGCAGTTGTCAATCCTAACAGCAATTAAAATATGCTAATTTTAATATAAAATCATGATAAAGCTATCAGTAATAACCATAACATGTATAACCTGCTGTGTGACAATAATCTGTTTAAATTTTGCTATATACAACCAATAATAAGAGGTGCATAAATATCAAAAATTATCACCTGTCCATAGTCAGGTAGCAACAATGTTTATGTTGGTATAGCAGTGAAAATAATAGGACATTATCCATTAACACACACACAAATAATGTAAACATCAAACAAAGAAGCGAAACAAGCAAAAACAAGCAACATTCATTTATCAGTAGGATAGACATATATCTCTCAAAAAATCAATGGACAGTCTGTTAACTGACTGAACTTATTTTTCTTTAAATTACTGAATACATAAAAACAGGAGACATAAAAACCAAGGTGTCCATATTAACGGATAACCAAAAACAGTATACATTTGCAAATCTTAACTTCATAGGGATGGTTTTTTTTGGACTTTACATGATGGAGCTTTATGTGTGTGAATGTTGCTGCTAAAGTGTGGAGAGCGGTTGAATGGAACTTAACTAACATTTTTAGTGAATGTGTATTTACCTTCACCTGTTGTTTGTAATTAACAGAACAAGAATGAAAACTAACCTGTACAATTTTCTCGGTAACGGACACTCTTGCCCTGGGTGGGGATCTCACAGCCTCTGCAATTGGTACCACATCTGCTGGTGGTGGGTAAATGATCTTCCTCCCCGCTTCCACCAGGTAGTCCGGCACGTCAATATCCGTAGTTATAAAGACTTTTGTATTTTTCGTGATGACAATGGCATGATTATTGTCGTCCGTCTTACGAATTATATCTCTCAGAACTAGGGAGTTCCCTTCCCTGAATTTTGCAAATTTCAGGGGATCATACACAACACCCCGTATACATCTTTCTGAGTCCGCAATGGCCACGTTCAGTGATTGCCTGTCATTGTTTCTCCCATCAAGGTATGAGACGATCTCGCCTGTAATGACCACTTTCACCTTCAAAGGCTTCGAGTAGGGTCCAGTCCCTCTATTGGTAAAAAGTTGTTCTATTGACATCTGAAAATAAAATAACAAAACAACATATTAATATAAGAGTTTTCAAGCATGCTTCTTTATCAGAACATTAGAAGGTAAGTTGTAGTGGTATAATGGTTAGCATACTGAGTGGGTAATCAAGGGAGTTGTATAGAATCACTCGCTGCACCAGTGCAATGTTTCGTAATACATGTAATGATGTCCAAATCCCCAATATGTAGTGTTTGTAAATAGTTCCGAAGAATATATGACAGAATCAACAAATAAGTAAGTCAATAATTATTTGGTTGTAAATACAATTGTATAAGCGCTATAATACAGATATTTATGGGTGTGTACCAATGAATCACAGAGAATGAAAATACCTAATGTGTGTGCAGTGCACTGGAAAAGAAACCAAATCAACAATAGCTAGGTCAGATGTTCCACCAATTAACAGCACATATTTAAAGATCAGCTCCCCAGACAAATAAAAATCTTGATAAAAACGTTTTGTGTACACCGGTATTGTATTTATAGAAGATAGTAAAGTGCGAAATGACACGGGGCCGAATCAACAAAATAAGTAGGTCAGTAATTATATCGTTGCAACTACAATTATAAACATACAAAATCGCTCCGAAGTATTGTAATAACCATGTATCGGCCAAAAATAATAATATTCTTATTTATACAGAGCACATGCAATAAATATAACCAAGTTGCATAATAAAAAGCCTGGAAGTCAAACGACACAATTTAATAATAACCCCGTATCGGGTAATACCGACGATGCAATGATATTTCCTGCCTTAGCTTTACAACACAATGATATAAATAAAATATCATAACCGTACGCTATATAAGCCTATAATCACCCACGTTTATAATGAAAATTCCAGACATAATACAGGATGTTTATAAAATGAAACACAATGGCGGATACTTACTACGCAAGAAGCGCATGTACATCATCCGATACAAGATATATAGGCCTCAACCAAAGACCTAAATTAGGTCTTTGCCTCAACCGACGCAATTAAAAAATTTAAACAGTAGACACTAACACATAAACAATAATAATACAGTAGTTCACAAATATAATAGGAGGCGAACATGTAATACAACAGATACAAATCGAAAATACACTTACCGTTGATCTTTCAAGAATCAGTAGTGAGACACTAAATAACGACTACTTCAATGGCTACCATGAGAACACGACCGACCGACCGACGCTATATTCATACACACTTACAATTATGTCAACATTCCCCATATAATACATTTTTAAAAAATATATTGAAAAAATGATATTCTTTATAAAAAACAAAACAAACTGCCGATGTGTTATGTTTCATCATTGGAATCGTCGGACTATTTCTTGTTGCTTTGGTTTTTTTCCTGAGTTATGGGGTCACCGCCAAAACGCGTATATACACATGCACAAAAAACTACATGAACATTCCCGAACATACAATACAATAATATAATTATAAAAGTATATTATGAATAAACTATTTTCGAAAGAAAACAAAGCAAAAAGCCTTTGTGTTATCTTATAGCGCGTGTAGTATCATCGAAAAAGTGGGACTATTTGACTTTTTTTCTACAGTTGTGCGGCCTGACTGAAAACGGACTATTTAGGGTGGGAGTGTTGGAAAACTGTATGAGTACTAAAACCAGGCGCGCTTAGGCGCGCTGGTTAAAAATGGCGAAGTGTAACGCCTGTCCATCCGTGCGAAAAATTATTCCCGATCAATTACTCCTGAAATATGTATGATTTCAACTCATATTTGATACATAAGTATAGGATAATGTAGGTCCCGAGAAGTTCGTTATTTAAGCGTGTTCCACTGTATAACAAATACACGGCAGTATTTCAAAAATGAATACATGTATATATTTTAAGAAATGGGGATCAACCCTTCTAATCTCACAATAATTTAACTCTTTCTTGTTAGGGGAATTTTCACTGAAAAATATGTTATTTAAGTAAAAATAGTACACAAAAGCGGTCACAAAATGACCAAGTGAGTGTCAGTAGTGATAAATATGCTCTTCATCAAGGTAGTAGAAATGACACTACTTCTCTGCTACCATGTTAGCAGTAGTACTGCTGTTGTTACTACTACTGCTACTGTAGTTACTGTTGTTACTACTACTGCTACTGTTGTTACTCTTGTTACTACTACTGCTACTGTTGTTATTGTTGTTACTATTGCTACTGTTGTTACTCTTGTTACTACTACTGCTACTGTTGTTATTGTTGTTACTACTACTGCTACTGTTGTTACTGTTGTTACTATTGCTACTGTTGTTACTGTTGTTACTACTACTGCTACTGTTGTTACTGTTGTTACTACTGCTACTGTTGTTACTGTTGTAACTACTACTGTTACTGTTGTTACTGTTGTTACTACTGCTGCTACTGTTGTGACTGTTGTTACTACTACTGCTCCTGTTGTTACTACTACTGTTACTGTTGTTACTGTTGTTACTACTGCTACTGTTGTTACTGTTGTTACTACTACTGTTACTATTGTTACTGCTGTTACTACTACTGTTTCTGTTGTTACTGTTGTTACTGTTGTTACTACTACTGCTACTGTTGTTACTGTTGTTTCTACTACTGCTACTGTTGTTACTGTTGTTACTACTACTGCTACTGTTGTTACTGTTGTTACTACTACTGCTACTGTTGTTACTGTTGTTATTGCTACTGTTGTTACTGTTGTTACTACTACTGCTACTGACTGGTTACTGCTTGTTGTTTCGTCTTTCAAGACAAGAGTTAATTTGTAATATTGAAGTGTCGCTTTTGGCTTGTTAAGTACCGGTTTGACGGTATGTTTGATAATTGTTAACGCAGACGATCTGCCTTGTGTTTTGCGTTAGCGAGTCAGGTCATCTCCATAACAACCGATTTGAAGGACACTGTTATCTGCGCTCACTACCTGCTACTGAAAGTGTTGCAAACAGTATTGGCTACCGTTCAATTACGAACATTGCCGAACATTCACAAATATTTGCAATCTGTGTGCTTTACTGAAAGTCTTAATGTTCACTTTATAAACATACAAACTATATACATAAGTACATTCATGAGCAGGGAACTAAAATAAAATCATTTTCCCACGAGCAAGCAACTGGCCTTTTTATGTGCTGATAATATCAGACAGTCTAGTCTGTCATGTCAGAACATAACTGTTAACTACAGAACCATATTTTAGATTTATAAAACGAGCTTATCTTCAGGAATTGTTTAGAGATTTGAACAAATAATACATAGAATATTTTTATATTCAGCACTAGATCGAACGACAGGTAATTACATTGACAGAAATGAAAACGAATGTTTCAACGAATGTTTCCAATTGTTTAAATCAGATTTAGTTATTGTTAAATGTAATCTGCTATAATTCAATTATATTCCTATTCGTATAAAGATTAGATCTATGCATACATGGACAAATAGCTTGTCATATTATCCAAATACATTCATTTATCTAATCGTCGCCTAATTTCCAAAACCCCGTAACTCATTTTTATGCGGTTTTGAGTATTTGGTATCGTTGAAAGCGTCTTTCCAAGCTCCTTCTATATGTACTACCTATACTGTTCTGGAATGCACATAACTTAAATAAAATGCAAATCCATAAGCCCGTATGTAACACTTATCTCAAGAGGGTAAAACTTTAAAGCTGTTTTTCTCAAAAAGACGAAAAACAAGTTATGGGGTTCTGGAAATAATGCGACGAAATTTATATTTACATCAAGTAGTCAAATCCATACATTTCACATTAATATGACACGATCGACATTGGGGGTGGGGCATGGGTCTCATACAATATGATAAATTCAAGTTTATGCGGACAAAGGGAGACAACCCAAATACAGGTATTGTCTATATTAATGTCTATTAAGGGAGTTCACTCATGATTGCATATTGTCGATAATTTCTGGGTATGACAAAATCGATATACATGTTGTTTTTATTTGAAAATGCTTAATACAAACATACTTCATTGAGCACTTTAATTCCGATTTCTTTTTTTTAAAAGTTGTATGAGAATCGTGTTGCTTTACGTTCCATACCGGGTTTCTAAACTCGGTACATCTACCAGGTACATTTAAAAAGCTAAGTACAAGTTGTCTTAAATAGTGATACATAGAAAGACCTTTTCATGATATTATTTATGTTTAAAAGTAAAATGCACGCTAAATTTCATTACAATTAGACTGCTGTCGTACAAAAAATAAGATCAAAATGCAATAAATGACCATTAACGAAAATGGTGCAAATACAAATTGTTCGCTTATAAATGTAATGAGTACAAGCTATAGCAGACAGCGGGGAACGGGGTATCTTGTGGATGATAGGTGGTATAGATAAATGTCTCGCATTGAGCCGTGACTGTACTTTATATCTACAAAACTGTCATACATTCTTTGATACAAATACAAAATACATTCTTTGATTTAAGTAGGTAAGGGTTTCACAATCATCGTATTAAGTGAACATTTCTCGTAAAAGTCAATCACTTCGCATAAGAACTTTTGTGAGATTGGGTTCGACCGCCACACCTATTTTGATCTGTTTACAGACCCAACACATATATAATATACGTATATACATGAATATAACTACATGTATTACAAGTTTGTTTAATAAGATTGTAGAAAGAAAAGATTGTCCCGATGTAACATACATGTTCTCAGTATTCCAAAGATGTCAGAGTGATGAGAAATATACATTGGAATTGATTTTGAGACAGCATCAGACGAATCTGACCATTGAATGAATATCATGAATACATTTGTGTTATTATGGTTTATAGATATAAAAACAGCGAGAGAAAAATGGGAAGAAGAAAACACGATATAGGACTACTTACATTGATTAAAGAACCTTTTTATGAATAATATAAATTCAATATCCCCTTAAATAACAAGACAAAAACAACATATATTTGTTATAAACAATAAATATAGGTCACGGGTCAAAATATATCTATAGTGTGAATAATATCTGTTGAAGTTTATTTTGATACTCCGTTACCAGCGGTCAATACGCGGATCCAGAGGGGGCGCCCCCGCGATATTTTGACAAAAAAGGGTTTTCCATATCTAATCCTCGATCAAAAGATCTCCCCTCACCAGGAGCTGGACCCCTGACGTGAATCGCTGGATCCGCGAATTGTGGTATTATTGTACCAGTCACAAATTGAGTCATATCTGTAGTACTCTTTGCCAATTTGATTTATTGCAATGAAAATGTATTCATTTTATTTCTGCATATGACGTCTTTAATTTCCGAAACACTTCCGTAATTTATTCAAGAGTAACACTATCCTAAGTATGGCGTGTACTGATTGTTAAACTTTTATCTTTGCTAGAGGAGTTCGAGATTTTTAACAAGGAAAAAAACATTTTTGAGCGAGTTCGAAAACTAGTGGCGCTAAAACCAGTTTGCAGCTTATTGGCATGCTACTGGTAATACTGCGAATGATGCAATGTGGGAGTCGGGCCCAAATGACAGTGCAGACCTTGTGAAGTTTTTGAGTAGTATATACTCATATTATATTACCTGATTATTGAATGAATAATTTAAAGTGCAAGCCTACTGGGCAGATACTTGTTATGTATCAAGCCGATTTACCGATAATATCATGTTTGTATTGATTGTTGTTCCCTTGAGCTAACATAAATGTTATTCAGAAATTAATATATGGGTTTATAAGTATTTTGACTGATTGTTAATCTTCCCTTCTGTAAACAGATATGTGTATGACGAATCGTTGTTCATTTGATATTTTTAGACTGATACAGTCATTAAATCAGAGATATATACGCACTAATAATGACACAGGGAAAGAAATCGACATTAGTTTATTTATCAGTACATTTTGTAGTCACCGTGCGTTACCCACGTGACTTTCTGGTTCAGTGACCAGCAATGGTAAGGTTTACGCTCGGAAACTTTATTGAACGAATTTTCTTCTAATAACGCTTATATGCTCTGCAGATAGAAGCAGATTCCAAGGCGATAGGTAAGTCTGTGATTAGTTTTTTCATTCAGCTTTTTTTCCCAAGCAATACTTGTCAAACTGTTGTGTTTTTTTGTATAAAATTCGGCGTAATAAGTAACATCAACTTATCTCCAACATAGATATCAACCAAGAATCAATCTAATACTCTATGTAGATCATTAAGATGTTATACTTCTTTTGCTACAATAGTAGTCTATACATTTGTTCACTCCAAAGACTTGACTTACTATTACATGTATATATAAATAAACTACGCCCTTTTGGAAAGATATGTGCATAATTTCGGAAGAAATGAATACACACATGCTGTGTTTAATGAAGTTTTGGGAGAAAAAAAACTAAATAAATGTTATGTCCCTACACTGAATCGGTTGAATTGATATTATTTGTGGATGTTTGCCATATTTTGATGAAATAATAAAGTTTATAGTTAGATTTATAAAAATGTCAATAGCTTTCAAAGAATATCAAGTGCTCATTGAAACATGAAGCTGTTTTCAACTACTGTATACGTGCGTGAAATGAATAGGTAATCCGGGAACTGAAGCGGGTCTAAGGTGGGTGTAAATATTCGTGATTTCGTCTATTTACGTCAAAAAGAAATATCGACATATTGCAAAATACAAAATTGTAAACCTCCTTTCATAGGTTTTCGTACAAATAATTTATACACGTACTGACTGTTTATGCATTTGTATAGTTTATGTTCAGTTGAGTTGGAGAATAACGAGGACTTACTTAATACGGTAAGAGTTTAAGTTTTAGTTTTGTATGAATGTTTCATGATATAGGTACCATTGATCAGGTCAACATACACATATATATGGTATTTATGGTATTTAGTTCATGAAATGAATTCAAATTATTTCTGACTATTCCATTTTTAAGGTCTAAATTAGTAAATTTTGTTGTACTGTTAATCCAAGCGTGGCAAGTTTCGCGTACGGAAATTTGAACTTTTATCTACATTCAAATAATTTAAGCCAAAGTAATAATGCAACGAAAACACATTTAGTATGTACAGTAAAACCTCAATAATAAGACCACCCTTCGGACCCTTGAACAATGGTCTTCTTATTGAGGTGGTCTTAATATTGAGGTTGAATAAAGAGCAAAACAGTGAAACTGGACTTTAAAATTGTGATCTTAATTTCGAAGTGGTCTTATTATTGAGGTGGTATTTAGGTGAGGTTTTACTGTAAAGTTTGGATAAAGTTGGTTTATTGATTATGGACACAAATAGCAACTGTTTGTTAATTTTCATGAATAATTTAAATCAACACGAAATATACACAAATATAACCGGTAGCAAAATTAATGTCAGATAATGTCGTACCCGTGCTATGTCAATTAACTTGAATTTCATTCATAAAGGGTCAGTGTGCGATAGATGATATCCGCATGAATAACAACAACAACAATCTGGTTATCGGTGGTCGGGTTTCTTATTATCAAGGTCATTACAAGCGTCATGATATGTACCATTACATACAATAAGACTAGATAATTAGTGTACATAATTAGTTAAATCACTATAGATCAAGCATATTACTCGATAATCTTAGTGCTCTTCACGCTCTAATTGTTTTCTCGTAATGCAAAACATACTTAGAAGAGCTAGAATTGTATTGACAGATAAATGTATGTTAATATTGTAAACATAAAAGCTTTAGGCGTTTCATACATCTTATAGACATTATTTCACACCTAGTACTACCTCTCCAGGGTGACATACTGTGGGTGATGCATTTTTCTGTTGCTGTTGAGAGTTTGTTGCTCTAGAGAGGTTAAATTGATAGTTAATTGATCCTATTTTTGAATAGGGGTTGTTGCTCTAGAGAGGATCGGTCTAGAGAGGTTACATTGTCCATATCAATGACAGTGAATAAACGGACAATTAGCAACTGGTAATCTTTGAAATCAAACTACCAAATGTACATGGTTACAGACATTAGACAACATAGTACTATAATGTATAATTATCTTTTAACAAATGATGTATCATACTGCTGATTAACATATGATGTGTTGTTTTCATATTTCAAATTCATTCAATAGATGTATTTATAAAGGGTAGGTTAGATGTGTCTTGCATTTAGACATTTACGTGAAATTTTGCATAGAACTTAACTTGTAGCATAGGAATACTTTCAGATACATAACCCTCATTATTATATGTAATAACCGACATTTCTTCCACTTTTTTTGTAATATCTCGTTTGATCTCGTTACATGTATAAATATACATAAATAAACTCGTACGCGTACACTGTATCGTTATACTTTTGTAAATTGTATGTAATCATATATGGGTGATTATTTGGTATTCAAAAACATTGTATTCATAAACTATATTACTCTATTGTACTGTACGTGTTTTGCTCTGGAGTGTTGTGCGTGTTCTTCTCTGTTGTGCTGTGCGTGTTCTGATCTGTTCTGCTGTTCGTATTCTGCTCTTTTGTGCTGTGCGTGTTATGTACTGTTGCGTTGTGCGTGTTCTGCTGTGCTGTGTTGTGCGTATTCTGCTGTGCTGTGTCGTGCTTCTTCTGTTCTGTTATTTTGTGCGTGTAATGCTCTAATGTGCTCTGCGTGTTCTGTTTTACTCTGTTATGCGTGTTCAGCTCTGATGTGCTATGCGTGCTCTGTTCTGCTGTTTGAGCATGATCGGCTCTACAATGCCCTGCGTGTTCTGCTCCACTGCGATGTGCGTGTTCTGCTCTACTGTGCTAGGCGTGTTCTGTTCTGTTGTGATATGCGTGTTCTGTTCTGTTGTGCTGCTCTTGGCTCGTTCTGTTCTGTTATGCTGTGCGTATTCTGTTCTGCTGTGCTGGATGTGTTCTGTTCTATTGTGCTGTGCGCGATATTCTCAGCTGTGTTGTGCGTGTTCTGCAGTGCTGTGCGCATTCAGCTCTGCTTCGCGCATTCTGTTCTGCTGTGTTGTGTGTGTGTTCTGTTCTGTCGTGCTGTGCGTGATAAGTTCTGCTGTGCTGTGCGTGTTCTGGTCTACTGTGATGTGCGTGTTCTGTTCTACTGTGCTGTGCATGTTCTGTTCTGCTGTACTGCACGTGTTCGGTTCTTTTGTGCTGTGCGTGTTCTGTTCTGTTGTGCTGGGCGTGTTCGGTTCTGCTGTGCTGGACGTGTTCGGTTCTGCTGTGCTGGACGTGTTCTGTTCTGCTGTGCTGGACGTGGTCTGTTCTGCTGTGCTGGAGGTGTTCGGTGCTGCTGTGCTGTGCGTGTTCGGTTATGATGTGCTGTGCATGTTCTGTTCTGCTGTGTTGGACGTGTTCGGTTCGGTTCTGCTGTGCTGTGCGTGTTCTGTTCTGCTGTGCTGTGCATGTTCTGTTCTGCTGTGCTGTGCTGTGCGTGTTCGGTTCTGCTGTGCTGCTGTGCATGTTCTGTTCTGCTGTGCTTTGCGTGTTCTGCTCTGCTATGCTGTGCATGGTCACTTCTGATGTATTGTGCGTGTTCGGTTCTACTGTGGGTGATCTGCTGTCCTATGCGTGTTCTGTTCTCCGGTGCTGTGCGTGTTCTCCTCTGATGTGCGTGTTCTACTCTGCTGTGCCGTGTTTGTTCTGCTGCGTTGTGCTGTGTGTGTTCTACTGCGTTATGCTGTGCGTGGTCTGTTCTTCTGTCCGTGTTCTGTTCTGCCGTGCGTGTTCTGATCTGTTCTGCTATGTGTGTTCTGATATGCAATGCTCTGTGTGTTCTTTTCTGATGTACTTGTTCTAATCTGCATGCGTATTCTGTTCTGCTGTGCGTGTTCTGTTCTGCTGTGTGTGTTCTGTTCTGCTGTGCGTGTTCTGCTGTGTGTGTTCTGTTCTGCTGTGTGTGTTCTGTTCTGCTGTGCGTGTTCTGTTATGCTGTGTGTGTTCTGTTCTGCTGTGTGTGTGTTCTTTTCTGCTGTGCGTGTTCTGCTGTGTGTGTTCTGTTCTTATGTACGTATTCTGTTCTGCTGTGCGTGTTCTGTTCTGCTGTGTGTGTTCTGTTCTGCTATGCGTGTTCTGATCTCCAATGCTCTGTGTGTTCTGTTATGTTGGTTTCTGCTGTCATTCGCTGTACTCCGTTTCGTTGTTCTATGTTCTGCACTCCATGCTCTGCTCCTCTGTTGTGTTATAGTCTGTTGTGCTGTGTTTTACTATGCGCTGTTCTGCTCTGCTCTGTTCTGATCTGTTTTTCCTCTGCTATGCACTGCACTACTCTGCTGTGTACTTTTGCGCTGTGCTGTGCTCTATCTGTTCTGCATATTTATCTGATATGTTTTGTTCCGATCTATTGCGTACCTAATGCATAGGGAATAATAAGCATATATTTAACTTCAGATATTATGTTGTTAGTGTACGTGATCTGTGTGTGCCTGGTTGGCGGTATTCAGAGTGCATTGGTAAGTGTATATTATTACATATCTCGGATAGCGGGGGGGGGGGGGGGGGAGTTAATGTACTTAACATTGAGCAATGTTTGTTCTGAAGACAGAAAGCACCCGATTTCAGGCATGAACGTTTTTGAATATAAAGTCGTCGAAATTGCATTAAAATATAAGTTTAAATCGTTATTTCTTAAATTTGGTACTTAAAGAGTAAATCTAAAAATTGTTACGAACTTAACTTGCAGGAAAAGCCCACTGACTGTGGAAGTAACCTAGGGTGTTATTCGGACTGTGAAGACACATGCAAATTTGTTGTAACATGGAAAGAAAATGGCGCGAATATTGATTTCACTCTTGCTTTGACATTAGACTCAGATAGTGATCAGTGGATTGCGCTAGGATTGTCAGATGACCAGAAAATGGTACGTATTAAGTTGTATTTCAATTATCTTCATAACACATTGAGTGACACGCTGTTAGCTAGAAATCACGTCTGTCTCACATAAGTCGTTACTTTAGACCACGCCCACACGTGTCTGACTATTCAGCAGCCTCAATTTCAACCGTCTATGCTGCTCTCGCTCGTGTTTATATCCAATAACATCGTCTTTTTATTGATTTGTTTGCTTTACAAATTGCTACTTAATGTAATGTTTGCAGGGCGTGTGCATTTTGATATTTAATACTTTTAAAAATGATGTTAAAACTGGTTTCTAAAGCTTGTTATTGAATACTAAGGACAGGATTGATGTTACCATTAATTGCAATGCATATTTTACGTAGTTCATTGAATGAACGTAATTAATCATTTACCATATATCTTTACACAGGGCGGCGATAGTGTGACGGAATGTGTGCGTAACGGTGATACTGTGGAAGTAAGAAAATCGTACAATGCCGCAAAAATCAACTTGCCACTTTCTAATGTGAGTACATATGTATAATCATTTTACAGATGGGTCGGTGTTATTATCTGTAATCAAATCTCTTTTAGATGTCAGTTTGTATTAAAAACAAATACATGTAGTCAAGGTACGAGTCGCAGATTCCCATATCGATTCAGCTATGTAGCAAAGTTGTTACCCTGTTGTAGGTACATGTACATCGGTTTTCACAGACACACGGCCGTTTAAAATTGTAACTAAGCTAATGACTTATAAACTTGGTCTGAAGTTGAGTACATCAAGTATATTTACCGTATTCATGTTTATCTATTACTTCATATATTAACAAAATTTTAATCTTTTTCTTGGTTAATCTTCTGCAAATTGTTTCCCTAGATTTTGTATTCATTCAGCTAAACTGTTTACGTCATTTTGGTAACATAATTTCATTTCGTTGGTAGAGTTCTTTATTCAGCGATCGCATCCACCCCAGTGCCTTCTATTCACTTCCTAATGTAATTTTCACTCGGCTATACATCATTGAAATATTCAGTTTTTGGTTGGGTCAGCTTTTTGCGACAGTATGTCTGTTACAAGTCCTGGTCAGTTGGACTAACTATTTAACATATATGTTTTATATCGACGGTAAAACAAGTTTTTAAAACTTACACTAGTCACTCTCGACGACCTGGGTTACTAACCAGTAAGCCTACTCGGGCAAAATACAAGGATAGTGAATTTGGTGATCAAACACGCGGCCGCTCTCACAAATTTCGGTTCAGGGGTCAGACACTCTATCCCTCGACTACTATGCTCCCAAGGACTAACAATTGGTCCCTGATTTCGAACCAGAACGTAATCGTTTTGTCCGAAAGAAACCGATGAAATTTCCGAGGTGGAGAACAACTATATAACTGTCTTCAGTTCAATGATAATTGCGAACTAATAATTTTCCTGGGTCACTGTGAAGTTTTACAGGGTCACAGAAACATTGAGCCTAACATGCTTTGCTTATATAGTCGACAGATGGTTTGTCAAACATACAAGGCAGCGTCACAGGTGGTGTTCTCATGTGCTCCTACACTCAAACACAAACCACAACAAACCAGCAAATAGTTAGTCTTATCGATGACTGGTATCTTCTGGTAGCAAATGGAGTGGCATCTAATGGTGAGTGATTCCTAGAATTAAATTATTTGGCTGTACATTTGATAATAGTTTTTTGTATACAATACATCCTCTCCACTGTAGCACACTTTGGTGAGACAGATTTGATTGTTGTTGAGAGGTTGTTGCTTTAGAGAGGTTGATTTCATTGTACATTCTTACAGTAGGAAACATAGATACTATTGTTGAGAAAGAGGTTGTTGCTCAAGAAAGGGACGTGTCGCGAGTTCTTATTAAAGACGTTCATTACCACCCTTGATAGCATGTGTTCTGAGTACGCGAGACAGAATGATACATTATAATAAAACACACTTTAACCACGGTACTCAGAGCCAATACTTAAACAATTAATGCAGCATTTATGGAAGTTATCATCAGTCGGCATGC
The DNA here is from genome assembly GCA_032209605.1 of Mactromeris polynyma. Classification (NCBI taxonomy): domain Eukaryota; kingdom Metazoa; phylum Mollusca; class Bivalvia; order Venerida; family Mactridae; genus Mactromeris; species Mactromeris polynyma. Next base: position 17,532,449 of record JASFXZ010000008.1, read on the forward strand.
AGATACTCGAATCCGCTTAAACATAATATAAACTTCAAAATATCGAACCGGTCATGTTTTATGTAGTGTATCATGACTACATTGATGCGTTAATCGTCGTACATGGAATATGACAATGCTTTATCTTCACAAATACCATTGTTGTAATAATAATTGATAAGAACCGAATTTGGAAGCTAAAGGACCTATCTAAGAACGTATATATTTATGTTTCAGGCTTTAAATCCCAACACAGTGTGGAGACTTTACCATTAACATCTCCAAACAAAGCTGACTTCCAGTCTACAGATGATATCACTGGAACTGCTAAGCCAGTCCTGGTGAAAATTCACGGTCAGTAGTACTGAAACCGGCCATTACAAGACAATTCAATACAAACCAATCCAATTAAAGACCATCCAATACAAGCATATCCAATACATATCCAATAAAAACATATCCAATACAAACATATCCAATACAAACCCATCCAATACAAGCATATCCAATACATATCCAATACAAACATATCCAATACAAGCATATCCAATACATATCCAATAAAAACATATCCAATACAAACATATCCAATACAAACCCATCCAATACAAACATATCCAATACAAACATATCCAATACAAACATATCCAATACAAACATATCCAATACAAACATATCCAATACAAACATATCCAATACAAACATATCCAATACAAACATATCCAATACAAACATATCCAATACAAACATATCCAATACAAACATATCCAATACAAACCCATCCAATACAAACACATCCAATACATACATATCCAATACAAACCCATCCAATACAAACCCATCCAATACAAACATATCCAATACAAACATATCCAATACAAACCCATCCAATACAAACATATCCAATACAAACATATCCAATACAAACCCATCCAATACAAACCCATCCAATACAAACATATCCAATACAATTCCATCCAATACAAACATATGCAATACAAACATATCCAATACAAACCCATCCAATACAAACATATCCAATACAAACATATCCAATACAAACCCATCCAATACAAACATATCCAATACAAACATATCAAAAACAAACATATCCAATACAAACATATCCAAAACAAACCCATCCAATACAAACATATCTAATACAAACATATCCAATACAAACATATCCAATACGAACCCATACAATACAAGACCATCCAATACAAGACCATCCAGTCCAAGACCATCCAATACATGACCATCCAATACCAGACCATACAATGCAAGACCATTCAATACAAGACCATCCAATACCAGACCATCCAACACAAGACCATCCAATACAAGACCATCCAATACAAGACCATCCAATACCAGACCATACAATACAAGACCACATAATACAAGACCATTCAATACAATACCAGCCAATATAAGAACACCCAATACAGGAACACCCAATACAGGACCATCAAATACAAACCAAGCCGATACAAGACCATCCAACACAAAAACGCAAGACCACCCAATACAAGAACACCCAATACAAGACCGCATAATACAAGACCATTCAATACAAGACCATACAATACAAAACCGCCCAATACAGGAACACCCAATACAGGACCACCCAATGCAAACCAAGCCGATACAAGACCATCAAATAAAGAACATCCAATACCAGACCATCCAATACAAAATAGCTTATACACGAACACCCAATACAAGACCATCAAATACAATACCATATAATACAATACTATCCAATACAAACCCATTCAAAACCAGACCACCCAATACAAAAACAACAATACAAGAACATCCAATATAGAGTTACAGTTGTATTCCTGTATTGTTGTACATATGAATTTCCATACTTGCACTCCATGGACTTGTTTTACCAAACGACCCCAGCATTTATGTTTGATATAATTTAAGTAAACACTGGATTAATTGATCAATTGACAATGAATGTGTTGATCAAACTGATATTGTCAGCCTCTATTTATTATACAGACCTCTGCCAGCAAAACTGTCTCAAAGTGTTTGAAAATATACGAAAACACTGCTTAATACTTGGAGGCTGACCACCAGTCTGTAAGCCACGTAGATTATGCTATATTTCGTACAATTTAGCAGAGAAACAGACCAACAGTTACATAATTGTTTGCATAATTAGCAGTAGCAAAAGTACATCGTGGTTTCTCCACAGTGTACATGTATATAGTATGTGTCTCTTGAAGTGACTGAATAACTTTTTTACTGAATGAAACAAATTGATGGTTGAGAATATGTTTAATTGTAAAAGTTTGAATTGTTGTTCCACTAATTTTGCTATTTTGTATGATTGTTTTTACAGCTTCATTGATGATGTTTGCTTGGATATTTTGTGCCAGTCTTGGAATTGTACTGGCTCGCCATTACAAACCTATATGGCCCAATGATGAATTGATGGGAGAAAAACCATGGTTCACTGTACGTATGATGTTAACAGTTAATATACTCGTACATGTGCACACAGTGCCATCCGCTTATAGAGAACATTCATATTATAAACTCTTAGATAATAAAACATAGTATAAGTCTCTAAGTGCACATTTTGCATTTAAAGTACAAAAAACGTATTATGAATGTAGCTATAAAGAACTGTTTTTTTGTTCAAAGTCTGAAAGGTGTTCCTTATCAGTAAGTTTTACTATGTTGTTTGAAATATGTAAATGTATGACACTCTTGTTGTCCATAGTTACTGTTTTTTTTACTAATTAAACATTATGTATATAATTATTAAAATTGTATTCATTTGCTCAAATGCCATTTCATTGTGATCGGAATTTTCTTTTTTTTTTCGGCGCAGCCGTACTTACATGGCTTTGCTATTTGCATATCAATGATGTGTAAACCAATCAAATAGTATGATAACCACTAAACCAATTTCTCTTCAACCGAACCACGTTTGTAACCTTGACGCGGATTGGATATCCTATCGATATGTATGTAACCTTACAGAAATTCACTGAAATTCATTTTTTATCGTATTTGCTTGCTTCAGATTGCGCCGATCATCTTTGTTCAAGATTTTTCTTGTTCTGTTTGTTTTTAATTGATCTTTCTACATCAGCTACATCGATCATTGATGGTGTTTGCCCTCCTTTGTTGTATTGCTGGTTTTATACTGATCTTCATCGACGTACAAGGATGGTCTGAGGTATATATACAGTGCAACATCTCCAGAGCAGCACCCTTTTGAAGACATACATTTCTGTTTGTTGTTGTTGTTGTTCTGGCGTGGTCATGTACTTTGCATACTATTACTTAGTAATTATCAAGTCTTGTGTTGAAACAAATACTTCACCACATGGTTATGTTGTAACTGTATACCGCCAGTACCTAATGCTGGCGTTTTCATAGTTTCGTAAATTTGTAGAAACAAAACTTAATAATATTTCTGTCTTCAATGTTTTTTATTACAAAATTACATATCCGTTTATCATTTAGTGAATGTCAGACATAATGTAACAGATACATGTATGTACGTTTACAAGTTCATGTATACTGCAAAACGAGTATATATGTAAAAGATTCAGTATTTGAACACATTTTGCAACAATTTGAATAAGTCATATACGATTATTTCCTAATTCTCATGTTGTAGTTACCTGGAGCGACCAACTGGCAGAAGGCACATCCAATCATAGGTGTTGTTGTCACTGCCCTTGTCGTGATAAATGTAAGTAAATAAATACACTTCAAACTTCTACAAATAAAACGTATTTCATCGATCAAACCCAAACAATGTCTGCTCTTAGATGGAATCATACTATAAGGGTTGTCCTATTATAGCGTATAATTGTTCAAAAACTGGATTTGCGATGAAATACCTTTATTTCTTGAATAATTCTCATAGCATGTGGAGACAAAACAATAATAGTTAACTTTCATTGATAAGAGTCGATATGTTTATATTAATTATACAGTCAAATATCAATTCAATTGGAAACATACTCGTACATTAGTTATATTGGTAATGGAGAAATGCAAAGATGAGAAGGTCAACTGTTTTAAACTTGACAGTTCATATAACTGTATAAAACTTACCCTGGTAATAATCTCGCTTTCTAGATTACTTTTGGTATACTAACAATTATCTTTGTATTTCAATTTCCGTTTCAGCCACTATTGGCAGCTTGTCGACCACACCCTGACCACAAAAACCGGTACATTTTCAATTGGGCTCATTGGTTGGTTGGCACATGCGCACAGATCGTTTCCGGTAATGCCATACGTTTAAAATCTTGTTGCGTTTTATCACACCTATGTTAACTTCATATGCTTTAAAAAGTAGAATGTCTATGAAATTTATTCCGGTAAAGGAAGCTCATTTTTAATTCAGTCAGTAGAAAGATCAACTGCTAATATAGAGACTGTGGGTTCGATACCCGGGCGAGGCGTATGTTCTTCTGTGACAATTTGACTGAAGGTAATACATCAAAAGTCATTTTCCCTCCACCTCTGAATCTTGATATATGTGGAGTAGTTGTCAGTTGCTTGCGGAGGAACCGGTTGGTAGTCGTTGGTAATCCAGAAGGTCTGGGTAACGCAACTGACCGCTGTATATAAAAGTGAAGTAAATTGTTTATTTTTTATAGTTCAAAGGGCCAGCCATTTCTGATTCATGAAACACCTACTTTCTGGGCACATTTACATCCCGATTCATATCATTTAATGCCAGGCATCAGGCAGGTAGGCGCACGGTAACCACTATTTAACTAGCTGGCGGCTCACCAACCGGCCATATCAGAACGAACCCCTACCGGAATTCGAACCTCCCGCTCCCAAGGCGGATGCCTGAACCACTCGACCACGGGGAAGGTATAACTGAAATGCTGTTGAGCAATGGCGTCAACCCCAAAAAACAAACAAACAAAAATACAGGATCAAACTTTACAAAAAGCTCGATGTCTTTTTTTCAGCAATTGTTATGATTATTGGTGTGACGATTGCCCGTGCTTCCGTGCCATTCTACTGTGTCTGGATCTTGGTGGCCTGGGTGGTATATCAGATACTGATGGAGTTGATACTGGAAATCTTTGATTGCTGCTTTTACGACAAACGTAAGTACAAAGGTTAACATTAGTTTAGGTGTTTATGTTTCAATGCTAGGATGGTGAAAGGGAATATACTCCGCTGTTTACTGATTGAAATACAGGATTTTGTTATCTAACTTGATATGTGTATTTTGTCAGTTATGTTTAAGCTATTTTCGTAAGTCGTCTCTACGAAAAGGTTAAAATCATGTTACAATGTGAATTCAATGGTTTTGCGCAAAATTAAGGTAACTCAATTTATTTGGACCCAAACTGTTCAATTGGTAGTTGGGAAAACAATAGTGGTTATTCAGTGCTAAGTTTTTGTGTCTACTGTTGTCTACATGTGTCTGAATGTCTTTCTTTTTATCTTTTTCCAGGCAAATCTTACTACAAAGACGGTACAATCAAAAATCCACGAGGAAGTGTTTTCAAGAAGTTCATGCTTGGTCTTCACGTGATTGTTATAACAGCGTTCACGATCGCCTCCATTGTTGTTGTTATCATTCACTAAAATAACTTGGACATATACACAGGCATGCTTTCCACATCTGACACAAATAAACTTTTAAAACTTTGTTTGTTTGTGCAAATGTGATAGTTATATGCATAAATATAATAAAATATCATTAAACTAACACAACTAAACACAATAATAGATCCCAATTCCATGACTAAGACAATTCTTAAAAATTCTTAGCAGTATGCCTAATTGTGATATTATGCTATAGTATATGTTATTAAACGCACATTTGTAAAAATGCAGTTCTTGAGAGCAGGCCCGATCCCCCTATGCATCTCAATCTGAGCTAAATCTCAGCTCAAAAATTGTCTCAAACCGTTGAGACTGTTCTCGTTTGAGACCGGACTCAAAATCAATGTTACAAAACGAAAAATGAGATAAGCTTTTTCTCAGAAAGTTTTCAAGAGATACAAAATTGGATTTGTCTCAAACCCAGGCTCTGATTTGAGCAAAATCTCAATATTAAGATTATATTTCTATTTGAGACGCTTTGGGAGATCGGGACTGGGGTCTTATTCGTTAAGATTTATATACAATTGGGGAAAATGTCCTTATTCTACTATCACTTTTCGCTACTTTGCACACCAATACTTCGAACTGGACTAATACGCAAGAAATGTTTTAGTGTTCTTTAGCCTTCTCAAGTGCCTTATGTTTTATGGATTGTTGTTTTCCCAGAGGTCTGTGTGGGGAGGCGCTGTCTAATTTATGTGGCGTTCCCTGTAGCAACTTATTCTCTCTATCTCTTAAGTATTTTCGTGAAACGGGGCCGTTATGTTGTCTAATCTGTCAATTATCATATCGCTTTCTCAAGTCAATATTTGCTCGACTGCAGATGCATATATCTTGTACATTGACCATGTAAATCATACTTATGTGACAGGTTTAAAGAAAGTGAAGCAATCCTCATCATAAACTTTCGACCAAATTGGTCGAATTTACTTGACACTTACCCATTTTATAATCAGAAAATGTAACAATATCACTCACTATAAATCATCCATTTTGCAGTGGTTTTAAGGAAAAATAACAGAATTTACAAATTGCACCTGTTATATTGCAATACAAAATACTTTGTGTTCACAGTTGTTTGTATTCTGTTTTGGAATGTCATATATATCACATTATGTAAATGTTCTGTTCTGTGCCATATCATGTGTATACGAGGGATGATCCAAAATAAACAGGATTTGTTTCATAGAAAAAATATGGTTCAGTTATTCTCAATAAAACTACATCCAAAAAAGCGGAATGTTTCCGCTACAGACATGCACAGTGGAACTATTAACGCAATGGTACAAACAGAACAAAGGTACAAGGTTTTGAAGATGGGCACTAGCGAGGTCCTGGCACACTCACTATAGTACATACATATTATATCCAGATTCATTCATCCTGGCTTACCAGTTGTTAGTTTGTGTTATTTCTTGTATTGATCACAAAAAATATTGTTTTATCACGAAAATAGTGTTCAAAACCGACATTACATGTAAAGAATAAAGTTTTGTCCCAAAAGTTGAAAAATTGTTTGCAATTGAGCTTATAAATTTTTCTCATGTAACAAAATCTCATATTTAGTAGTTCATGCACCGTTGATGTTTTAAGACGCTGTTATGCTGTATTTTATTGATAACAGAATGCAATGTATAAAACATTCGATATTAATAGTTCGGCTTTCATGTTGCAACCTAATATTGCTTACATCATATCGACTGTTTGGTTTGGATGAACAATGTTACTGATAAGTTATGCTTGCCCGTGGAACTGTCGTAGTTTTTACATTCATAGCTTGTAAGTTATAAATTCTGATGTTTATGTATACATTTGTTAATTTACATGTTGTGTTTGAAACTTTACAAGTACGATTTGTTTTGGAAGCAAGTGCAATTAGTTATTATATATTTACGCATGTTCACCTTTGAATTATCTTATTATACGAACAATCTCATTGTATACAGTGTACCTGCGTCCAACTAATGAACTGAAATATATCGTTACCACCATATAACCGCCTTTGTTGTCAGATAGTGAACATTAAACGTCACAGTTCACATCTCTACAGTACACCACGTGACTATGCTAAACTGTTCACTCATTGGTATACTAACACCGTGTACATTTTTGAATAAATTGAAATTAAACGCACCCAAATCAATTTTACTAAGTAATTGTTTCGTCTAACCCGTGAAGGGCCAAACATTGCTTCATATCATGTCAAATTTCGGCAGACAAGAATTGTACGAAGTGAACATATAATTATGTTTTGCAGGGTTATAAAAGCAACTATGGTACAGTACAACTGGCTTACAAAGAACACTGATATAGCAAACTCTTGGAGATAGGGGACACATTTACTGATATATAGCAATATGACATACATTGCTGTATTTACAATTAACACTTGATCGGAGTATCGAACTGTATAATACTTGCGGCAGTTCGTAGTACATACAACAAAACATTAGTAACGGTATGTTTACGACATATTTCCGCCAAAAGCAATGCAGCCATGTCTTCTGAGTTCAATGCGAAATTAAAAAAATAGTGTTATAACGTCAAGTATGTATTACCTCCCAGATATATATTATTTGTAGATTTTGTACATCGTACAATATCAAGAATTAAAATTCATATCAAATACAAAAAAATCCGACCATCAATTGAAAAAAATCAGAAAAACCTTTCGAAATGCATGTACTCGGATAATATATCAACACCAAACAAGGGGGTGAAGGGGGTGAAGGGGGTGTAGGGGGTGTAGGGGGTGTAGGGGGTGTAGGGGGTGTAGGGGTGTAGGGGTGTAGGGGGTGTAGGGGGTGTAGGGGGTGTAGGGGGTGTATGATACTTGGTTCATTTAACAACCCCAAATACAGTTACTGCATCGGTCGTACTGTTTAGTTCAAACAATCAACATGGAGGTGTTCAATCGTGTGTGCATTTCCGATGTGTTTGTACAATTTCACGTACTACGTGCCGGTACAATTGGCCAGCTAGATATAGCTTTTAGCTTGTTCTTTGTTCACAACATGTTTTGTATATGCAATATATGGATTTCATTTTAAGTGAAGTAACAAAAACATCAAAATGTATGCACACTTAACACTGTCAGTGCACGTCAACTGAAAATGATAATGAACAATAATTCATTGTACTCAAATAATCGTGCAGTTGCATTGTGGTATGTTCCGTAAAGGAACTCGTTTGGAACCGTTGGAAATGCTCGGCATTGTTCGTTACTGAAAGACACTTTGGTAATTAACATTTGCAATCCAATTAACAATTTACAGCAGGTACCTTGCAAATTTGATCGTGCCCAATAACGAATGGAACTGTTTTCTTTGCAACATATCATATATCAGAAATTTAAGGAGGTGACATGTTCGTTCATGTTTCAGAATTCAAAATATACTGTCACCACACACAAAAAGGTTTGCGTCACTGCACAGCTATCATTCGAGCAATCACAAAAATAAAACCATGATACATATAAACGATAGAGTATATTATATAACAATTTTAGAAATTCGGCAAAACTTAAATCCTCCCAGCAATATAAAGCAACCGTTTCCATCAGCATTCACAGTGCTGTGATTTTTCATGAATTTCTAAGTAACATAAACAGCCAGGAACATGTTAGGACTTACAGCTATTAGGGTGAAAGAAAATCACCGGTTCCCCTTCTAGTCCTTTAGGGTTGCAGACTGGCACTTGTGTATAACCGATCTTGCGTCTGGTTTCGGACCTTTGTACGCTAAATTTACAGGGATAAAGTGTCAATACTTATTATATTATATTTACAAGGGAATTAACTCCAAACATTTCCAATTTTACCATGCCCTCGGTTTGATCCTTCTTCTTTAATACCAAGAGCTTGTTAAAACCAAAGCAATACATCTATGAATAACCCAATAATAACACACACAACTACCACCAAACAACTTATTCAAACCCTGTGGTCTTAGTTTCAACGATTATTCAGGGGCAGTCGAGCGAAAACGACAATATACTAGTATAGACCTAGAGTAACTTTCCCCTGTGTGTAAAACTAGGGAAATGTACATTGTAAACGTGAAATCAATGTCTGAATAAATCAATAATGACTTCTTTTACAGTCAGATAATCAAGTATGATAATTATTTCAATGCACCACAATCCGTGCCATATTGTCTATATGGGATAAATGGTTCGATTATACATGCTCGGACGTATTTACTGAAAAACAAATTTGAATATTGTTGTCTATATATTACATTTCAAATTTTACATTACTGAATTTTGTTCACATAGTTTGTCAATTCTTTTCGTCAACGTTAGTATTCTCGGCTTGATTTGATATTACAAGAGAAAGGAAAATTGCATAATACGGCCAACCTTCACAGTTCTTTAACTGATCACTGCAATGTGATAATCAACTAGTCTCTCTAGAATTCAAGATCTCGGGCCTAATTAAATAAATATTAGACCAACGTGTAATATTGCCGTCGGGAATTGAGAATAATCAATCTGTTCACAAACAAGCGCACAGAACAATTGAAAATCAATAAATGATCGCGAAAACATGTGATAAAGCTGTCGTACCTTGGTCCGTCCACTAATTAACTTCTTACTCCCTGAAATATTTATTAGTGTATCCAATGATTGGATTGCATAAAATAAAACCCGGGCAGTTAGAAGTTGTATCTTAGAGGTACTGGAGTTACGAATTTATAAACGAAAATTTATGCTTTGAACATTGTGATTTGGAGATTTGTTTTAGTGAAACTTTCCTATATTTATTCAATTTTATGCGGAAAAGAACACCAACCGCAGTCGTAAATATGACTTCAACATTTTTGTTGATCGGTGTAATAGTTCTTTCTCTGTCTTGTTTTGTAAGTGGAAATAGTGATGTGAAAATATACGAATTCTCCCACAATTCCAGTTTGTCGTATCCAGGATATCGTTTTGTCGATCATGTGTTTGAGGAGTTTTCAACCAAGCGTCAAGTGATTCATTGCGCCTACGAGTGTTTAAAGTCCACCCGGTGTCGTTCTTTTAACTATGAGCGTGATAATCACATGTGTCAACTAAATGACGCCGATCACATGGAATACAACGCTAGTCTTGTACTTGAAACGAATACAACGGCGTACGAATATCATCACCGTACCGCATTTACGATTGATCAGGTAAATTTCAAACATCGAATCTGTTGAAGATAATAAAACGATGTATATATGCATATCTTTTCTACTGGTCATTTAACATTTGAGTATTTTATTACTTGAGTTATTTATAGAAAACGTCATGACAAACATGCGTGGTTTCTGTGTTGTAGAGTTTGCCATAATCTATACATGGTGAAGTCATTTAATCATGCATCATTACATTCAAATGTAAGTATTATGTTGGCAATAGGTGTGTTGCTGTTTCTATACAGAGCACGATCAAGGTAAATGAACATCTAGAATAGTAATTAAAACATGGAAATCGCTATTACATACAGTTGACAACGACATATTTATGTACACATTTCAGTTTATATTTATGGTTATTTGTCCTTCATTTATGATCCTTTGTGAAACTGAACAAGCAATTTCTTGAAAAAATATGGTCGGCGCAATTTGAAGCCATATAAAAAATGCCGAGATGTTACGATTGCTAGTCATTCCAGATCCAAAATGGATTTCGGTAAATTCACCGAAATTCAGTGGATTTTGGCAAGGTAACGTACCCTTTATCGAAAGTTTAACCAATCCGCGTCCAGGTTACAAGCGTTGTTCGGTTGAAGAGAAATTGCCTTGGTGATTAACGTAATATGTGATTGGTTTACACAACACTGATATGCAAATAGCAAAACCATGTTAGTACGGCTGCGCCTAAAAGCTGTAAATTGCTTACCGAAGAACACGGTGTTATAACTCAGCAGTTAGGAAACCTAGTACAAGTCGACTGAACGTCATGTGTCTCGTCTGAAATACCCAAGTTTGGACGTATAGTGGAGTTAAATGTAAAATAACGAGAGAAAGTTGATGCATGGCAATCAATGTAGCCGGAAAAAATGTTAAGTCAAATAATTATTGTAGAATAATTGAAGTGAATATGTGACTTAACAACACAAACAGAATTTTGCAAAATTTAACATGCAATATCACTGTGTAAGAAATGCACATCTATTATAAACTATCGATGTAAATAAAAACGAAGGGCAAAATAATATTTTTCTTTGAAAATAAACAGCCTTTAACAAAAAATACAATGCACATAAGATGAAAATACATACAACATTAGAAAATTATTCTCTTCACATGTGTCTCAGCATTACATATTGTGTTAAATATAACAGTCAGACTAACTGCTGTAGGCGTATAGATACGTCTTTCTATGCTTCTGTTTCGGGCATTAATGTAACATAATACCAATTGTTAGATCCTAAAGAAATGCTCCGTTACGTCACAGATGTGCCCATCATATTCATTAAATGTCTGTTTACAAAATGTTTACCAGAGGTAATGAACATGTTATCAGGGTTTGTCCAAATCGGTGGTAATCCATAAACAGCTTCTAACAACCGAAGCTGAGTAAACAAGAAATATCTTTCAAAAAGATGGTCGGCGAAATCTGAATCAAGCAAATGTGTTGCAATCTGAATGTTTAGATTTGTTGTACAGCATAAATGAAGACAAAACAAACCATGAAAAAACAATATCAAAGTTCATTTTTTGTTCAATCGTTTTATTTAACTGAATCAAATATATGCCTGAAAATGTCTTTTTGACAGTTTATTAAGTAGATTTTGTAGATAGTGAAGGTAAAATGTACTGGTTAACTTGTTGTAAATGAAGGTTGACTTTTTTGTTGAAACCATTTTTATTAATATTGATATAATTATATTTAAAATAGAAAGGGAGACATGTATGATACAGTGGTTCCCTTTATCCCTTAACTATCGAACAACTGTTCCAAATAGTACTCATAAGCAACGTGTTTCTGCAAAAATACCAAACAATTATCCTAAAGGTGCCCCTATTACTTTGATATAATTATCATTATCATATATAACGGTTAGCACTCTCATGACTTTGATTCTACACAATCCTTGACCGAGGATCAATTCGTAGACATTTATTTCGGCCGATTTGGACAATGTTCGGTTTAGTCTTCGTGCGTTTCCGAATTCCCAATCACCATTTGTATTTGCGTTTATTTATCGTCTCCACCGGTTTCCCATATGGGCGACACCTCCGGAAGGTTGTTAGTCATTTTAGATTGTTGGAGGTTAGTGCATGATACAGGGGATGCCCCAGTTCCAGAAGCACATGTGGTTCTTTTAAATGCTCGATGTAAAGCATCATACACGGGACCTCGGTTTTTAAAGTCTCGTCCGAAAGACTGTTAGTACTGTCAGTGATGGAGCGGGGAATCGAACCTGCGAACAGGTTTTTACAATTTGCATATATTAAAGGGAGGTAATTCAACATACTGGTGCAGTATGTGTGTTAATCAAAATTGGAATACTACCGTCATGGCAGTTGGAAAAATAACTTTTTTGATTTACATTTTTTTGGTAACCATGGTAACAGTATGATAGTAAATGGAATACAAGTCATGCAACACAGGGAGTGTATCATGATTTGTATTCCATTTAGTATCATAATGTTACATCTTGTTTATAAAACATACTTAATAGAACACACATAAAACAAAATTTAGAATTTCATGAATCTATATAAAGTTTAAAAATAACGGTCGTATATTTGCGTAATTATAGTACCCATGTGGTGAATTAATTGAATTCACGATAATTTAATTATATAAATAACGTATTTCATTAATGCGACGATACTTGTGGAAAACAGACAAGGAGCGTATCATGACCGTGCGACCACAAACACGCATCATGCAGTTCGTTCGTCTCCAAAAAGAGACAAACAGAAACAAATGCGCAAAAGCGACTCAACAAAACACCCGGCTACCCCATTTTATCTAGGAAAGAAGAAGGGATATGGGGAAATAACCGCCAGCCAAGTGCTAAGCAGAATGGGCCCCACACTGGACTATACATTCAGTTAATGAAACATAACTGACACCTTATATACAACTGCATAATAACTTGTGAGCGACTTTGAAGGAATAGACTCATCAATACATAACTGAAACTTATGTTCAGAAATTTCAGATTAGCATTGCATGCGATGCATTTCAATGGAAGACTTCCGCGTGAATTTAACAACTTATGTTCAAAGTTTCGTGAAAACTGGCATTATAATGATAGATATAAGCAAAATTATCATATCTAAGTTCGTAATTTACCTCCCCCTAGTAAATGTTAGTACGCCCGGGGCATATTACGCAAACTGTTAACATTTTTCGGTGTAGCTGTATAACATTGATTTTGAACAACATTTTTGACCAACCAAATGTGTCTTTGTAGCGGGCTTTTTAAAATCTGACCTATCTTATTCTCACACAAGAGGCACCAAGCGGAGTTTTCGTAAGATATGCTTTCGTTAGCAGTTTAAATATTGCCGGAAGTAGTTAATATGTTTAATCAGGTATGCATGTATAAAATGACCCAGATAAGACAGGTCCATGATTATACACTGACCCAAAATGATAACTTTACAATCGATTTCAAAAGTATATATTTTGTTGATAAATGTATATTCGGGGTTAATTTTTTTTTCATTGAAGCTTCAATGCAGTATCAATGTGTTTATGTAATTTACTGGAAAAAAACAGACAATGTATATTTTTTATGAATAATTAAGTGGAGAGGGGTCGAAATGAAAATTCCAGAAAAATGTAAATTATCACACAACATTTGGAGAAAAGGAAAGCATTTTATAAGAAGCATCAGTAACCAGTGTGACCGCCATTTTTTACGAATGCATTGGAGAATACGTCGCCTCATAGAATTTACGTAACGTTGTATGACCGCGTTTGGAATACGATGCCATTCTAACACAAGTGCATCTCGGAGGTCATTTATGGTATCAATTTGATGCTCGGACCTGGCTCTCCGACCCAATTCATCCCATATGTGTTATATTGGGTTCAAGTCTGGGGATACAGCGGGTCAAGGCAAGACGTTAACATTATTTTGAGCAAGGAATTGCGTAGTTATACGCGCCTTGTGAGGCGTTGTATTGTCATGCTGGAAAGGGCCAGGTCTGTTTTTTAGCATGAATGGTATCATTGTATTGTTTAAAACATTGATATAACTTTGAGCATTGAGATTTCCTTGGATAATAACCAGATCAGTTTTCAGATTCCCCATTATCTCACCCCTGACCATAATACTGCCACCACCAAATCTTTATCTCTCCTAAATACAACAATCTGCAAGTCTTTCATTTTTTACGGCGATAGATGTGTATTCTGCCATCTGCATGACTGACAGTAAACCGTGATTCATCGCTAAAAAGTATCGATTGCCACTGGTTGCGCGTGAAATGCAAATGACGTCGTGCCCATAACAGTCTGGCAGCTCGGTGACGAGCTGTCACAATCTGTCCAGTATATGGACGACGAGCACGAATAGGAACACGGTTCTGTCTCAAACGGTTTATATGATCGTCTGTACATAATCTCCGTAACGCCGAGCAGTAATGGTTGCTGGGTCTTGCACGATCTCTGACAGATCCAGTAGTGTTGTACCGGTTCGCAATATTATGAATAGTCTGTCTGGAGCAGCCAAAATGACGCGCTACGTTATTTACCATTGACCTCGCCCGGAGCATACCGATAGCCTGGTTTCTCTGATCTTCAGAAAGACGTGACATCACTAAATGCAATTGATTTTAAAACAAATCCAATATTTATATCTGTGCTAAGCAGCAAATGATTACATGTCAGTGTAAATCCTGTAAGTGAAACCAATGTTGCTGCGCACGTGCAAAGTAAGGAAAACGTTTCAAAAAGTTCCTGTTTGGACGCATGAATATACCGGCGATTTTTAAAACAATTGCATAATCGTTATCCGCAATGAAATCGTGATAAACATGTGTAACACTTACAACAACATATATACTAACAAAACAAATATTCAAAAAAATAAAGTGTAAAGTTTTCATTTTGGGTCATTGTAGTATCATATAGATCCGAGTTAATTTTTCGTAGGGATTTATTTTCAACATGTTGCAAAAACATTGCATTGTTGTATTTCTTTTAACATACCGGAAGACTTCATTCTATATACGCCGTTTATCTTTTTTAAAGATATTTCTTGTTTCAAACCAACTTAGCTAAATTAGTGCTAAACTTGCACCCTATTACCGAACATACTCTAAACGCGAAGGGAGGTTACTGCTGTAAAAGCAGTTTTGTCACGACCCCACGGGTTTTAGTAGATCTGTTCAGGGATTAGCTATTTTAGCACAGGTTTACAAACGAGAGAAATATGCATAAAAGTTACATTTTCACTGAAATGTAAATAATTTCATAGAACAAGAATGTATAATAAGAATTTTTTTTGATTGTTTGTATTCTGTAAAACTTTGCTTTTGAAATGCTGTACATCACTTAAACAATAACCGCTCCCCCTTGGACAAAATGAAAATAGAACAAAAAAAAGAGTCGTCGGCTTCCGGCTGGCGACTAATAAATCCAGTTCCGCAGTCCGAGAATAAACACATCAACAGAGAATGTAGAACTACAAAGTTAGTTCATCCGCAGTCTAACCATTACAGAATAAATCAAAGTTTGTCCCAGGTACATAACAGCATAGCACTACTTTCTGATGCTTTAACATTTACCAAAATGCCAAGACGAGATATGTTTGATCGAAATAATGTGATCACGATGATGCATTCCTTATCTAAATAGTTCAAGTAGTAAAACAACTACCGTCCATCACTCTGGTGTATACTTGTCTAGATATGCCCATCTTCCTTGTTCTGCATCGTTGTTCAAGGAAATTGACACGAAAGCAAGTATTGCGTGCAGTGGTCAAATAATAAGAGAATCGTGTTTGAAAATTACAAAAAGCGAAAATAGATCTGATTTTTTTAAATTCTCATTTCTTTTCCAGGAAGCACTTGGACCCTGCGCGCTTGATCCTTGTGAAAATGGCGGACGTTGCCTGGATACTGTTAACGCCAACATGGAACGTATATACTTCTGTCTCTGCACGGATGAATGGACTGGCACTAATTGTGAATTGGCAGGTGAGACAAATATGTTCATTCTCAAGCTTGATTGGACCTAGTCCAGCCACGAACGTCACATCTCTATACTGTCGCTGTACAACTCTGTTACGAACGACGCGTGTAAAAGTCGGAGTACAGAGACATGTATGCGGGGCTATATTGGACCATAAGTCTACATGAGTAAATTTTGCTTGTGCATTTTATTTTATGTAACATTAAAACTGGACGATACTAGTTTTCTTGATAAATGGCAAAAGCGTAACGCAGACGAAAGTCAACTTCTCAGTAACCCTACGTTCAAATGGGCGTAACTTAAAACAATTATAATTTAAGAAATAAGACACATATAAGTGACCCTAGGTTACGCATTATTTTCTACAACACCTATATTGTGCATAAAGTCATATCAGTGTTTTTATTAGCTCATTAGCACAATACTGATATGTAATTTTGAGTCAGACAATCTGTGGCGCACCACATACAACATAATAATGTAATTAAGACATTGTTTATGCTGATAAGATACGCATGTCATTTTCGCAACGATACATTCAGTGTTAGTTAAATGAACCGTGATCATTGAATTCAATTTTTCAGTGAACCGGATTGACTGGGACGATTGGGAGGACTGGGGTCCGTGTTCTGTGACGTGTGAGACTGGTTGGACTGTACGCCGCCGCCGCTGTATGGATCTAGAGACGGGCGAAACAATGCACGAAAATAAATGTTACGGTCGTCATGAAGAATTCCAGTCATGCAGGATGGACGCTTGTCCACGTAATATTAACTAAAATACTATCCCGAATAATCTATCAAAAGAATTTTGTGTTCGTGAAAAGTACCGTTTCTCAGATTGAATTGCGGAATCTTCATAACATTGCAATTTGTGCGCAAAGTGTCGTATTAATTATTATTATTAAATCTATTAACTTACATAGGAAATAATAAATAAAGCGTTTTGGATTATCTATCATTGCATTAACACTGCATATTTAGTAACGTATATCATGAATCTAAATAATGTATTGGAAACCAAGCGTCAGACACAGACAGGCAGTTGTCAGTTCAACCCTACCCATGAAAACATTTTTTTGCAATTCGATCAGGTTGGGAGGTGTGGTCAGAGTGGGGCGAATGCAGTACTATGAATACGTGTGGGCGTGGTCAAATGCATCGACACCGGGCTTGTTCCAATGGGGGAACACCCGGCAAAGATAGATATTGCCTTGGTTTCTCTAACGCAACAGCGCCTTGCAAGGGTATAGACTGTTCTGGTAAGTAATACATGTTTTCAAGGGTGTACCCGATATCACAAGTCTGTTCATTTTCTTTTTGGTGGATGCTTCAGATATTTGATGGGTATTTTGCTAAATGCCGTCTGAACAGTCTGTCGTCTGCATTTCACATGTAAATGTACAAAGACATATAAGTGTCTGTTTGTCCAATATTGTAGCTAAGAAAATCGTTTGTCTGTGCTTTATTTATTTATTCGCAAGAGACATATGTTCGGTCGTATATTGTGTATCTAGTTATTGTATATAATAATTGATACATTTTTCAGAATTTAAAACAAACGAACTGTGTCAATGTCAAGTATTTTCAAGTATAAATATGTATATATTGGTCCCAGCTACAGAATATCGTTTGTTGTGAAATTTATCTTTCGTATATGATTTGATTTGTTACAGAAAACCCAACGGCTTTACAGAGATTGTGTCTTAGGCAAGTCCATTTAAAACTTTATATTGTCCAAAATGCAAACTTTTACGTAATAAACCGAATGTTTCCGGACGTTTACGAACATTTCATGATATAAAATATTGACAGTTATTATGCATAACTAACTTTGACTGCACATTTACAGGGTTGTTGATGATCAGAGATATTGATAAACATGGTGATGGTAGAATTGAAATCTTAGATGATCTAGAAGATATTGGTATGTCCATATGCGCTGATGAAGGCTGGAACTATACGGAGATAGACATTGCCTGTAAACAAATAGGATTTGAGGGAGCCTATGCTGGTAAGTATTACATAAATACGAAATTAAAACGTAGCCGTATCATCAAAACAACTGACATGTTATTGGATACAACCCCGTCCGAAGTCGGTAGAGCACATGCCTGTCAATTCGAAGACAATATTCACAGTCATTTGTTTCCCATCTATGATGCCCGTGGAAGAACAAAGTGATATTGGTTAGGCAAACTGACCAGCCTATGTACTGAAATACACTTGAAAACGACGTACAAAACTGCAACTTAACGAAACTCCAACACAATCAAACACGATTACTATAACTCATTGGTAAAAGAAAATGAACGGCGCATTGCAAACCACGCGTTGTACCTTAATATATGACACATAGTGTGTGTATGCAGTTACAGAAACAAGTAATATTTTATTCTAGTCGCGCTAGTTGGTCATCATAGTTATATAGACAGTTATTTATGAACAACCTGCATTCTTTGCACAAAAATATACCATCTGATATACGTCACACATCCGTTTTAATTAATATAGTAATTAATATTAATAATTAATTACACATCCGTAGCTAATCTTGCTAAATAAATCTTCAAAACACAACATATACATTCTGTAAATTATTATAAATTAACATAATTTCCAAAAAATAGTTTTGAACCTATTTCAGATGCTGCTATCAATGTGTATGACGTCACCAGCCGGGTACCTGCAAGCCCTATGTACACACTAGAATGTTTGGGAGGAGAGAGAACTATTCAGCAATGCCGCCGGGAACAAGTCGAGGATTGCAATACTCTTGGAGGAATTCAGTGCAGAAGTGAGACAATAATTTATTTAAAGTTATTTAATACCAATTAATCTACGGGCATATAATATGAATACTATAAGGTGTATATTGTAGAAACTCTATTTCCGATTGTTTGTTTTAACCAATTATCGAATATTAATGTTTTTCATAAAAGTCGATAAAGGACCATGGAACAAACCCTGAAACCTTATTCACAAATAGAATTAAAGGCTGGTAAATATACTTTTTGCACGTTTGTTTCACTCTTAAAATGTTGGTGAATAATGACCCTGATCTTGCAAGTACCACATTATCAATAAAAGTAGACACGGTTGTGTATTTCAATTTCAAAACACCTCGCTAGTCCCTAAATGGAACCATTTCCTTATACATTTCTCCCAAAGCGGGAGCAGTTGTTTTCTTGAAATGGGACGGTAAGCATATTCTAAAGCCAAATTACCTATCATTTCAAAGGGTCAAACTTCGTGGCCAAAAGGAACCCATGAATCAGTTCAGTTATTAGAATACTTATAATTATGAATTTTAACACCTAGTTTTTCTTAAACTTATGCTTTACCAGCTTCGAAACATACACCTGTTTAATAAATAATGATTTCTGTAGCGTATTAAAGACACTTCACACAATATCCTGTAAATATTAGTGACAATTCAAAATAATCACATCTTCTATATGAAATGTCTTCATGTTTGATCAAGGCTAATAGAGGTGTGAAGTCAGCGTATTCAACTCAAGAATATAAAAAGTAATGTTAGACTGACGTGCGTGCTTTAGTTTGTTTGTTCATTTGAACAGATGCTAAAAGACGTTACCTTGTTACGGATGAATAATTTAGTGGGCAAAGTCGAAAAGTGGTTAATATGGTTAGATATCATACAGAATATTCTAACTCTGATTTTACAGGAACCAGGCCTAGTGTTAATTAAGTTAATTAACCATAAATATTTAATGACTACTTGACTTTACTTACAGGTCTTTGTACATATATAATTGTTATCTAGTGACGATCAGATGAATAGTCACGTGATCAAGCCGTGTGAAACCATGGCGCATTAAACATATATTTACTGCGTTCAAGGCATTTTGTTTTCATAATAATGATTTAAATTACATTTAACCGAAACAATTAACGATTTAATTTAATCAAATATGCAAAATATCTGTAGAAGTACTTGTTTTCATACTGATAAAGAATATGACAATGATTTTGGAATGGTAAATACGGCATTTTACGCAGAATAATAAACAATAACACTATTATTTTACATAAATGAACGATTGTTGTAACCATGGTAATATTTCAGTTTTATATTCGTGCGATCTTCCTATACACATAAATGAACACATATATGGAACGTGTTCGATTCTATTTTAGTCAAGGGAGGTTGGAGCCTCTGGAGTAACTGGGGAGAATGTTCGGTCACGTGTGAAAATGGCGCACGTGTACGGTCACGTGATTGTAACCATCCGCCTGCCAACTATAACGGAACTCCTTGCCCAGGTGACGCCTCCCAGAGCAAACCATGCACGAAAGTTATGTGCCCAAGTAAGTGCTTAAGGTCACGTGTTCAAAATAACACTAATATACACATTAACCTTTATAAACTAACTTTAAAAAATATAAACTACATTTTACACTTTTTTCAACAAAAAGCTTGAATTTCTTAGAAGTTATCTACACATAATGCATTGTTTGTCTCTATTTCTTCAGCTCTGTGTGTCTTTTCTTCAAGCTAACGATATATAATCTGCTAACAAATTGTAACAATCATATATTGCTTGTTCGCACGTCTGGTTTGTTCACACACTACGAATGGTTGAAGCATTCAGTTCTACGCTCGTAGATGGCTCATCTGTTTGTTGCATGTCTGATTTTAGCAATTTTGAAAAAAGCCCCCATTGACAGAGCTTTCCTTGATTTAGTGATTAATTAAAACCAATTTTTACGTCTTAAATAGCATGAACGAATACGCGTGTTGACTTATATTGACACGTGGCTGCTAGAGAATGTGGAAGAAGAGAGTAACTGATAAAAGTGTCGGATGAGTATAACTAGAGCTAATGATTGGTAAAACACGTCTCTTGTCTGACCATGGTCAACACTGTTTTTGTCTGTGATATACAAACTCGTGGATAGTAAATTGTACAATTCTGTAGTCGTCAAAGCTCTCGTTGAAGTTAATGTTTCCTTTTAACGTTTCTGTCCAATCAAAATAAAGGTTATCTAAAGTATGAATGGATGATATCTTTTAAATGTCCGTTGTAAAACGTAAGCATACAGTAAAGAACCGTTTGTTTTAGAATAAATGAATTTTGATTTTAATTTATTTTATATCCTAAAATTGCAAACATTTGACAGACATTGTTGATATCGCCTTTGACCTAATGGTCTTATGTATATAGCTATGTATGACAGAAGTCACATTGTTGTTGTTACTAACATTTCTGTTGTTGCTGTTGTTGTTTATTTCACAGTTGGCCAGTAGCCGGCACCTCACCAAGATTGTTGCATGACATTCACGTTTTCATCCTGTCACCTCACAGACTTGATCGCAATTTGTTCATATGTAATGTGAAAACAACGTAATACATGTTGCTATGTAAATTATATCTATTTACTTATAATAAACAGATACTACTCAACAACTACGTAAGCTAACCTATACTGTCAGCACATTAGACATTCACCCTAGTTACTGTCAGTAGTTGAAGCTTACTGTAATCATTCTCTGTGTTAGAGGTAGGAAGTGATCTTATATTGTATCAATGTCTGCTTACAAGGTTGTTGTGAACTGCGAACAGTGAATTATCATGCAATAATGAATCTAACCGCTTGCATTGAAGTGTACAAAGTGGTTTTCACGTAGCTTCTACGTTG
The DNA here is from genome assembly GCA_032209605.1 of Mactromeris polynyma. NCBI lineage: Eukaryota > Metazoa > Mollusca > Bivalvia > Venerida > Mactridae > Mactromeris > Mactromeris polynyma. The sequence continues at coordinate 17,554,840 of JASFXZ010000008.1, forward strand.
CTTGCTTATCACTAAGTAAGACAAACTTGCAATACAAAACATCAAACAGTTATAAAGCGTTTTATCATAAATACGTCATTTTTTCAATCTGCATTATTTAATTAACCTCTACTGCTTTGAATCGTATTCAGTTTTAAGTTAACAAAATAAAAAACACTGAATCGTATTTTATCTTGATTGAAACGTTTGTTACAGCCTTTGGTATTTTCACTACTTTAGTTATGATAAAATGAACATAATTCAACGACTAGAATCGGAATGTTGTTAGCGAATAGACGTCAAACATAACACAATCATTGACGTCAATAAAATACCCATTTGCATTATTATAACACTTTGATTCTCAAATATATACCGCGGGTTGGAAATACAGTCGTGGACACTTAAATGCTGCAATAATATAAAATAGAACTGTAAAGATATTACAAAGAAGACACACTAGGTTTGAACACCACAAGACAACCAGACAACACTCTCCGACACATTCACTAGAACTTCAAAGCCTATATCAACAAACTATGTAACGAAAATCGCATTATATGAAGACGATGTTTGAATTTAAGAATCTATTGATAACTTGAAACACAATTCAACGCTGGTCTGTCAAACATATGTTCAGCTCTAAGGTAAGTGGCACCACTATTAAAGCACGTTACTAATACTAATTTAGTAGAGAATTTCAGAATAGCATTAATTTACCGTATCACTATGTATCATAACACTAACATTATATGACACCGTCACTCTATCGTGGATCACCCTAGGATACACAGGGCTGTTGTTTTACAAAAGAATGGTAAACACATAATTTAAAAGTTACGTCGGCGTTGAAGGGGGACGAGACTTGCGTCCATTGAGATGAAATAGGATTTACATAATTGCGTACATTATTGCTGTTAAAACGCTTTAGTTGACGGTGTTTGGACAACCTGGTCTGCATGGAGTGCGTGTGACGTCACGTGCGAGAATGGTACCCGGTTTAGGACAAGAACTTGCACAGGTCCATTCCACAACGGTGCTGAATGTCCGGGAGCCAACGAGGATGTTGAAGATTGTTTTCCGAAAATGTGTCCAGGTAAGAAAATAACGACTGATATCCAATTCTGGAAAAAATCTAGCAACTTCAATTAAACACTGCTGCAAAATGTCCTTAACACCATCAAAGTGGGTTAATTGGACAAACGGGAACATCCGTAATAGCCATAAATAAGGTTGCAGTAAAACCTCACTTGAAGACAACATCGACATTAAGACTATCTCAAACTAAGACCAATTTTCTGCAGAACCAATGTATATTTGCATTCTTTGTTTATGCATTCCTAAAGATCAGTTATTTTGGGAAACTTGTTCAGTACCTGGGCCATTTACAGACACTTTAAGTCTGAAACTCAGACTTAGACTTTAAATTTGAAAAAAATCATACGTTTGACAGCATTTTGTTTCCCTTAAATCTACACAAATGAAATTCTGTCTGAATAATTATTGTTTCCTTCTGTACACAATTGCCGACTTGTATGAAAATTTCTATTGTTATAACAACAAATGAGCTTAAAAAAACATTTAACAATTTACAAGTCTAATTCTGAGATTCAGATGAATATGAATAAGGCCCTGTATATACAGGGTGTTTAAAAAGTTCGTTCCCAAAGTTTGAATTTTAGTATTTCTTTAATTGCCCGTCCCATCTATGTCGCTAAAATCTATACCATTTTTTTATTTTAATTCAAACTTTGTAAACAAACATTTTTAACACCCTGTATAAGATGATGGTTTGGATTTCACATGTATTTGAACTTTCAGTGGATGGTGTATGGAATGCTTGGGTATCGTGGACAGAATGTTCACACACATGTGGGTACGGAAATAGAAACAGATCGAGAACTTGTCATGGACCGTTCTTTGATGGACTTGAATGTCCTGGAAGTACGGACGACGTGGAAGCATGTAACACGTTCTCGTGTCCAGGTATTATACTCAACTATTCCACGTCTTAATGGATGACATATTACAGTCAGACCTCGTTTATTCGACAACCTTCTATCCGAATACTTGGTATCATCCGAAATGAATAGCAGATCCCGATGTTTCTTCTTAAGCACGTCGAATTGAAACGGGTTATTCGAAACAACGTATTATTCGAAATAAAATGTTGGACTCGATTTATTCGAATAAACGAGGTCCTATTATACATGTTTATGTAGCATACAATTAAACACTCATCATTCATTTTGTCGTTAAAGTGGCATGACAAGCTTCATGTAATTCAAGTAGTTAAACAAAGTGTATACATATTTTGTAAGAATGACAGTCTTGCCGGCGACACTATGTTTTATTTGGCTGACTTTGACATAATGTACAATTAATAAGGCGATTAACTGCTAATTTCTTCGAAGATAATTCGCTGTCATTGATAGATAAAGGCATAAAATGTTGTAAGTGACGATTTTTGACATTCAAACATGTATGTAAAACCCAATTTGGTGAAATAAATCCTGGTGTCATTCAATGTTCGTAATCAACACGATAAATTTGGCAATCCTCAACGTTTTGTCAAAATCCCCACTTTTGTTTCGATGTCTAAAATCGACTACTTTCGTTTAGAAAAACTTCAATATCAAACTAACATAAATTCTTTTTGTACAATTAAGTGCGATTCGTGTGTTTGGAAACTACCATGTCGTCATCTGAGAAAGTATAATATAATGTCGCTTGAAATATGAACAATTGTCACGACGTACCGATACATAAAATCCCGAATTCTAGCTACACGTGTATGGGTTGTCGTAAAATGCGGTGATTTTAATTGTACTGGTTAGCATTTTATGCCAAAAACTGTCTAAACAATTCGATGTAATTGATTTGGTAAATGTTAAATTTATAGTAATTTCTGCCTGTGACATGTATTTTTTGTATTATCATTACCTTTTTAAGTGGTTTACTTTAATGCTGCTGGTCATGGTCCTTGCTCTTTTCTTTCACTAAGTTGACGGATCTTGGAAGTTATGGACAACATGGGCAGAGTGCAGTGTCACGTGTGGTGGTGGTTCGCGTATGAGGACACGTGACTGCAATCTACCCGAGCACGGTGGTGAAACCTGTAGCGGTCCGACAGAGGAAGAGGAAAACTGTAATGATGACCCCTGTCCAAGTAAGTGTCGGATAAAAATGAAGTCCATTCTTTTTCTATCGCATGCTACATATTCTGCATGGATTTGAGATTGTCAACTGTAAAATATGACTCTTATATACTCGTCTATATTGTTTCTCCGATTGAATCACATAGTACAACTCTTTCTTATTCTGATGTTTGCTGTTCTCGTCTGAGTATTTCTTTAATGACTTAATCACATTCTTGAATTGCTTATTCTTGAATAAAAACTGATTTCCGTCATATTGGATATTGCAGGTAAATTGTAATGTGATTTTTATAGATGTTCCCCCAGCGTGATTCCTCTCACTGCAATGTACATTGTATTATATTCTCTTTTCCCAAGTTAAATCTCTGTACCTATGCTATCTTACCCCTTGTTTCCTTACTGGTACAGCGTAACCTCTCCAGAGCGGACCTCTCTTTTGCAACAGCCTCTCTTTACCGGCATCGTTAATTGTAATTGTATGATGACTTATATATAAATCATCAACATTCTCTAGAGCAATACTTTCCCTACAACAACCACACTTTGCGTCTCCAAAAGAGAGTTTCTCAGTAGAGGTTACATTGTAAACCATTTGATGTTATCGTAACTGTTACTGTACTATGACTTGCCGTGCATTTCGTCATTCTCTTACCCCCAGTCGACGGTGTATACGCTGAATGGGAGCCATGGACAGAATGTACGGTCACGTGCGCGAACGGCACGAGAACTCGAACCCGAGAGTGTTTTGGACCGTATCACGGCGGATCGCCTTGCCCGGGTGTCCCGGATGAAATAGAAACTTGTGTAACAGAAAGTTGTCCAGGTTTGTTTCTATAGTAATTATCAAACCATTATGTTTTCACACGGTGTTATATTGATGGTTTTATAACTTGTTCACTTCAAGTGTGATATGATATTTAGACGAAAAAGCCGCTATTACCTTAGTTTGTTATATATATTAAATCAAAATCACTTTGTAGTTTTTCTACCTTTTTAGGATCAAAAGTACGTTATACTAGTATCATTTGGCACATTTTGTGTCCTTTGTTCCATGTAATAGAATATTTCGATGACTAACCGAACCTACACAAAGTACGTTGTGTCAGTTGTTCTAATAAATATCACTGGGTCGTATGACCGTAACCGTACTAAATTTATCCCTATTTTCTTGTTTTGTCGCGGATTAAATTTATTTTGGAGTATAAATATTATAAACTCCAGTCGATGGGGTGTGGGACGCATGGCAACCATGGCAACAATGTAACGTCACGTGTGGTGGAGGGCGGAAGTTACGTCAGCGGCAATGCATTGGTCCATTCTTTAGCGGAAATGAATGCGAGGGTCCGGCGGACGACTGGGAAGACTGCAACATGTTTAATTGTCCAGGTAAGTTCTATAGCACCAGTTACTATAACCTTGTAGTGTGTAACACATCTTCATACATAACCGAATGAAGCCGCATGAGCATCTGTACTCGATATCTGAAATACGCGGGAAAATACAGTCTCTGTATTTATGAAATCTCTCATTTTGAGTACTCATTGAAACTCAGTTTTCACTCAAATATGTCTTAACTAAGCATTCCTAAGCATTACGCTTACCATAGAATACCAAATGTTTGTGTGCAAAATCAACTCATTGTGAATAGTATCTTAGTGAAATCTCAAACAGACCGGATGTCTTACAAAATTGAACCGTTTGTAGAGTCATGCATCCAACAGTTACGTGAGCTTACTGATTTTATTGAAACTAACAGATAGACGTGGTGGTACGGTCTGTGCTGACCTTTAGTCCGTACTCATAATCAACATTATAGGCTACTCGTAAATTTAATTGAGTCATGGCATGAAATGTAATCCGGATAGTAAAGTAGTAATGCAATAATATGTTTCTAAGATCTCCAAGCACTAGGTCGGTAATATAGACAATTGTTACTCTTCCGCAAGTTAAATAACATATTTGTCTATCAACAAAGCGATTTTGTTAATTATTTCTTACAATGATAGGATAAATTTAGGTTTACATAGCTTACAATGTGTAATTCGACAGCTTGTGATCGATGTTAGAGAGCGGAAGTATCAGATGCGCATGCGTAAATGAATCTATCCGATATGTTTTAAATTCTTTGCTTTTAGAACTGTTTTTAGATTTTAGATTCTAAATATAGATGTGATGGGTTTGGTAGTAGACTAGATGTGTATGTTTGTTACATAGATGTGTATAGATATGACGTACTAACACAACATATAATGATAGATCATTATCTGTAACATCACGTGTGATAACTGTATTAAAACATGTGTATTATGTATGTATTAACCATGTAACCATGCATAGATATATATCTAGATAATCGCTTTGTGCACGCAACTGGTGGAGGGTTTCATGTATTAAACATCCTTTTGAAAGTCATCTCACATCGCTTTTAGATTAGAATAATGCAGAATTGTACTAATATTATAATTTGTTGGGTATGGGTGCGATGCCCGAACGTAATCAAAATGGAAGCATTTTTGCGCACCCGGACGTAGTAGTGCGCATCGCCTGTAAAGCAACGTTGTGAATGCTGCCTAGATGATTTCAGTTGATGGAGAGTGGAACGAATGGAGCACGTGGGAAATTTGTAATGTCACGTGTGGTGGTGGGTACCAGCTTAGGTCTCGTACATGTAATATTCCCCTTCATGGTGGGGATGAATGTCCGGGAGAAAGCCAGCAGACTCGGACTTGTAATACACAAGATTGCCCAGGTAATTAACTTAAAATTAATATATACAATAATCGTAATATATACGACCCTATCGTAAAATTTTGATATCAGGTTAAGAAAATAAAAATCTAGTTGAAGATAGATCTATGTCTGGTTTTATGCTCATTCATCACTTTTGTCGTTAATTAATGAAATAATACTAGAGTTGTGTGTATGATATCTTACTTCATTGAGATAACTAGTTGCTAATTAAAGTATTATACTTATTTAATCTGGTCTTTGTTTTACTTTTTACTCGTTAATTACATCAACTATCGCTGTTGAATGCCTTCATATTTTACATGACGTCATTATTGCTCTGATAATTTCACTGTGAATTATCGGATAATCCACAGTACTCCACCGGAAAGAATGAAATAAGATTGGTGAATTCAAAATTTTATGTGGCTGAATATTTTACTACGTACTCGTAGAATATCGTATTTGTACGTTAAGGGATCACACAAATGGCTTAGCATTATAACGTCGATATACTTTATACGCCTCATATGCAAGGTACATGTGCATCTAAATACAACATTAATAACCACCATTTTACTTATTACTTCCTCATGAAAGATTCTTCAAATTGTCTTAACTTTCTAATATACTTAAAACAATCACTTGCCGCTTATGATTTATACGAATTTTGAATTATTACGTTGTATAGATTTAGAATTAATCTATTAACACATGTTTTTTCAGTGGACGGCGAATGGACTACTTGGGAAGCCTGGACAGACTGTTCTGTCACGTGTGGTGGGGGTAACACTACACGCATGCGCACTTGTCATCAACCCCTCCATGGTGGCGAGGCCTGTGAAGGTGTTGCTGACGAAACCAAGGAGTGTAACACGCTGGAATGCCCAGGTATGAGATATTTATGTGGACCAATGTTGATCAAACTTGAAATTACAATATGTACTTAAAGTGGTTTTATTATTATGTTTATTTTAATTGCATTTGTTTAAGTAAGATAATACTATAATAAACCGTGATATTCGACTACATGCGCTTTGGGCACATGCGATCAATTTATAAGGTTTGTAAACCACGAATCCACGGAGGCTTTGAATTGATATCTTGTACATATCATTATACTCCGTCAATGTGTTTGTCTCTGTCTTTGCTCTGTTTATGTGTGATATTTCACTGAGTAGGATATGTGTAATCCATACTTTGACAACCGTCTACTAAATTCTGGTTATTCCTATGCCATTAGTTTGTTTCCATTTTCATTTAAGTATTGTAACTGAATAAAAAAACCCATCATGTAAGCTCAATCGACAGAGCACCCTGAATCTGGGAGTCGTAGGTTCGTACCCTGGGCGAGGCGGTGGGTTTTCCGTGACAGTTCGGTTGAAGATAACATATCCAATGTCATGTGTCCCACACCAATGATTCATATGTGAAAGTTGCCTGTTGCTTGTGGAACAATTTAGGACTGGTTGGTAACCCAGGAACACTAGCACTGACCGCCGTGTTTACCGTCGGGTAGCGGCATATATTACGACCTTGATATCATATTTGTCAGTTGACGAGGTTTGACCATATAATGGACTAGTTGATATTCAGTTGTCAATTAGACCTATTATTGTTAATATAGTCGTCTTGGAAGTATATATTACATAGTCATTTGTTGAATTATCTCATTAAATCCGAAAATGAAAAATCGTGTAATATCATCATTTTTTGCGCATTAATTTTCGTGATAGGATTATTGGTAATGAACACCGGTTTGCAAATAAATCAACAATATTGATGAAGCAATTCCATGCATAAGTCATTCTTAATTAATCATTCAGTTATCTCTGAATACAAATCGTACACGAAGACCGTGGAACGCAAATAATGCAGGAAAATAATAACTTACATACGGATTTTAAACGAAAATACCGGTTTTTGGTCTTTAACATAAACTGCTTACGTTAAAGACCAAAATCTGGTATTTTGGTAAATGGCAGTAGACACGGTATTCAAAGTGCACTTTCTAACGTGCTTTTTGTAATAAAATTTCATAAGAGATCTCCATTTAAAAATAAATGTTTTTCAAAATATATCAGTGTCGCATACTGTGTACGTCACCTTTGTTTCTAAATTGAGCGCATGAAGAAATCGAAATATTTAAATAGGAGTTCTTCTTTCATTTCGGACATAAATTCAGGAGATATTTCCCATGAAATTATCATTAAAGTAAAGTATAATGCAAACCTAATCCAATAGGAAATGAATTCATTATGAACCAAGTGTATGTGTGTTTGTGTTGAGTGTTGTGTTTCCAGTTCTTCCCAGACATTAAACATGTTTCTGTCTTGTTTTTCAGCTCTTCTGTGTTTGCTAGTACTGTTGTATAAAGGGTTTGTCATAATAAAAGCGATGTGATATTATATATGTGTATAATTGTATGTGTGTATATGTGTTCTAACAAAACTGTCTGCTAACCAATAACTTGTTGTTTCAATATACATGTACTTCATATATTGCAAATTTAACTACGCGTATATAAATGGTTGTCTATAGTCGAGTGGATATGACCTAGACTAGTTATTGGAGTAAAGGTTTTTATTTTCTGGCTCTTTATTCATATGACGATATAACGGTTCTCATCATAAATAATCTTTTAATAATTTTTGAAACAAGAAAGCAAAATCCTTTGATATTAACGGAGTTTTTGTGAATACTGTTTCAATTTATTTGTGTAAGGTAGTACAGAGAGTTGCATCCACTCGAATGTTTCAGACCATTTATATACGAGAACACTAGATTAAGTAGATTAAAAATAACGTAAATCACTGAATTAAATCCATACTATCACACTAACATATACTTATTTACTGTTGTGTAGAAAAACGCGATCATATATACTCGTATATAGTCAATTACATATCACGAATTTAAAGTGAAATATTGACCATTGTCGTCATGTTCGTGTACCAGTGAATTCACACGACGACTTTCGAACGTATAATGCGTGCAAAATATTGCAAAGTATAAACGAGCTACACATATAATTCAAATACAGCTTAGAAGAAAAGAAACATTTCACGTGTTTAAAAATCGGAAGCTATAAAATTACAGTTACTACTATGCGATATATTTCAGATGAAAAAAACATTACCAATCGTGAAAGCAAATTACATGTATGTATTGTATATATTATTAAGTGGCGTTTTTATATTTTCATGCATCTGTTGATGACAAGCAACCCACTATTGCTATATGAAAATTTACAAAATATTTTTATCAATATATGCGAGTATACTACATGTAAATACAATGTTTCAGTTGATGGAATCTGGGAACTATGGTCTAACTGGACAGAATGTACGCTTACTTGTAATTCTGGTGTACAGACACGTAACCGTACATGTACAGGACCGTTCCATGGTGGGGCAAACTGTTCAGGGGAGGCAGACGAACTCAGGACTTGTAATGAAGATAATTGTCCGAGTATGTTCAATAATTTCCTAAATCTATTCTTGGTATGATTTCTCAGTGTCATATGAAAACAATCACAGGAATATAATACGAAAGGTATGGTGGCATATTACTGCCACCAGTTAGCATGATAGCGTTCGCGAATTGTTTCGTGTTAACCACTTTATTATTACGATAATTATCTAGCTATCTAGTTAATATTCGTGATACATTTTCTGTTAGATAAATATCATCAAACTAGAAACAGGCTTGAACGTGCCCAGAACGGCCATATCTTACCTTTTTATGATGTATTACACTAGATTTAAGTGGTACCACGAATCTTTTCTAGTTGTCCACTTATTTTGTTACTTACTAACTCAAATTCGCGAATTTCACTTAAGATTCGTGTTACCACTTATTTATAAATGCATTTTTGGCTTCTAGATGTAAGTGGTAACACGAATCTGACCACTTATTATGTTACTTAATTACTCAAATTCGCGAACAATAACTAGAATTACACGAATCTTAAGTGAAATTCGCGAATTTGAGTTATTAAGTAACAAAATAAGTGGTCAACTAGATAAGATTCGTGGTACCACTTAAATCTGTCCGAGTATGTTCAATAATTTCCTAAATCTATTCTTGGTATGATTTCTCAGTGTCATATGAAAACAATCACAGGAATATAATACGAAAGGTATGGTGGCATATTACTGCCACCAGTTAGCATGATAGCGTTCGCGAATTGTTTCGTGTTAACCACTTTATTATTACGATAATTATCTAGCTATCTAGTTAATATTCGTGATACATTTTCTGTTAGATAAATATCATCAAACTAGAAACAGGCTTGAACGTGCCCAGAACGGCCATATCTTTTTATGATGTATTACACTAGATTTAAGTGGTACCACGAATCTTTTCTAGTTGTCCACTTATTTTGTTACTTACTAACTCAAATTCGCGAATTTCACTTAAGATTCGTGTTACCACTTATTTATAAATGCATTTTTGGCTTCTAGATGTAAGTGGTAACACGAATCTGACCACTTATTATGTTACTTAATTACTCAAATTCGCGAACAATAACTAGAATTACACGAATCTTAAGTGAAATTCGCGAATTTGAGTTATTAAGTAACAAAATAAGTGGTCAACTAGATAAGATTCGTGGTACCACTTAAATCTAGTGTAATACATCATAAAAAGGTAAGAGGTGGCAGTTCTGGGCACGTTCAATCCTGTTTCTAGTTTTATGATATTTATCTAACAGAAAATGTATCACGAATTTTAACTAGATAGCTAGATAATTATCGTAATAATAAAGTGGTTAACACGAAACAATTCGTGAACGCTATCATGCTAACTGGTGGCAGTAAAATGCCACCATAGAATAGTTCTCATTGTTGACGGAACAGGTGAGAGCGCTGTGTATGTGAACTTACAACGGCTTCGATTTTAAAGTCACATTTCAAAAATGAAATACATCAAACGATCATAAGTACATAATTATGCTATAGCTAGGAACTATTTGTTTTTAAACATAATATCCCATTGGAGTGAACTGCAATTAATTTTAAGTTATATACTTTGTAATATGTGAACTAAACATGTATACCCGCTCTGTAAATCTTATTTGAATATAACTTTTGTTCCTAACATTACCAACGACACATTCCATTGTTGTTTCAGTTGATGGTATATTTACTGAATGGACATTGTGGTCGGAATGCAGCAAAACATGCGGACGAGGGAGCACCTCCAGGAATCGTACATGCTATGGCCCCTATTTCGGCGGGGCACCTTGCGTCGGATCTGAAGAAGAAGTCGAGTTTTGTTATCCTAGCAATTGTCCAGGTATAAGAGTGACCACGTCACACGGACAACACACATACAGACACTGTCTCATCCCTTGACCCCTTTTCTTTATTTTACTGATTCCATTTCAACACTAGGCACTGATCCTTGAGTCTCTTATCAAACTTTGATTTAACATCTTAATACGTAAAACTATTCAAGGAATAATATTCGTCACAATGTTAAACTTTTGCCAACAATCCTCTTACTTTGTTCCAATGTTAAGTTTGATTTGCGTTAAAGAATATTCTAACTGATGGTAAATACTTAATCATTTGTTAATTTCAGGTAATGTGAAAATTAAAATCAATATGTTTGTGTAACCATCTAGAAATAATCTATGCCGAATCCGTAATAGATTTTTCTTCAGTTGATTTTAAAAGACAATACTTAATTAATATAGAATTCGATGTATGACGCGAAATTAAAGTTCATCGTTCTTGCAGTTACAACATGTACAATAAGGTTCATGTTGATGAGGCTCTTGGATATAAGAACCCTGAATACATTCCCCTCCTTGCAACGCTTTAAATGTCTGTAACAAAGTAATTGCTTTGCATGCAGAAAGTTAAACAACCCAAAATTCCTGCAATGTTGTATCTCACATAGCGGTAGATTCACACTTCAGAGTACATGAAGGCGCACTGCCTCAACAACTATGTTTTGAATAGTAGCGGTGCCATCTTCACATTGTAGTTCTGGGTAAAATAACAGTATTTTCCGTACCGTTATACTGTTAGTACTATAAGCTTTTCAATGTTGTTATCAAAATGTTCATGCACTAAAACTCCATATTGACACGGAATAATCTCTGCAAGAAATGTACACATGTTTACTTTATAAATTTGTCGTGTATTTAGTACCAGGTTTGTGGAATTCGTGGTCTGAATGGACAGATTGCAGCACTACATGTGAGAATGGTACCCGGACGAGAGAACGCACATGTGACGGACCCTTTTTTGGTGGTGCAGATTGTGAAGGACCTGCAACTGTCGTTGACGACTGTTTCCTAATATGGTGTCCAGGTACGACTGTTGTCATTCAAATCATTCAACAAGAAATTATTGTAGAATGATTACTTTATTGTTGTATTTGTATTGAAGGCCTCGTGTAAGAATACATCTGCAGAATGTTTTATATTTTCTTTTCAGAATAAGTTACCGTCTTACAATAAAGACATTATTATTCTTATTGCAAAAGGACCTAACCATTCCATTCACATTCTTGTTCACTTCACGAAAGAAACGATTGAAATATTTTATATGAATAATAAAATATGAAACATCGAAAACCACACATTCATGTTCCGAGACTGATTATTGATACGAATATGCTTCTTTCTCCCTTTTATCTGATGTAATCTCCTGTCTTTAGTTGACGGTGTCTGGGAGGAATGGACGGCCTGGGACAACTGCCCAGTCACGTGTGGTGGATCTATACAGAATCGAACACGTGTATGTAAAGGACCATTCCATGACGGCCAAGAATGTGCAGGACCGGATAACGAGTCACAAGATTGTAACATAAACCCATGTCCAGGTAAGGCGTTATTAATCAAACGGGCCAAACGGAAGTTCGATGGTTCTGCAGATGTGTCTGCATAGTGTGTAATAAATTAGAAATTCAAGTCCAAATTGGCTTTTAAGACACTTTTCTGTCACTAAAGCTATTGAACATGCCTCTTTCTGGCATGATACACGTATAAATGTTTATGATGTAAACTCATTAAGAAAATCGTCTCTGTCTTGTCAGTATTTGATATTAAACGCACAGAAAATAATACGATTTTGTTGGTGTCTGAAATAGCCAGCTCCTTTCAGATAAGAACACGTCAATATCTAACTACCAGATTGACTTTTTGTGAAAGTATCTGCAATTTTTGTGCAGTTTTAAACTATCATATCGACATTAGTGGAGAGAAAAAAGGACATGATGTTTTAATTGGTCATTATGTATGTGAACAGTTGATGGAGCCTGGTCGATATGGTCACCATGGTCACAGTGCAACGTTACTTGTGGTGGTGGAACATCCGGACGGTACCGGTTTTGCTCCGATGCTAATCATGGCGGGACCAACTGTACTGGACCTGACGAACAATTCAAGGATTGTAACTCGAACGAATGTCCAAGTAAGATGTTATCATAATAAATACTTCACTGGCTCATTGTTATATTTAAAACTCAGTTTGTCCAGTTATGACAGTAAAGTACAACATGCAAAGAAGATATAAACATTCAACAAAGATTAAATAGAACTGGGAAAGTATGACATCATTCACTAAGCAAGGCCTCTCCACCCATATCTTTGTGCTAGAAATAAAAACCAAGAATAGTAAGGAGTAAAATCGTCACAGCAACGGATGGGAGCCATAAAACTAAATTAGACAAGGAGGTGGAAAGTTAATAAAATGGAAGGGAATGAGATTGGGTGTAGATATGTCAACAACTAAAGCCAGCATACAAATGGAAAGGTACTTGGTAAAGGGAACAGTAGAGACGAAAGTGCGAATATCCATTCAAAAAATAATAATTATTATAATGACAATTACAGATATTCTTAAACATACATGTGTTTACTATATTTGTAGTCGATGGCGAATGGAATACTTGGGAAACTTGGAGTGAATGTTCACATTCTTGTGGTACGGGACAAAGAGAGAGAATGAGGAGTTGCGATGGACCATTTTATGGTGGTGCTAACTGTACTGGATCAGAGCATGATGTGGAAGATTGTAACACGCATGAATGTCCAGGTAAATGTTCTCAAACAGATACTAGTATACCGTGCACATGGTGCGACATCTAAACTATGCATGGTGCTTATCTTGTTACTTATAGGAACTTAATTGGAAATGCACATTAAGGACCTCCAATCAAGCGTTTCGTTTGCTAATCATAAGTAAATAATTGGAATATTTTTCAGTTTTCTCATATACGATAGTTATGTAAATGCCAAGAGTTGCTCCGTATTCCATACTTCTTTTAGATTCACATTAAGTTTGTCTCTTATTTACAATTTAGATTGCCATGTTTATATGCTGCACCTTTAGATTACCTTTTAATCTATTATTCAGACAGAAACGGTAAAATTATCCGAACCTCATCACTGCATTTAAAATGTTTCACGATTTTATTCCTTTTGTCAATTATCTTTTTCGAATTACTTACTTTTATATCTTTGTTACTTTCCATTCTTACATACAAAGTAGCTAATTCGCAATTCTGTTTGAATAAATTGTTCAGCATCTCCCTATACATTTTAAAAACAAATTATATTAAATGGGTCGCCACACAAAAATAACGATGCATACATGAAATGGTACGAGGTAGTTAATATACAATCTCAAAGCATGCGTTACATTATATAGATGCATTCGGAGAGGAACTGTAATATTTACCACAGTTCTATTGTATCTTTAAAATATGCTAACTTAATGGCTCATGTCCTGATGTGAGTTAGCTGCTCATTTTTTCATCGAACTCCTAATCTTCTGTTGTTTTCACATTTTTCTTGAACTTTAATGCTCACATTCTCAACGGTTAGGGGTCCATTGGGGTCCTTGGAAAGTATGGTCAACATGTTCTAAATCTTGTGGAGGCGGCAAAAAGCTTCGGGTACGCATTTGCGAAGGGACTGAGAGCGACAATGAAGGTCTTGAATGCGAGGGACCTACCCAAGAATTCCGCGAATGTAACGCACAACAATGCCCTGGTAGGCAATCTACTCATGCGTAATGAACCTGCATGCGTCGGTTTTCCTACCAAGTCTGTGTTTAGCTAGCGTTAGCGTAGTTGCCACATAGTCGTGCTTATTTTGCGTGATGTTTACAAACAGATATTCGGTATGCTTAGGCGATTTTAACCGACACGCATTGCTGATGCTGAGAGCGCTGACAAGGTAGCTGGTGTAGGTATGCTATGTTGCCTCACGTTGTGTCCTGTGTTAATTCCCCCTCTATGTGCTTCTTGTGTGTGTTTGCTATGTAAATAGTCAACATCTCCAAATGTTATGTGTCTTTTTCCCCGTGTGTAAATGTCGCAATTCTTTCTTCGTTGTGCTGAACTATATCTGTTTCCCTTTCTTATATACAAATGTGAGCTGTAATGCTGTTAATACTTCCTTACCCATGTACTCTCTCCCTCTCTCTCCTTTGTATCATATCTTCAGCTTAAATCGTATCTCCCTTCGAAAACATGCAATGCAGTACATTGTACTAAACATGCACACGCTGTAACTCTGTTACAAAGTGTACCCGAAACGTACCTGTTACTGTAGTGACATATACCAAGTACCTGACGATTAGTCCAGCTCTTCATTATGTGCCATTAGTGTCTATCTGTCATGTCCTTTTCAGAATATCTTTGGCTTTGTGTTCGTCTGTGACCGATCATTTAAGGTAGCTACGATAAAAGTATCATAGATATTAGAAAGTAACTAATCGTATAAAAATTTATTTAACAATGTAATTCTCATATCTTGGCCACTTGTAATTGATCTAGGTGTCAAACATGAAAATATTTATCTTAAGCTTGTAAGGTTTTGTCATCACGAGTATTGTTATGATGGTTATTTGTAGTGGATGGTATTTGGGAAACTTGGGCATCTTGGAGTTCATGTAACGTCACCTGCGGTGGTGGAACACGATGGAGATATAGGAACTGTACTGGACCATTCTATGGTGGAGCTGAATGCCCGGGTGATGATATGTCGGCGGAAGATTGCAACACTCACAACTGTCCAGGTAATAAGTTAAACATTACATTTCGTGCCAACGTTAACGTGAGATTGAGAAACAAAGAGTTTGTCGATACGTATAGACATCTAAATTGTACCAAACATTCTGGCGAATACTTTAATTATGCATTATTGTTCAATCTATGTAGCAATGTGATGTTTGCAATACAACACAATATAATACCACATACTCGTAAGTATGAATTATTTTTAAAATATATGACTATTTAGGATTATTTAGACTGTCAAGGAACTTTGAATTTAATGTTTTGATATCAAATATATACCGATTTTGTGCAATATTGTTCAATATCAATCACTTTTACATTACCCAGCCATATTAAAAATGTTCATCTTATTTTCTTCACATATATTAATTTATTTTAGTCGACGGAGTTTGGGACAATTGGCTAAGTTGGAAAGAATGCTCGGTCACGTGCGGCGGTGGTAATCAATCACGTGATAGAATTTGTATTGGACCTTTTTACGAGGGCGCTGAATGTCCAGCTCCGAGCAATGAAACAAGAGAATGTAACACACACGAATGTCCAAGTATGTACAATAAACTAATAAAATCAAGATCTTTGACTCAAATACTCGATTATGTTTACCATGCTTTATGATACCATGTAAAGGAATCGTTATTTAGAAAATGGAGGGATGAAAGTGAAGCAAGTCTACCTGCATATAAATAAAGAAGCAGATTGACTTAGTTGGCTCTATCTCTCTGAATGCTATTATTATTGAAACCAACCTTACAATCAAGTGGTTTGCTCCGCAGTTCTCATCCGCACAGTAAACAGGACTATGTCGCTTCTGAAGAAGTCAGTACTGAATGGAAAATCAGAAACTCTGAGTAGATCAACTGACTGAGTTTGTTCAACATAAAATGAAAACGATATTGAAATTTGTCGTATGAAGAAAATACTTAGAGGTTATTTAGTACTGAAACGAATTCAGTATGTTTGTTTTGAAAAAAAGAGAATACTTTGTTAATGTTAGTTTGTGCGTTAAGCGCACATATTCCGTCTTACAATTGTATTTATTTGAGCCATATTGTTCTCGTCACTTTCAGTCGATGGTGTGTTGTCTGATTGGTCGGAATTCTATTCATGTGACGTCACATGTGGCGGAGGGATACAATGGCGGAATAGAACATGTATAGGTCCATTCTATGGTGGTGCAAACTGCACAGATCCATTTAAAGATTCCAGAGAATGCAACACACATAACTGTCCAAGTTAGTATTTAGTTTTAGTTATGTTTAGGTCCTTATTAATTGCCTGTTATCTATTTCTTTGGCCGCTAGGGACATTGGAATCTTAGGTTAAGATGATACGATGATAAACTTATTATGGAGCTGTCATCGATATTCAAGCATGAGATAGTATATCAATGAAAATATAAATGTCACATGTTATACAATCTCCAATGTACCATTAACACGTTGCTAGGTGGATACAGCAATTGTGTGGATGGCTAAATGTATATATATCCATGGGATGGAACACGCACGATCATGTCGTTTTGCGCTGTATAATGGACATACTGAATGTATGCTTTAGTTATGACTTCTATGAAAAAAATCTAAAGTATGTATGTAAATTGTTTACATGCGTCGGTTTCTATCTACAGTTGATGGTGTTTATCAAGTATGGTCGCCGTGGGAATCGTGTGACGTCACATGTGGCGGAGGGATACACTGGAGGAATCGTACATGTGACGGACCTTACTATGGTGGGGCTGAATGCGTTGGACCAGACAAACAAAATCAAACATGCAATGAATTCAACTGTCCAGGTATGTTATTTACTTTCTAGACTAACGACAATAAGTATTATGAGATGAATAACTGCCATTTATAATCAAAACCCTTTTTCTTAAAGCAGGGCCACTACGGTCGAGGAAAAGAGCACTTGGCGCATGGTCCGAAGGTCCATAGTTTGAGCCTCGCGTTGCGGGGTGTTTGATATCAAATGAACCAGCTTAATCGGAAGTAAAGTAAAATGATTACATTTGTACTTATGACATATACTGCAATATTGTATTTAAATAGGACACTTTGTTATTTCTAAGTACGTTTTACATATTCATTCTGATTCAAAGATTATCCCTGGACATTTCCTGATATAACTTAACATTTCATTGTTAATTTGAATGGTTTGAAGACAAGAATAGACAGTAGGCGTGAATTGTTTAATAATAAACTACCATTTTCATCCAGTGTCCAATTTCCACAAGGTACTGGATTCAAACAGACTCGTGAAGGTTAATGATGGAGATTTATGTATTTTCACCAATTTCTGACTTCACCTTTTCAAAACGCTTTTAAAACTCCACCAGTGGCTCCGCGGATTCAACCCGCTATACAGTATATGAGTATTCACAGCGACGTTTTCGAACACGAATTCTGTGTGGTTCAATTTGCTGTTTGCTGGTACCTTATCATGAAAGACAATTTAATGACATTCAGCGAACTGATCATTACTATGCTAATATAATTATCATTACTATGGTAATATAATTAATTTAACACTACTGACTTTGCAGTGAATATTAAATTATTGAATTTATTTATGTCCTCTAGTTGACGGAATATGGAAAGCATGGAGTGACTGGGATGAATGCACCGTCTCATGTGGAGGCGCTATACACTCACGATACAGAACGTGCGATGGCCCCTTTTATGGAGGGGCCAACTGCACTGGTCCCGCTACAGAAAGCAGGGATTGTAATACAAATCCGTGCCCGGGTCAGACATACATTACAGCATTCATGCATATATACTAATCATAGTACAACATATATAGCACATGATGCATGGAGCATAACTCAAACAAACTAGTTGAAAAAAACAGTAGATGAAAATAAAATGTAGATTCTAGTCAGGAATTTATCTTTCTGTATCGAGATAATGAACGTTTCTGGTGTTCTTAACTCGGAGATGTTCAATATATTAATACAGGTTTACATATTCCAAAGCAATACACATTAGTTCCACTATGTAATCTAGAAAGCCATGCCAACTGCATTTCACACGGTGGGTGGGGTACAACTTACATTGAGATAGTTATAGCAATTTTGTGTGTTTTCGACATTTCTTCACTCTACTCACATACTCAACGCATTCCTTCTTCAACTTCCTCAACCACTGATTAACACTCCATGTTGTTTATTCACCTCTCGTTATCTTCAGATTTCTTATCTATCTGTTGAAATGTTTATATTGATATAATCCTCTCTAGTTTCTTTCTTTCTTATACAGACAATATGGATATTTATCTTCACTTCTCTGATTAATTTCTCCAAATCTCGCATTCAAGTAATTGCATAATATTATTAAAACATGGACGTTTTTCTGAATATGGCGTCATGCAAATGTATTTCACGATTTTTCAGTAAACTAATTAAAACGATTTAACAAATGTTCTGTATGACTTAAAACGACGATTAACAAAGTTAAACATTTTCAAGCAATTTTACATCTCTTTGATACAAGGCTCCTATATTTGTATTTACGAAAATGTAATAAATTTGATATCTTCGCTTCAGTGTTATAAACTGTTATATAAATGCTGCAAGGAGGAGTAATTCATTATGATACTGTTTTAAGCAACGTCTGTACAATATGTAGATCATTTAATGATGTCTGATTGACCAAGCTTTGCTTACTTCTAGGCTGTTGTCCGATAGAATTAGTTAACCATTGTTCATGTTTATTAACTTTTCATCTCAAGAAAACTGCAATATACAGCTTATATATTACATTTAACATAAATTATATATTTATTTATTTATATATATATACATTAACACGCAATGACAATGTTTCGTTTGTATGCAACATCTGAATGTTTTACATTCATCAGAAATGTTTCGTTTAATTACATTTGTAACACATTTTTGCTGGGATTGTCTGAATTAATACCTTTAAGCTATTTTACTTTGAAGACTTTAAAATCGGAAGTTTTAATGTTAATTTATTTTAGAATTTTTATTTACTGTGGTGTTATAATGAACTTTTTCAGAGGACGGTATATTTAGAGATTGGAGCTCATGGTATGAGTGTGACGTCACGTGTGGTGGGGGTGTACAACTCAGAAACAGGTCATGTGAGGGGCCATACTACGGTGGGAAAGAATGTGAGGGTAATTTCAACGACTCACAGTCCTGTAACATGCAAGAATGTCCAGGTAAATAAATAAACTACTAAATAATACTTTATTATGCGTTTACAATAGAAAACACTACATTGTATATTAAAAATGAATGAAGAACTCAGACAGGAAATGCCACATACCAAGTACTGTTTAAAGAAACATGAAACTATATACAAAGGCCGATACTAGATGATAACCATAAAGTTATATGCAGTGCCGTAGTTGCTTGTGTTTATCCAACTTACTAATTCGGCGTACATAAGATGATACATCGGGTCGTAATATTTATTTCGAATGATACAGAGTATTCAGATAGGAGGTTGTCGAATAAACGTGGTCCGACTGTAATTTTATTTGTAGACAAGAGTACAAAACACGAACATGTCATGTAGTTTACCAACGTTGTATACGTAATGTAGTTTACCCGCGTTGTATACGTAATGTAGTTTACCCGCGTTGTATACGTAATGTAGTTTACCCGCGTTGTATACGTAATGTAGTTTATCCGCGTTGTATACGTAATGTAGTTTATCCGCGTTGTATACGTAATGTAGTTTACCCGCGTTGTATACGTAATGTAGTTTACCCGCGTTGTATACGTAATGTAGTTTACCCGCGTTGTATACGTAATGTAGTTTACCCGCGTTGTATACGTAATGTAGTTTACCCGCGTTGTATACGTAATGTAGTTTACCCGCGTTGTATACGTAATGTAGTTTATCCGCGTTGTATACGTTTTTATGAAAAATAGATAAGGGACAAACTCAACATTTAACTGTAATATTTACATATGGACATTTCATTAATCTGAAGCTTTGTACGTTTAAATATTGCAGATATATATTATCTGTGTATTTTGTGTATAAGCCATTGATTGAGAGTTCACATTCACATTGTGTAGCATGTGAGAAGTTATCAACTGAATGCGGAATGACAGCTGCGGACTGATGGGTAACCCAGGTACTCTTGACAGGTAAACTGACCACCCTACAAATAGGACTTGTGTGTAGAAAAACGCAGTAAAACTCGAACACAAATTTTGGAAAGAGGACATTCACAAATGTGTCGTGTTTTAGTTGAAATATTCTCAGAATTAAATCCTTTTTCATTTTAGTTGATGGTGAGTGGTTAGAATGGCAAGGCTGGCAAGATTGTAGTGTTAGCTGTGGTGGTGGAGAGAGGTTACGTGTTCGAGTATGTAAAGGTCCATTCTACGGTGGGGCTGAATGTGAAGGTGACCCAGACCAAACGAAACCGTGTGGAAGCGCCCCATGTCCAAGTAAATATATCATTATTGCAAACATGCATATGAGAAATAAATGCAAGTAACCAAGTGTAGACATATATAACATAAATGAATCATGAGAATACTGTAACAAAGTCATACATTCTGCTTCTCACGGAGGAGACAAACTATCTGACGTTTCGTGGTTCATGGTAGAAATCCCTACTAAGAATTATAAATAATTTTGCATTTGATTTTTGTGATTAAAAAGCATCGCTTATATACACAATGTTAAACAGGTGATACATTTTGATATGTTTCAAATAAATTGTTGCTTTCTTTGTTTTCTTTTTCAGAAGCAAATTTTCATACTGTTTTAACTTTAAAAATCGCTGTAATGATACTGACACGATGTTCTATGTCTTTCCTGCATGTATGTAGTCTATATAAGTAGGTCCTATGTAGAATAATAGTCTAAATGTTCCCTCGTATGCTGAATATGAAACACTCTTTTCCTAATGCCAGTCTTCTATGACACTGAACAAAATTATTAAAAGTTTATGTTCCTTTAAACCTTTTAATCAAGTTTAAATCTAAATATGGATGGTAAAAATCGAAATATTTTTGCTGTTGCGTCTACTTTCTGCTAGAACTGAATGAAACGTAATATGTTCTATGTAAAAAACAGTACCTGAAATACAAGTTTGCAAGGTAGATAATTCTGACTTCCAACTAGAAATTTTGTTCAGTGTATCTAATCTCGTATAGTTTAGCAAACGGGTTATTCTATATTGACATGTATTTCCTCTTTTCATATCCTGAAAACGTGAAATCTTGAATTTTCAAATCATGAACTTTACGAATTCCCAGTTAAATAATTTACAGTTTTAAACAAATTATGAAGTTATGAACTTCACTATTTCACATTTCGCAATTTCACAAATTAGTTTGAAATCACGATACATTAAGCTGTGCAATAAAAAAGTTTACAATTTCACGATTCATAAATTCACGTTTTAAAGATTATGAAGTAATGAACTCCCTATCGGTGGGTATCATGGAGCGCTGTAGTGCCACATATAGGCCGTGCCGCATATAGTTCGTGACGAGGCGATTATATGAACTATATGCGGCGAAAAGGCATGGTCATGCCGCATATAGCTATGTATGTCTTGTCCTATTTAAAATAAACATCATCATCTGTTGTAATTAAAAGAAAAATGGTGTTACCTCAAACTGCCATTTACATATTCAAAAAGAATATAACTTTGTGTCACCTGACATATAGTCCCCACATCAAACAGTTGAGAATATAACTTTGTGTCACCTGACATATAGTCCCCATATCAAACAGTTGAGAATATAACTTTGTGTCACCTGACATATAGTCCCCACATCAAACAGTTGAGAATATAACTTTGTGTCACCTGACATATAGTCCCCACATTAAACAGTTGAGAATATAACTTTGTGTCACCTGACATATAGTCCCCACATCAAACAGTTGAGAATATAACTTTGTGTCACCTGACATATATTCCCCACATCAAACAGTTGAAATAAAGAATCTTGTGGACCAGTTCGGGTTATGTTGAAATAAAATATCAGAAACAAATTTGCTAAAATAAAATAAATAGTTAGATTTTGAGTTGCTCGATTAAAACCCTATCTACAACTTCGAGCAGTTAAAGGCGAGTAACCATTAACATATTATTTGATCACATCGCCACAGCCGTAGACGGTCGGACCCGGGATCAAACTCGCGACCTTCGGACTGGAATTTTAGTGCGATTCCGGCTGCGCTAGACGGGGATTCGTGATCAATTATCATTTTATTATCATCTTAACAGATAACACAAATGTTTAAAAATGTGTTTAAACTTATTATTTCTGTGAGGTTTCTTTAAAATCCACAATTTGGTCACACATGTACAAGGCGAAGTGCTGGAAAACATACCTATATGCCCACTATAATGCATTTGTACATAAAAGAGTCATAACTCCTTCGACCGACAGAGGTTGAGGATCATTGATACATAAGCCAATTTATCACCTTTTTCAAATATCTTTTTTTACATTGTTAAAAAACATCTTTAAACGAAGTGAGCGAAATTCGACATCGAGGCACATGTCCGCCGCATAAAGCTAACGTGAACTAAATGCGGCGCTCTTCGCCGCATACTGTGCGGCTTAGTTCGTGCGCGGACTATATGCGGCACGGACTATATGTGGCACTACAGAGCGCATTGTGTTATAGTTACGTGTACACACCCATAGTATAAAATGTTAAACCATTCGTTTTCTAATAAACATACATGATTGACGGTTTCGTATTTAAATTGAATATTGAAGTGGAATATTTATTCCTAATTATACAATGTAGTTTATAAAGTAATTCCTACAAGAACAAAGAACTTAGGATCGAGTGTTGAGCGTCCCAGAGCGCCCATAGTAGGCAGTATCGTCTGTAGAAATTACTTCATAAACTCTAACCGCTGCGCTTGCTTCAAACAACTTAATCACAAACAAATGTCTTCGTAGCGTTTTAATTTCACAAGTGACGAAACTGGAAAATTAACATAATCAGTCGTCTAATTGACTACAAAACTATAGGGCAAAGACTGACTACACACACTATGGTTTTTTTTCAACAAGTCTCTAACAATCCGTTCGGTGCAGCATGCAATCAAGTATATTGTCTGTGTTCGGGGTCATTAATATCGTGATGTATAATATAACAACATCTATGTATCCGTAGTTCCCGGATTGTGGCATGGCTGGTCAGACTGGACCCTGTGTACAGAGACTTGTGATGGTGGTGTTAGGTACAGAAATAGAACGTGTGACATGACTTCCTTCGGCAATTTAACCATCGCTTGTGAAGGTGATCCTGAGGAGACCGCAGACTGTCATACATTTGCCTGTCTTCCTTTCGGTAATTGGAAATAGTTATAGTCTTTAATTTATTACATATTTCGTGTAAGACTCACCGTCATTTGATTATCCAGGACGTAGTAACTGTAGGCTCCTGTGAGGCAGATAAACGTAGAAACGAAGAAAGCGCACCACACAAGCAACCAATATAAGCCAAAACTGAAACAGATGTTTTAAAAATCGACTTCTAGATAATGCATATATTAATTCATAATGTTGTTTTTGCTCTAAAGTGATTTTACAAAAAAGATTGTTTCTTGTTAACATTGAATCTTCCTAGATTATAATACATTGCACATTGTAACTCCTGCACTACTCTGCTATTATTGTAGCCACCAACTGTGCTGACTGGGCGCTACGTGGGTTGAACCAGAGCACATATGCTGATGTTGACCCCGATGGAGACGGAACGTTATATGAAAGCGTGGTTGTTGAATGTGACTTTGATACAGAACCTGGAAAAGCTGTAACAGTCATCCGTACGTTGTTGTTTCATATACCATCCCAATTCTAACTTGCTGAACATCCGGTATCCATGATACCATTCGTCCATGGTATCACCATGGTAATATTTGCAACACCCCTTGAAAAAATCCACTGATTCGCAAAATCAAGAAAACAGAAATTTATATTTATTTTATTTGAATGATAAACAGCAGACATTGGATACGTCGTTATAGCTTATTCTAAGTATAATATATTTTATGCATGTTTTATTATTTATATAAGAATACACACATTTGTTTTACAATAACGGATATAACTCAAATTTATTGCAATTCGCATTGGACAGATCGCAACGTTAGAACAATTATGCTTAAATGTACGACTGCATAAAACCCAAAAATCAATGGTTTTGATGAAAAGTAACTATTTAACAATATTTACAATGGATGACCTATTAAAATGTATGTCCAATGTACTTGTTGGATTTTTCTATCCATATACTTCTAGTACAGAAAAAATAAACATATGATAGTAGTCTCTTGATAAACTCTAAATAAGATTTTAATTCCATTTTAATGTGATGTGACGTCACATACTTCATTGACGGCACACGCCTTCCGTTCTGTATGAGGTATACTGACTCATTTGTTAAATAAAACTTCAGATCATGACCAGGAGAACAGGACAGAAGTAAAGGGCTATGAAGGGGCTGGAGAATACCAGATTTTGCTGGACTACTTTATGAGTTGGAGCGAGGCTGTTGCAATTATTGATGGATCAGATGAGTGCGCACAGTTCATGCGTTGGGAATGCTTTGCTGCAATCATCCACAATCCTTTTAATCCCGAAATGCTTACCACATTTTGGGTGAATCGAACAGGACATTCGACAAATTACTTTGGTGGAGCAACACCCGGAAGTGGTAACTGCGCATGCGGGGAGACTAACTCGTGTGCGAATGCGTCTTTACCGTGTAATTGTGACATAAACGACGAGGTTTGGAGAGTTGATGAAGGATTTGTGACCAATAAAGCAGAATTACCTATTCTGTCATTCTATGCCGGCGACACAGGTATGTGATGTTGCATAGTTTTCCATCTTTCCATGCTTTTTGTCGTTAATTAATCACATACAATAGTCTGATAAATATTGCATTACATAAAAAGGTTACAGCTAACGTTTTCATCATTGCCAGTACTAGAAAGCTTTTAATAGGATTATTTATCTTTAACGCTAGGCGAATATTTAAATGATTATTATCATTAAACGGTAAAACTATGTTTTGAACTAAATGACGATTTAAAGCTAAGTTCACATTTTACCCGGCGTTGATTTGTGACGCTGTTACATTAAGATATTAACTAAATTACTAGGGTTTCAGTAATTTTGCTAATAATATATATATGCATTTATAATTTGATGTATTTTTGTGTTTATTCATGTACATGTACTTGTAGTTTGGTGTACCTATGTGTATGTACTTGTAGTTTGGTGTACCTATGTACATGCACTTGTAGTTTGGTGTACCTATGTACATGTACTTGTAGTTTGGGGTACCTATGTACATGTACTTGTAGTTTGGTGTACCTATGTACATGTACTTGTAGTATGGTGCACCTATGTTCATGTACTTGTAGTTTGGTGTAGCTATGTACATGTACTTGTAGTTTGGTGTACATATGTACATGTACTTGTAGTTTGGTGTACCTATGTGTATGTACTTGTAGTATGGTGTACCTATGTGTATGTACTTGTAGTATGGTGTACCTATGTACATGTACTTGTAGTTTGGTGTAGCTATGTACATGTACTTGTAGTTTGGTGTACATATGTACATGTACTTGTAGTTTGGTGTACCTATGTACATGTACTTGTAGTTTGGTGTACCTATGTACATGTACATGTCGTTGTACCGTCGTACCGTACGGTCTTTTTGTTTTGTTCAGATTATTTGTGATACAGTCGAACGTATTTGTGCCCCATATTATGTGTATGAGTGAACCATTTCATTGTGTACATATTTATACCATCATATGTTTTTGTTTGCTTTTGTTGTTTACCTGTGTATGTGAGCCTAAAATCGAGCCCCGGGCGAGGCGTACGTAGGTTTAACGTGAACGTTTTGTTGTTTAATACATCCAATGTAATTTGTCCTCCACCTCTGATTCATGTATGGAAGTTGGAATTACTTGAGGTAGAACAGGCTCGTACTGTTTGGTGACCAATGAAGACAGGGTAGGTCACATGACCGCCGTACTGAAATCCGGTTGGTTGAAAAACCGGCATCAAACACCAACACAACCGTACTCTCACACGTGAGTCCTGGTTGATCTCTAAATGGTATTCCGAGGCAAACCCTGCTCTAATATAATCTTACCATTGATTTTCTTCTGGTCCACAAACATGGTAGTGGTTGAATCTACCACTGGAACTCTTTCTGTTGAATAATATATTTTCTATACAAGTGTAAGCTAGCAAAACTTACCATCAACACGCAAGTTAAAATTAAGCGGTGTTTTACTTAAACATTGATCACAATGCGAGGAATATAGCTATATGATTTCCACTCACATGATTACGCATCTTATTTCGGCGTAGCTGTATAACATTGATTTTGACCTACACTTTTTACCAACCTTTTCCTCGAAGCGGGCTTCTTAAAATCTGACCAGTCATATTTAGACCCAAGAGGCACCAAACGGGGTTTTCGTAAAATGTGCGTTCGTTAGCAGTTCGAATTTTGCCGGAAGTAGTTGATATTAAGTGGTGCGGTGTATCTGTTTTGAAACACGTTTTACGTTGAATGTTTTTCGTACTCATGTTTGTTCGTACCTTTGGCAATTCGTCCCGTTGCTGTCCTAATTGTAACAGTAAAACGAATATATATATACATACATATATTTTTCTAAGGTGCGGACTTCGAAAATGGCTTCAAAACTCTCGGACCTATATTATGCACTGGATTTGCAGAAACATAACACAGAGGCTATACTCATCTCTTGTCACATAACCAACTCTTCCTTCCTTCATGAACTTCTTCTTCCGTCTTTACAATGATCGGTGTGATTTCTAGTGACACTCATCAAGATTTGTACCAGACAAAATAACGTACGCAGTAAACGCGTCACTTCTGCCTTTGTCCAATTCCACGTTTGATATGTCGTGATCCCCCATCTAGTGTTAGTCACGTGATACCCCATCTAGTGTTAGTCACGTGATACCCCATCTTGTATTTGTCAGGTGATATTTCACGTTTTGCAAAAAATGCACATATGATCGTCGTGTTTAGCCTCCACAATAGTCGTCACCTTTACCATTCCCCGCCCATTTTATTAATTATATGTCTAGGTTTTAGAATGAAAGGTAAGTAAATATACATCGAAATATTAATTTACTGTGTAAGAATTTTAGCCGAATCTTCGTAAATTATAATATCATTAATTTAAATTTTGAATTTGAATATTGACAGGTGCGCCCCATGAAGCCGGCAAACACTACATTGGACCAGTAGTCTGTCACTAGTCCAATGTCCGGGAGTATATCACAATATTTAAACAATTGCAATAAGTATCTAACTCAGATTAACTATATTATTACTAATCCACAATAATTATCGTTCTATACACATGAGCCATTTATTGTTTGTGCATGAGTACATGTTGTGTAAGTAGATTTTCAATCGCACTTGTTCAAACCCGCACCGTAATTATCCTATAACTATCTCGTCTTTGTTGTTTAACTTGTGTAGTCGCATCAATACGGAGTCTCTTCACTGCAAATCAAGTTCTTTTCAGGTAAAATCGAGGAAAAAGGTTGGGTCGTTTTGGGTCCGGTACAATGCAGTGGAATCGGGTCCAGCGATTTGTATTAATCGGTTGTTTCATTCTTTGTAACTCCATGATAATTTAGTCAATACATTTGTATACAGAATATTGTTATCATATTCAGTGTCTATTAGTTTGTTCATTCCATAAAATGTTAAAATAAAAATGATAAATGAATGAAACAGGCTATTTCCATAGACTACATTATCAAGTTGATAATAATGTTTTTTTTTCTTTTTCACTTAACACTTGCATGTACTAAATCTCCTTCTATGTACTAGTATTCTTTGTTCCCGAGAGAAAAACAACTCATTCTACTTCTCTCTGAAGTAGTTTGTTTATTGTATTTACTTTAACGTGTTACGGGAACACACAATTTCGATCCGTCTGCGCATTTTGGCACTAGCGCTCCAAATTCTCTTTCCAAATGTTAGCTTTTTTATGTTGAGTTTTGTGTCACAGCAGTCGACGAATTTGAGATAATCCCTTTGTGTAAGCGAAGGAGAAACATCGGATAGAATCTCCACTGGTGTACTGCGGGGGAGAAACATCGGATAGAATCTCTACTGGTGTACTGCGGGGGAGAAACATCGGATAGAATCTCTACTGGTGTACTGCGGGGGAGAAACATCGGATAGAATCTCTACTGGTGTACTGCGGGGGAGAAACATCGGATAGAATCTCCACTGGTGTACTGCGGAGGAGGTCAAGAGCATTGTGATAGAATTAGTGATTCCATTCGGAAAATCCAACGAAATATTGACATATTATTTAAACAAACAGTGATGTTATATTTCAAGCAGACATTTGTGACCCATGTACTAGTGCTTATGTGAATTATATTTGTTAATACTTTTTAATGTTACGATTGTTCAATGTATCGATAATGTGCCGATACTGTTTATGAAAGTTTATATCGATGATGTTATCCACGGAAGAAAACGTTTGCTAGTCAAAAATTTCAATACCTTGATCAATTTGTGTTTCTCGTTTGAATTGCTTGAAAATAATCTGCCCGTATGTGACATCGTCCTGAAGAAATGTTTCCATTTAAAATATTGTTATATTCACGCAGCATACCCAGAAATGCTCAACAAAGGACATAAGTGGTCTCCCTTGTTTATTTGACCTTGTTATGTCCAGTTGCGTACGAAATTGTCACGTAAGGCTTACCACATATGATAGGGGTAAAATGATTCATTATATACACTTCAACTTTTGGAACAGCTCTCCAGGAAGTCACCCATACCTAGCTTTCAATGTCTTTTTACTGGCTTATCGCAGTGGATTGTTCCCCTTGAAAATGACCCGAATAATTTTCAGCTTGACCAGATTTGATCAAAATATCATATAGGGAAAAACATTTCAAACGCTTTATCTTATTACTAAAATATTTCATTCATTTGACAGGTATCATTTTTGCGTGGAAGGGAGACAATCCAATTTAGAGGAAATGGCTTTAACAAAGCCACTATTCAAGGGAGATCATTCTTGATATTTATCCAGGAAAGCTGCACATGAAACATGATTGTATAATATTGATATATAACTCCAAAATACTTAAATGCAGGAGACAAGAAATATTTTCTTCCGTGGATGACCGTAATCGTACTGAAGTTGATGTTTTGTGATATTGTTTGATGATTTTAAAGGGATTATTCTTAAATATAAACATTCACCTTACTGTGTCTCTGTTGTATATTGCGACAGGTCTTCAATGATAGTTTAAAGCGAATGTGTTTTAATTAATTAATCAATCGCCGTTAGACTATAACAGGAATATCTGAGATATATTTCTGTCGTATAAGGGAGACAGAGTAGCACAGAAAAGGGCACATATACAAATTAGGACCTTCCCACACATATCGGGGCCCAGGAGTAGAACGGATACAAGTTTACGCTCATTATTCAGACAGTGGAAATATGAGTGTGGAAAATTCGTGAAAATGTGCAATGAGTTCTGTTTATTCTTTTTGGTACATTCTCTTTGAGATTTCGTAGATTGTACGTGTCATATCTTGCATATGTATGTTTATTTCTTTGTATCAATTTTGTAGATATGTTATGCTCTCCAGTTATTGGAGGTAATACAAGTATATATAGTATGGTTATGAGATATTGGAGAACTTATTGGGTCGGAGTGTCACATTCTACACCCAGACGTAATTTTTTTCCTGATCTCATATAATACTCTTAAATCTTTAAGAAAATGGACGACAAAGAATATCCAGCACTAATTTAACATTATCATACATATTTTCACTGAATATGTTTGTGATTTGAGATTTTAGTGCTAATTGTAGTATCCGTTATAATGGCGGACCACACGGACTCTGTTGTGTGCGGGGTATAACTTAAAGCTATAAAGACGGAGCATGGGAAACAAAAAGAGTCTGCATAACAAATCAAATGAAGGGAAACATAGCAACGGTAGCGTCGAAACCTTGGACTGACTTAAAGCGACATGGCATATTTTTCTCTATTCAGATGATTACCTGGTAGTTCAAATAACCCAACTCACATTTCATCTTGAAAAAGACGTTCTGTAAGTTTTCTAAATCGAAATTGGCATATACGAAAGTAGCGATTTTGACAAATCGTATATCTTCATTTTTATCGTTTTGATTTTGATTAGGGAATGACATCAAAAAAGTTTGTTAATTAGCATATTCGTGTCGGTAATTGTCACATTCAACAGTTTATGAGACAGACTTATTCAGTGATGGCGAAGAATCTTCGGAGAAATTAAATGTCGTATTTATGGCAAAATATGTAAAATTTAGAAATAAAATACATATACATTCATCAATTACACGACGTATGTAATGCCGCTTTAAGTGTTAATAGCAATAAATGGTATATTACGACTTATTTACATTCAGTCATAAAAAACTACTAAATTAGACACCTGGTGTGTTTTGCCGGTGAGTTAAAATAGCCTTGGCATCGTACGTCGAATACTTCCATTTTTGCATATTTTAGCGCCGCTGTACGAGTTCCAACCTCTTGTATATTTTATAAGTGACGTCACCATGTACTGACAGTAAGCAATTACAGAAGAGGTTTGGAAATCCCACAGCAGCGCTCATTTATTCTTACAATGTGTCGTCAACAAAATAAAATCAAGTGACAAAATATTGAAAAATCATATTTATGTTTAGATAGAACGATTGGTACGTTTTAAAGAGGTTAATACGTCAAATACGCACACTCATTAACATTAAGGCAGTAATGTCTTTACAATTCTATCAACCTTATGAATCTTGGAAGGGTGCACCCTCCCCTCCCCTCCCCTCCCCTCAAGAATGTGTTGAAAGGCAAATTTACTTTTATGAATATGTAGATTATTTTTGTACAGACATATTAATTTTGACAACTCGTCAAGCCTATGCCTATATGGATGTTATAATACAGAACTGTCTTGAAATACAGCAGACATAACTGGTCAGACGTTAATATAAATTATTTTGACAGATTCACCTAATGTGATGTGTTATTTTCAGCATCAACTCAGTGGCACCATCACGTCAGTCTAAACCTGACATGTTGAAGAAGTGGTCGGACTTCAAAGTAAGTGGTAAAAACATCCAATATCACTGTGAATGGACAATCCATATCCATGTAGTGACGGTCTGGTGGTAATACTTGGTGGGTCTTTTCTCCCTTGGTTTACCGTATCCATGTATACCACAACTTACATTATATTTCAAAGTGTACCTAATTCTAATGTGATATAGCTCAACCTATGTACATAATTTCATTTTACCCTTAAATTTATATGTACTGTGTTTCTATTCATATTTCTTATTATTGAGTGATCTTCTTTTTGAGAACAACACTATTTAAAACAATTATTATATTGAACTCTGATATTTCAAGATGACAGGGTACCAGTATTGATAACAATCGGGTTTAAATACAATTAATTCAGGAATGCTCATTAATTTACAGCATATCAATTTATTGCTTGAATTTTGCATTTAATGTTGGTATTCTAGAGCCGCACAAAGAAAAAGGAGAGGGCCCGGGTGAGGGAGGCGGGGCAGACATTGATAGTGTCATACATTTATATCAAGTGTGTGCTGTAAAAATATTTGCGATGCGACCGTTGATGAAACGCCTCCCTGGAGTTTTGGTATATAATTAAGAATTATTATGTACTTTTAAGAAACAAATCAGAGATATTAATGCGCTAGGAAATTCATAGACCAAAAAGTTGTCCCATAATGACACCTTTAAAAGTTTTGACAATGTACACTGTCGATATTATAAAGGGTATGAAGTGAAACAAAGTAGTGTAACAGTCTGGTTGTTACACAACTCCATAGATATTAACGTGGTGAACTCAAGTAACATGACCCGTTCCAGATGGAATATATGGTGCAGTAATAAATCTCAATGAAATGGTTCAGTCTTCAAATTTAAAAACCTATTGTTACTTTACAATATTAAAATAACAATAGGCTTTTATATTGCTGTAGTATATCATATGACTTCCAATATAGGAGTCTGGAATTTCTTAGTGAAATAATTATGCACATTATAACCATGAACTAGTTTGTGTAAGGGTTAAAAGGGATTAACAAATAATAAGTTTGGCAAAGTTCTAAACAGAAAGTAACACAGGGCCATAGCTCTGTCATACATAGGTGGATTGTGACCTGACTTTGGATGTGCATCATTCCCATACCCATCTATATATTCATAGAAAGTTTCAATTAAATATGTATACCAACAAGATACGGTAATGGCTCCCAACGGAAAAATGTGGCTAATTGAAAGTAACGAAGGGCCATAACTCTGTCATACATAGGTGGATTGTGACCCCTTTGATGTGCATTATTCCCATACCCATATATATTCATAGAAAGTTGCAATGAAATATGTCCAAGCAGTACCAAGATATCCGGACGGAAAAAAATTGTGACTAACGGAAGGACGGACAATTCCAAAACAATATCCCCCTCCCGAAACCTTCGTTTTGGCGGGGGAAAATAAAAAGGGGTGCTGATTTATAGTCTCAGTCAATATGTGCTTGTATGATATATGGTGTTGATGTACTATCAGACTTGAACGATCAAAATGATGATGTAGAGAACCTTGGTTTTCTGATTCTGAACTCTGATATTTCAGATAAAGAAATAATAGGTAGTATTAAAGAGTAGAGTATTAATAAGGCTACATCTTGATCATTAGTTGCTGAACAATTTATTTATGGTATTGATGTACTTCTACCATTCATTAACATTTTCTTCAATAGATTATTTATTAGTGGTGAGTTTCCGTCTTTGTGGTCAAGACAGGTTGTTGTCCCATTATTCAAGAAAGGTAGCAAAAATGATCCCAGTAATTATCGGGGCATTGCACTGTCAGACATTTTTTGTAAAATATATACCTCGATTTTGACAAGAAGGTTAACATTTTACACGAACGTTTACGATAAGATTTCAGAGTCACAAGCAGGGTTCCGTGAAGGATATAAAACAAGTGATAATGCCTTTATATTGTATTCTGTTGTTAGTAAATACTTATCAATGAAAGGCAAACATGTTTATATAGCGTTTGTTGATTTCCAAAGGGCATTCGACTCTATCAACAGACCATTATTGTATAATATGTTAGTTACCAATGGTATCTCTGGTAAACTGCTGAGGCCCATTAAGTCTATATATGGCTCAGTAACAGCGTGTGTTAAAACGAATGAAGGTTTGACGGATTCATTTCCATGTCCTTTGGGGCTTAGACAAGGGTGTAAACTAAGCCCAATATTATTTATACTGTTTATCAATGAACTTGAATATGTCCAATGGTGTTAGAGGCATACCGTTATTTCCCGATATGACTGAACTATTGTTGTTGCTGTTTGCTGATGATATTGCTCTATTATCTGATACTATTGTAGGCTTACAGAAACAGTTGAATATACTACATATATTTTGTCAAGATAAATTACTTACAGTTAATATTAATAAAACTAAGGTATTAGTATTCAAAAAGGTGGTCGTAGAGCAGCAAAGGGAAAATGGCTGTATAATGATAAACAACTAGAGGTAGTTAATGGATTCACTTATGTTGGTGTTTATTTTTCCAGTCGATTGTCTCTTTTTAAAATGGCCGATGCCATGTCAGAGAAAGCGAAACGAGTATTTTTGCATGTATTTTCATCACTCAGTAAGTTGTCAAACATCCCATATAAGACTTTTTTTTAATTTTTTGATGCTAAAGTTGGCTCCGTTTTCTTATTTGGTGCTGAATTGTGGGGTCTTAAGAGACCTGGTTCTATTGAACAAGTACATACTTTTGCTTGTAAAAGATTTATGGGTGTCGGTAATATGGCGTGTAACAATGCGGTCCTTGGTGATCTTGGAAGACATCCAATGTATATTAACTCTTCAAAAAACTGTATTAAATACTGGTTACACATTCTTAGCTTGAGAAAACATCGTTATGTCCGATTATGTTATGATATGTTGTTACATTTTGACACTTTGGGTTATGCCAATTGGGTTACTGATGTAAAAAATAATCTGTATAGTAATGACTTTGGATATGTTTGGGAACAGCAGGGTGTGACTAATCCTCCATTATTTTTACTACAGTATGTCCATAGGCTCAAGGATCAATATATACAGGATAACTGTTCAAATAGTAATACATTATTATTTTATAGCAATTTTAAAATAAATTTCGGTATTGAAAATTACTTATCTGCGATCAATATTCACAAATTTCGACGATGTTTGTCTTTGTTTCGATGTTCATCTCATAATTTAATGGTTGAAAAGGGACGCCATTTTAATATACCTAGAGATTATAGATTTTGTGTTTATTGTGAAGGGGTAGTGGAAGATGAACATCATTTCTTATTAGTATGCCCCTTGTACAGTGATATCCGTGAAATTTATATCAATGAACATTTTTCTAATGTACCAATTTTACAAAACTTGTATGTCCTTATGGCAAAAAAGGATGAGTCAACCTTGAGGCATTTAGCCATGTTTTTGTATTTTGCATTCAAAAAAAGAAATGAATATGTATCATGTACGGACAATTGATATGTTTGTATTATCAATGTATTTTGTCACCATATTGTGTATATATTGCATGAACCGGAGGCCTTTAACACAATAAACATGTTGAGTTGAGTTGAGATATAAAGTTACCAACATCTCAACAATTATTCACATATGTAGTAACTGTATCTGTATGTGCATCAATAGCTTAATGAGGTAAGCATTCACACTGCAATTTAGTTTAACTGAGGTTACGGGTTCTAGTCTCAGATATGAGTTTTATTTTTATTCACAGTGATGAATTATTTTATACTTCTTGTATAACTTTTCTTAATTTATCCTGATATATGTGAACTATATATTATTATTTTTTTCATTCATATTTACACATATTTATCTAGTTTTCTGTGATACACCAACACCTATTCATGGAAAGCTTGCTAGTTTCACGCTAAAAGTTAACACATGAAAGCAGCGAATGTCGGGATTCGAACCCGGGTAGTCTGCATTTATCCTGTACGTTATAGAATAAACAAGCTGATAGAACGTATCTTCGTATTAATTTTATTTTCGAAAACAGAAAAAAACGCAAAGATTATTATTATCGTTGAACTAACCTGGGATCTGATATGAACTGATCCAACTATAATGACATTATGTAAATGTTATTGCGTCTTCAGATCTTGTCCCTGCTATAGTGAACATTTAGTATTAGCTACTAGATGCCCAAGGGCAATATATCAAGCCCGCCAAAAGCCAAGCGATTAAGAGAATACGGATATTTAATGCCATACGGTGCATATCTATTATAACCATTTTTTACTTTTGACTTATAAGTGGGATCTTGATCTTTGAGCTATGTGCTGGAAGGGTATGTGTCTTACATGTGACACACCATCTCATCATGTTGAACATTTGTGCAAAGTTATTTAAATAATACCGAGATAAATGACAGGTGTCATATTCTGCGAAGTAATGCGAAAATCTCTAATACATGACAAGATGTTTAAGCTCATTTTTTTTACATTTGACCTCCAGCCTGACTTTTCAGCTACAAACATTGGTCTTGCGCATGACAAGCCGTCTCATCATGGCAAACATTTATGCCAAGTTATTTCAAAATCCCTCAATAAATAACAGTGTAATATTCCGGAAAAGATGTTTTAGACCCATTTTTTACGTTTGACATCCAATTGTGACCTTGACCTATGGACATGCATCCTGCGCTTGACAAGCCGTCTCATTATGGTGAACATTCATGCCAAGTAATTTGAAATTCCCTCCATATGTGATGGCAAAATGATCCGGAGAAGATGTTTTAGATACTCGTCTACGAATTCAAAAGTTAATTTATTTTCCGATAATCCAGTATCACCATTG
Source organism: Mactromeris polynyma (assembly GCA_032209605.1). Taxonomy (NCBI): domain Eukaryota; kingdom Metazoa; phylum Mollusca; class Bivalvia; order Venerida; family Mactridae; genus Mactromeris; species Mactromeris polynyma. The sequence continues at coordinate 17,591,723 of JASFXZ010000008.1, forward strand.
TCTCCTTGAATTAAAACATCTCGAATCAAGTCACATTTTATTACAGATTATTTCTGTATTTATTTAACGTCTTTTCCACTACGCCACATGTTGCTATGTTCTAGAATTTCAAAAAGGCTACTTTTACAACTGTCATAGATATCTGAAGCAAACATAATAGACCGGGTATACCAGGCATCTTGGTATGCGACATCAACATAGAAGTCAGGACTCCCACTAGGAATTAATTGGATTTGCGTTCCAGGGAAGAAATGTGAGTCCAAAAATCATAATTAGGGGTCTAGTTTAATTTAATTTGGGGGAGTACGTGGTTGACTTGATTATGGAGGAAATTCAACAATTATCTCATTATCTTCTTCACTGGATTTAAACCGCTGTCATCTATAATAGACAATTTTAAACATTGTCATTAATTATCCGAAAATTGTGACTATCCGAAATTGGTAATTCACTTAAATGATCCAAGTAAAGTTGCTTATTAAGTGGTATCAGAGCACTTAATCCGATATATAGAATCTATGCGTCACTCGGTAGTTCATAACTAATTTGCAAAAAAAATGGTGATGCGAGATTCAGTTAAATAACATAGAATTCTGACACATTTTCGCTCCATCTTAACCTCATTGTTACAGGTAGAATTTACTTCTTGCAAACGATTAATGAATGTTGGAATATAGAATAACACATACCATAATTATCTTGTGTACACTCATAATTTTACAAATAGTAAAATGGTCATCATGTAGAACCTGCTGTATAACATTTAAATAAAAAGTCCTTTTGATTGCTTTTTTCTCTTTTGCAAAAAAACTTTTTGTACGTTTTCCGCATGCGTTAATATTGCGGAATTATGAGATCTATTCACTAGGTCTGTATTCAAATTTTTACAAAACTCGAATAACGATGTACGAGCTGGCTCGTTATTGGACTCCAGATATGTATTCGCCGCGGTCAAGTTCGAATGTTGATGTCAGTGCTATCTCTGGGTTCGCTTCTAGGTCTGTATTTAATATTTAAAAACACTCGAATAACGATGTACGAGCTGGGTCGTTTTTCATATCCAGATATGTATTGGCCGCGGTCAAGTTCGAATGTTTATGTCAGTGCTAGGTCTGGGTTCGCTACTAGGGGCGAATTTGTTTGTACCAAACCGGTTTGAAACCAAAACTGGTTTGTCAAACTTTTCATTTGTTTTAACCAACTGGGTTTCAACTAAAACAAGTTTCGGTATTTGTTGATAACAAATCTTAAACTGGTTAATCAAACTGACCGAACTACCTCCAGGTGGGCCGTTTGTCTGGTTTGATTTATCCGAATAATCGTACACTAGTTAAACAAAATAGGGTGGACAGATTTTATGGCGGGTGACCGTGCCCACAAAAAAAGGGGCCATGTTTAATCAAAACGTTGTTAGCGCTGAAGATCTGGGGCTGCAGATAGATGAATTGTGGATTTGTTTGCCCTGCGAGATCTAGTGACATTATTATATTAACTACTGTATTTCTATGTTACCAGTATTTGTTCCATTAGTTATTTTGTGCAGACTATACAAGTCCAGTGTTTCTTTTGACTTCTAGGGGAATGGTGGCAGGGCCCTTAAATAGGGGAAAATAGCGTTGTGAGGGGAAAATAGGGTGAAAATAATGTGCATTTAAAGTATACATTTCTATGTCTATATTCACTACACTTCTTTGTTGCAGTGATGTAAACATGTAAATATGCTAACAGATTGGTTAGTTTCATTACAGGTCAATGTTTCTATCTTTCTGACTAAAAATATCAACAATACTGGCAACATATCTCCAATTTAAAAAAAAAGCTGTAGGAGGGGAATTTTAACTGAGAAAAGGGGGAAAAAACATACTTTTGAGTGAGGGGAATGGGTTCGAATTTCAGCCCCAAAAAGGTCCCAAAAAAACAACTGAAGTCGGTATATCTTGTGCATCAGTGATAACCCTAACCCTGGTTTATATGTTTGTGATTATAATAACATTTTAAGAACATTCACAATCTGTCTGTTACTGCATTTAGCAATCACTACTGACCAGAAAGTTAGCAATTTGAAGAGACAAAACATATGAAAAGCAGTCACATAGATTATGTATCCGGTATGGCTAAGCTGGGACTAATATATACATGTATACATTGTATATTGTTCCCAGGTTTATGTTTCCGTTTGATATCTCCATGTATCAAGGTTTAATGGGAGAATTGCATGCATGCTAATCGGACATGTTTATTTCTAATGCGACATAGACATACTCCGGATTAGTATAAATATGGGCATTTCCCTTTAACTCTGCGATACAAACAAACATATAACGTTAGTAACCATCGTGCTCGAATCGCAATGAAAACAAAGACCCATACCCAACTTTTGCGTCACTGTGGTCCGACCAACTATAGAATTCTAGAAGGTAAATATCTTCAAATCGCAATAAATAAAAATCTCTTAAAGGTACAAATGTATATTATATCGTCTGTTATTTGAAAATTAAGCAATGAGATTGCAAATCTTTGATCGTTGCGTGCACATATGATGCATATTTTTGACACTAACTGTTATAAGGCATATCATGTTCCTGAAAGATACATTATGAACTTGAAACATAACTACTTAGATGTTATTCAGGTAGCTAATACAAATACCTTAACTTTAAATAAAACGACATAATTTAGTTGTATGCGCCTTAAATTATTCATGTACTGGAGATTGACATTCTTCCTTTTGTAATGTTACACCACTTGAAATATGGACACGCATGTATATATATTTTGCGCATTAAACTACAACGAATGGTATAGAGAGTAGTAAATGTATGTTATTGTAAATCACCAACCTACGGTCCAACCTACATGTTAAATGTATGTCTGCTTAATCGGAACCTGGCTATAAAATCGTCCACATTGTAACGTTGCAAAACAGAAGTTACATAGTTCTCAACTCTAACATTCTTATCGAGCAGCAATCTGTCTGCAATCACAATACTGCTAGCGGTTAAATCTGCAGTAAATGGAATTAGATTTTGATGCGACTGTGTCAACTAAATCCTTATGGTTTTCTGACACTTTAAGTTCTTATACAATCAAAATCATGTGGGTCATTTTTCTTCGACTAAACCATCTGTTTGTTTACACACCAATCTTAATTATAACTGGTTTAAGTTTTTCAACCAAACTACAACAAAACTGAAGGTCTGTGAAGTTGGCTGTTAGTTGTTAGTTGTTAATTCAGATGTTCGTTCCCGAATACACAGCTATTAATTGTTAGTTCAGATGTTTATTCGAAAACACATAGCCAGAAGTTAAATACGAGCTCGGATATGATGTAACGAATACACAGCTATTAGTTGTTAGTTCAGACGTTAATTCCCATAGCATGCAGCCAATACACAGCTAGTAGTTGTGAGTTCAGATGTTTATTCGCAAAAACATTGCCAGAAGTTATATGTGAGTTCGGATATGATGTAGCGAATACACAGCTATTAGTTGTTAGTTCAAATGTTAATTCGCATATGATGACGCGAAAACACAGCTAGTAGTTGTTAGTTCAGATGTTTATTCGAAAACACATAGCCAGAAGTTTAATACGAGTTCGGATATGATGTAGCTAATACACAGCTACTAACTGTTTTTTCGAATAAACATCTGAACTAATAACTACTAGCTGTGTATTCGCCGCATGATATGCGAATAAACATTTGAACTTACAACTAATAGCTGTGTATTCGCCGCATGATATGCGATTAAACATTTGAACTAACAACTACTAGCTGTGTATTCGCCGCATGATATGCAAATAAACATTTGAACTTACAACTAATAGCTGTGTATTCGCCGCATGATATGCGAATAAACATTTGAACTAACAACTACTAGCTGTGTATTCGCCGCATGATATGCGAATAAACATTTGAACTAACAACTACTAGCTGTGTATTCGCCGCATGATATGCGAATAAACATTTGAACTAACAACTAATAGCTGTGTATTCGCTGCATAATATGCGAATAAACATTTGAACTAACAACTAATAGCTGTGTATTCGTTCCATCATATCCGAACTCACATTTAACTTCTGGCAACGTTTTTGCGAATAAACATCTGAACTAACAACTACTACCTGTGTATTCGTTCCATCATATCCGAAATGAACATCTGAATTAACAACTAACAACTAACAGCCAACTTCACAGACCTCAAAACTGAAACATCAAACCTTAACTAGTTCTTGCAAAACAAATTCGCCCTAGGTGTGTATTCAAATATTTACAAAACTCGAATAACGATGTACGAGCTGGCTCGTTATTGGACTCAAGATATGTATTCGCCGCGGTCAAGTTCGAATGTTGATGTCAGTGCTAGCTCTGGGTTCGCTAATAGGTCTGTATTCAAATATCTAAACAACACTCGCATAACGATGTACGAGCTAGCTCGTTATTGGACTCCAGATATGTATTCGCCGCGGTCAAGTTCGAATGTTGATGTCAGTGCTAGCTGTTTGTTCGCTACTTGGTATGTATTCAAATATTTACAAAACTCGAATAACGATGTACGAGCTGGCTCGTTATTGGACTCAAGATATGTATTCGCCGCGGTCAAGTTCGAATGTTGATGTCAGTGCTAGCTCTGGGTTCGCTTCTAGGTCTGTATTCAAATATTTACAAAACTCGAATAACGATGTACGAGCTGGCTCGTTAGTGGACTCCATATATGTATTCGCCGCGGTCAAGTTCGAATGTTGATGTCAGTGCTAGCTCTGGGTTCGCTAATAGGTCTGTATTCAAATATCTAAAAAAACACTCGAATAACGATGTACGAGCTAGCTCGTTATTGGACTCCAGATATGTATTCGCCGCGGTCAAGTTCGAATGTTGATGTCAGTGCTAGCTCTGGGTTCGCTTCTAGGTCTGTATTCAAATATTTACAAAACTCGAATAAAGATGTACGAGCTAGCTCGTTATTGGACTCCAGATATGTATTCGCCGCGGTCAAGTTCGAATGTTGATGTCAGTGCTAGCTGTTTGTTCGCTACTTGGTATGTATTTAAATATTTACAAAACTCGTATAACAATGTACGAGCTAGCTCGTTATTGTGCTCCAGATATGTATTCGCCGCGGTCAAGTTCGAATGTTGATGTCAGTGCTAGCTGTTTGTTCGCTACTTGGTATGTATTCAAATATTTACAAAACTCGAATAACGATGTACGAGCTGGCTCGTTTTTGGACTCCAGATATGTATTCGCCGCGGTCAAGTTCGAATGTTGATGTCAGTGCTAGCTGTTTGTTCGCTACTTGGTATGTATTTAAATATTTACAAAACTCGAAATACGATGTACGAGCTAGCTCGTTATTGGACTCCATATATGTATTCGCCGCGGTCAAGTTCGAATGTTGATGTCAGTGCTAGCTGTTTGTTCGCTACTTGGTATGTATTTAAATATTTACAAAACTCGTATAACGATGTACGAGCTGGCTCGTTATTGGACTCCAGATAAGTATTCGCCGCGGTCAAGTTCGAATGTTGATGTCAGTGCTATCTGTTTGTTCGCTACTTGGTATGTATTTAAATATTTACAAAACTCGAATAACGATGTACGAACTGGCTCGTTATTGGACTCCAGATATGTATTCGCCGCGGTTAAGCTCGAATGTTGATGTCAGTGCTAGCTGTTTGTTCGCTACTAGGTCTGTATTTAAATATTTAAAACACTCGCATAACGATGTATGAGCTGGCTCGTTATTCGATTCCAGATATGTATTCGCCGCGGACCCGTTTCGAATGTTGATGCCAGTGCTAGCGATGGGTTCGATATAAGATATGTATTCAAAAATATAAGTCGAATAACGATGTCAGTGCTGGCTCTGTATTCCATCTGGGTCGGTATTCAATGTTGATGTACGATTAACGATAGCCGCGCCAACTTCACTCAACTCCAGTTTTTTACTTTGCTATTCATGCCAGTGTGCTCGTTTCCTCCTTTGAACATGTATATTATCCTTAGGCTAACTTTCTCTGATCTTAATTTACACTTAAGCCATATTTTTCTTCACTGTCGCATACACCTTTTCATTCGACAGTCAAGTCATTGTTCCACCAAGGTTTGTTAACTCGTTTTCTCTTTCAACCGTTTGCAGTAAGATTTACTTCCCTTGGATTTAAATGTGATTTCATCTGAGATAAAAGAATGGTTAGAAATTCGTTATATGAATTGTCAATAGTTTCCTGCCTCGTTCTGTCGGACTCTAGCAGATTGATTTTATCTTCGCTCATAAACATTTCCGGGATAGATTAATCTGTCATATTTTATTGAACTCTTATTCAGATGTCCATTTTCAACACTAGGGCTAGTTATATTATTATCCTTATAGTTCGTCAGAGACAGCGACCATTTTAATACTGAATGATCTGGAATCGTGTAAATTTCAAGAAAGCATCACGATATGGCGATATGTGATAGTCGATGGTTTCTCTTTCGGGTAGACCGTCGATCTGGGCGATGAAATCTTCACTGCTCCCCACACGAATATTAAAATCGCCTTCGACGGTAACCAATGAATCATTTTGGTACTCGTATATTTGCGACAGTAATGTATCTTAGTATTCATTTATCTGAATGTTACGTGTCGAGTGTGCTGGGGGTAAATAGCATACACTTATCATCAGTCGTTCATAAGTTATTTTGTTAACGAGTGTGAGCCATAAAATACCCTCGTGCTCATCATTTAACTTTTTCACTGGAAAGGTGTTCCGGATTAGGACCCCAATGCCCACACTACCTTTTGGTGCCCTTCTATGTAAATTAGTTCGGTGTATCCGCCAACCGTTAATTTTTCATTATTGTTCAAACGTGTTTCCGCTATACAAACAATATCTAGGTTTAAATGGTCAATACAGTTTTTGCGTCGTACGGTAGTTTTCAGATTGTTCGTTACCGCTGAAACTATTTGGGTTTCAAAACCCGCATGAAACCTAGTACTGGTGATAATTGCTACGGCTTTAGCCGTCACGGTAGTCCGCCATAGTAGACATGTGTAACCCGACATCGGATGTGATGGTGGACATCGGAGTACAGACAAAGTACGGGGGTCATGTCACCATTATGAAATTACATTGTTGAAAGGACAAAGCATGACGCTGTTTGTTTCTCGTATTTATTTAGTACTGTTTCATTGAATCTGATCCCAATTTTTAAAAGAATTTTTACGAAGAAATGTATAACAGATAAAGTCCTGGGGTGCGTTTCATCAAATATTAGCGATGCGATGTCATAAAATCGCAGATCGCTATCATTTGCTAGTTCATTTGCGATTACCACTATTTGCGTTTCATCAACACCATCGCAAGTATACTTTCCGTCAATTATTGCCGATCGCAAAGTTCCTTTTCGCCACTAAGAAACAAAAGGCTCGCAGTCTTGTAAAATGACGTCACAAAGCGCACCTGTTTTAGCATTCTGTCAAACAGACATGTCGAGAAGCTCGAATTGGACACTTGCTGAGCTTTCAAGCACTCCTCCGACATTACAGAGATGAAAAACGCCGTGTTGACGACTGCTTCTCACAGGATGTTTTCTCAACTCCCCACCGACCTACGTCATCTCCCGCGGTTTTTGCATAGATAAAACCCACATGAGCCGTTCTGTGACTAAGACCGGATTCCAAGGTCACTACAATTTTGTAAACAAATGTTATTTGTGAATGGTCTCCCTTTGCAAAAATATGCATGCGAGTTATTCGCTTACTGTTTACTTTTAACACGTATCGTTATTACAAGACTAATTTTGATGCAAAGCATCAAAACGGCGGCACAAGTTTTAGGAAGCATGATATTGAAGATTTATTATTTTGTTTATCAATAAATAAGAAAGTATGATCATCACCAAGCCATAATTCTGGTAAGAATCATCCACAATTCATGACAATTGCCTAAATAGTCTTGGTACCAATCAATCATTTGTAGTTTAATTGGAATATGACTTGTTTATGTAAACAGTCAAGATATGATAAGGAGACAGTAAGCATGCTTGAGATATTGCGTCATTGAATGGCATTTGACCCAAATGTGACTGGGCATGTCTGTTTATATAACCGTAGTACATATCTGACGAGTACTGCACATCGTACAACTGCCCTCTAAATGTAGCAATATTTGGCAAATCATTATGGCCTAAGTAGCGAACTTCGCCAATAGAGTGAACAATACTTCCATACAGGCGATTGCCTTCAGTCAACACACTGTCGATATCTTGACTTCTGAAATTGAAAATACTGCAAGGCTCGTACTGAAAAAATGCCAACAGCGCCACTAATGCCATTGCAGTACACTGCATTCCATTATATGGTGCAAAATTTGGACAACCTTGATGGAAACTACCTAAAATACTTCTTACCATGTTTGTTTTTGTTTTCTTGTGTGGTCACTCAACCAATATGGCGGAAAATGACGCTTCTATAAACCACGTGATTAAATAGACTTTTTCCATTGGTCGGTGATAATGTTTCGCGGGAAAATGCTGGTGCATCGATTTACACGAAACGAAGAAAAAAAACGATTACACGAAACGTAGATAGAACGAAACGGATCTAAAAATATACATGATTATAACTTCTAGTTTTACAGATCTAAAAGAACTATTGGGATATCAAAAGGGAAAAATATCCACTAAAAATGTCAAAACAACGTAATTAAAAGTTCAGTTCAACCATCAGCATTTGATCTCGAATGTACTGAATCCGTTTTACTGCCAATGCGTTATTTGAACAACAAATGCTATGACGTTTTCAACGACAATTTTCATTGGCTGAATTTTGTTTACATATTACCATCAGTACATAACTTATATGGGTCAAGTTAAGGCAATGTATATTGCATAGTTTGGTCACTGTATTTATATTTGTACATTATAAACTGCATTCATGAACTTATTAATATGGATTAACATTTTTTGTTTAACAATTTGCTTTTTTATAAGTACAATTTCAATTTGCGTGCACAGCATTAGGAACCATTTCCTGAACTTTGATGATGAATTGAGCGTAGTTGTGAAACGAAGCTATGTAATACACGATGCCTAACCGTTTTCGTGACTAGCTGTTGTAAATTCTTATAAGCATACGTAAAACATTTTTTAAAGCTTTTTATTAACGGTAAAAATACATTTTAAATATTTTGACATTTTTTTATTATCAATTAGTACACTTTTTTTATCTGTATAATTAGAATCACGTTTTGTAAGAACAATTTAAAAAAGCATAATACCAATGGCTTCTCCCATTTCGATTATGCAACTCCATGTACCTAGATTAAAAATTATTCAAATAGACGACGGCCTGAAGGCCGCCGTCAATGATAACATGTATGTCGGTCATTTTTGCGATGAATACAGTGGTTTGCGAGTGGAAGAACCCAGTCGCTAATGATTGCGATTTTATACAGGCTAACAGGTGCGCTCGCAACTTTGCGATGTTTAATGAAACGCGATTTGCGATTTTTGTCTGCGATTTTGCGATTATCAGCTGCGATTTGCGATGCGACCGTTGATGAAACGCCCCCCTGATCTCAACCCAATCGTGCACGTCTGGGATATTCAGGACAGACGAGTGAGGCGTCGTCCCAACACACCTGCTTACGTCAACGAACTTCGTCAAGCGCTCATTCAGGAATGGAACAATATTACACAGGCATAAATCAACACTTTTCAATTCTATGCGCCGGCGATGCACTGCAGTGAAATTCAAGAGGTGGTCATACCCGTTATTGAGTGTTATTTTTGTTTTTAACCCCTACCTTACTTGGTCAAAATTCCGCCATTTTCTGTTAACCTTTGTCCATCATTTTTTATTCAAACGATTCATCATGGAACTCTCTTTAAACGCATATATAACCATGATGTCCCCGATTTGTTTTCAACGAGCTATGTTCAAGCAAACTTAGCGGAACTTTCTTTTCTTGATCAGTATATATATACTAACACGAAAAAGAAAGTGTGCACTTTTATATTGGGCATAACTTTTTTGTTACAAAGTTTAGATATACGGATTTATCATCATGAGTGAAGAAAATAACCCTTTACACATTGCATCCATTTACCCTATATTTAAGCGCATAGACGGCTTTCAAATTGACAGCAGGCTATTATGCAACATTTCGCTCGTGCTACCCGTGCAACGTGTGTACAGGTATAGGTTGACCCTGACCGATATCTTTACTTGTTATGCAATAATAAATCACAGTTCACTTTTGAATTTCACTCGTAAACAAGATGCCACGGCTTCAAGAAAACGAACGAATTCAGGCACTTCTGCAACTCGCAGCCGGCGTCAGCGTTGCTGACGTCGCTTGGCAGTTTAACTGCCATAGAAATACCATAATAAAATTCCGACGACGTTACCATCAGAATGGAAGCGTTAGAGATCGTCCACGATCCGGTAGACCGAAGGTGACAACGGCACGTCAGGATAGACATATGACGTTGACGCACTTACGTCATCGGTTCAAAACCGCTACAAGCACTGCGTGAGAGCTTGGCGTATGTAGGGATACGGTTCTAAACCGACTGCGGGCCAATGCAAACCCGTTAAGGGCTAGGAGGCCTTATGTAGGCCAGATCCTTAATAACAGACATCGTGCTCTCAGACTGGTCTGGGCCCGCCGTCATCTCCGTTGGAACCGTGCCATGTGGTCTAGGGTGCTCTTTAGTGATGAGTCGCGATTTAACCTTAGCACTGCTGACGGTAGAGTTCGGGTATTTAGACGTAAAGGGGGACGTTTTGACCAGAACTGTTTATTAGAGCGAGATCGTTTTGGAGGGGGCAGTGTAATGGTCTGGGGAGGTATTATGGGCGGTAGGAAAACAGACCTTGTTGTTATTCATGGTAATTTAAATGCCCAAGGTTATGTTGACCAAGTTTGACGCCCAGTTGTTATTCCTTTCCTACAACAGAACCTTGGTTGTTTAATGCATGATAACGCAAGGCAACATACTGCTATACTTACCAGGAATTATCTCGCTAGAAATAACGTTAACGTCTTACCTTGGCCGGCTTGCACCCCGGACATGAATCCCATTGAACATTTATGGGATTTGCTTGGTCGGAGAGCAAGGAAAAACCATGTTATCAAAAATATCAATGACTTGTGTGCAGCCTTAGTTCATGAATGGAACGCCATTCCCGCCGACGTCATAAGACGTTACGTCAGGTCCATGCGATCTAGAATACTTGCGTTGATCCGTAGACGAGGAGGCCACAACAGATACTGATTAATTGTCACGTAACTAGACAAATATCAGAAGGCAAAAAAGCAGTTACAAAACATACAAATCTGCAACTTTTACTTTTCACCCCTACGTTATTCACACGTAAAACAATGTTCTGATAATTATCAAATTTCACTTAAAAGTAAAACATCGTGTTGCCAATACATTTTTGCACATTTTGATACCAAATTTGCCAATATTTTGCTTCTATAAGTATAAAAAAATTCCCTCTAACCATGTGCACACTTTCTTTTTCGTTTCAGTATATATTTACTGCACGTACACTCTAAACCAAGGAGCAGTCGTTAATTTTTATTGTAAAAACGAATTAAATGATGATAATAAAACACTGAATTTCAAAACGGGTACTAATGCACAATTACAAAATGACAAGAAATCAATTATCATCCCGGTCAGACCGTAGATGTACTGATTAACAGCTGCTTCTTGTATGAAAAAAACTAATCACACATTTACTTTAAAATAATTTGGACATTATGTACAGAGGGAAATTGTTCTACTATTTAAAATATCAAGACAGGTTTATAATTATGTGACCGTTTTAACGCGTGATTCTCAAGCGTTTAGGTTATAATATAAGCTTGTTGTGATACTTCGTTAAGAGTCGGTGACTTTCACATGTACGATAACTGTATCTTTGCAGATAGCAATTGATTCACACACACATGTGATAAATAATACATGTAGATATATAGTATATATAAATTATTATAGTCACATGATAATACACCAGTCATTCATAAATACTCTGTGGAGGTTACCAGCAAATTGACATCGTATGTATAATGTTTTGGCTATTTATCAATTTAACAAATGTAAAAATAATGCTATCAGGGGTCCACTAGGTACTGAATCTAAAAGGTCATTTTGATAATTTTTGTAAGATTTGTTTCCATTTTATAGCCAAATTACCAATAATTTAGAGACAATTTGACCCTTCAGCCAGAGTCCCGAGGGTCAAATTGTGGCCTTTTGGAAATTCCAGGGGCAGAGGGTCAATTCCAGGGTCAAATGTAACCCCTGTGCTATCGGTACTGGAGACATCAATTTGTCTGAAAAAAGTTATCATTTATATACACGTCTATATATTATGCTGCCATATGTTGTATTATATGCAATACGATTGTCACATATCTCTAAGTGTTATCTGATGCGTTCACCGTTGTCGATTATATAACTAAAGGAACTTGTTTACGCCTGCATTTCTCCTTTGAGTGGTGCGGCACATTTAGACACTTTTCTGCTATAATCTGTTGTACTGCGATCGGGTTTTATGTTCTAGCGAGTTTTAACTGTTATCTCTCAATGTGCACAATATTCACACACCTTGTCTGATTAATATACATTTTAATCTTGAACCAGTTAAACTGATAAATAATAAAAATTGTTACTGATATTCCAAAGACACTTTGCACAAGTAAGCAATTGGAAGTTGATTTCTTTGTCCGATAAAACAAAAATAAAAGTGTATATAACATCCCGTAATTACGACCACCTCAACTCCATTTTCACAGTTTTGCTATGTACGTTACCTCAATATTTAGACCACCTCAATAAGAAGACCAGTTTTAAGGGTTTTAGGGGTGGTCTTATTATTGAGGATTTACTGTATATAATAAGATGACAGTGATTTGTCACTCTTTCATCTTCTCAATTATTCTAAAAATTAAGGATCTTGTCGAGTGGGCGCGTGTTAAATAAACATAATATTATGCTTGTTGAAATTTGCGCTTTACATTTCGCCGAAGGTAGCTTACGGATTTGTACGAGATTGCTGGGCGATAACATGAAAAATGTTCTTCCTAACACTCATAATCACATATATTCTCGAATTAAAATCATTCAGATCTCGATTGACAAATTCCTTGACAACTAACATGCTATGTATGCACTTTGTGTGACGTGTTCAACATTGTATGGCTAAGTCGGGGATACCACTTTTAAAGCCGTTGTCATTGTTCTATGTTCTTGAACTTATTTAATGAAACAGATGGCCGACAAGAAGACGATCAAATCAATGTCCTTTCCCGAGGACCCGGACAGTGCCGTAATGTTAGAGTATGTAATGACGGACTTTACGAAAGTGAATATAACAACCAGGACTTGGGTAGAAAATTTCGAGCCATTGTCTGCGGCAGGTAAGACATATGATTTCGATATCCTAGCTAATAATCATATCATCGTATTCTAATTCCACGAACATCGTTGATGACAAAACAGTGTTCCCCTAAACAGATCCCTAGAGCATTACATAAAACAAATATTTGGTTAGGGAACAAAGCTTAATTGATATGTCTATACAGGACTGCACAACAATCAAATATGTAGAGAAATTAGCATTATAATTAACCATTATTTAACTAGCTGGCTGCTCACCAATCGGCCATATCAGAACGAACCCTATTTGGGATTCGAACCTTCGACATCCCGCTCCCAAGGTGGATGCCTTAACCAATCGGCCGAGGGAGACCCGAATTTTGATCGTTTCGGCCAGACACAGACAACTCCTGACAGTGACCATCTCCTGTGGTTACACCAGTTCGACAGAATATTGAAAATAATTTCATTGTTTGCAGATTGTCCTGTGCGAGTTATCGGCCAATTCGAGACTTCAGAACAGACAGAACCATGTATAGATGTTGCCATGCATCCAGTATTTATATGTAAAGATCCATTCAGGCAAGGTCGACACAAACTAGTTCTATGTGAGCCACATTATGTAGATAAACCAGATAAAAGAATAGGTATGAACCTTTATCTAAACAGCTACTGTATATACATATTCTGTGTTTTTAATGCAGTAAAATGTACTGTATTATTCAAGTGAATTGAACTATTGAACATTGTCACGAGTTACATACCCTTTAATATACATACACATATACTGAAGAAGATGTAGAAGGGGAAATAACTCGTCACAGACTCCTGTGATGAAACACTATCAAAATTATGATCTTTGTTTCAGATCACATTAAGTGCAGATTATCAATACAATACGATACGATACGATACGACACGGTGCGATAGGATACGATCCGGTACGATACGGTGCGATACAATACGATACAATACGATACGATACAATTCGATACGACACGGTGCGATACAAAACGATCCGGTACGATCTGATACGATACAATACAATACAATACAGTCGATTGGTTACCAATGAACAATTAATTACATTATACAACAAATATGCATGATTGATCTTGTTCGTTGCGTGAGGTTATGCTATTGTTTCACCTACACATGCGACCTTGACTGACTTAAGCATGTTTGAGGTAATATCGAATACCCACAAACTATTAATACTGGTCATGTTCAAGTTAAGTAAAAATCATTCACAGATAATTCTCAGACAATTGTTTAAAATAAATATCGCTGATTTAGCAGCATGCTACTAAATGATTGACAAAAGTAAAGATGATTCGTAATTACGATTACTTGAACTAAACAAACGACCAACTGGTTTAATATTATACCGGTATAAGTGATATCAATGTTTTTAATAAGGGATTACTTTTATTACACTTGTATTATTTACCAGATATTATTTTATAGAATACAACACCAGAGCGACATGTAAGGACTTTATGGAGAAGGTGAAAGATGAAGAACCATTGTATGCATTTGAACAAGAATATTATGTTGTAGACAAAGATGGCGTTCCGCTTGACATGCATTCCGATACCAAAGGCAGAGGTCAGTATCGTGCATCATTTAAATGATCAATGTTGTTTCGATCCGAATGTACCTAGAGTAATGTTTCTGTCTGCCTTAGTCGTTCATGAATTCTACACTTATTTGTGTAGGTTGAGAAAACGTAAGCAATCTTCGTTTACCTTTAATATTACAAGCGTAGGATATAACCATGACATATCAATAGTAGAGCTAACCAGTATAATTTCTCATATCATGCCTTTCTGAGCTTCATTGATTGACTTTATAATCAATGCAAATCTTTTTTTGTGCAAATTCTGGGTGCAGTTCGAAGTACTCAAAGCGTGTGGTATTTTCATGGTCGTGTCTGGAACATGAATTTATCCGGCTGTCAATAACAATTGTCCTCTCTTCTGTTTCATTAGGGTCAAATGTCAATTGATCGCCATCTTTGTTACATAATTAATGATGAGTGCTTTATGGAAACACCGGAGTCACTACATAGTCTAATCGACCACCGCACTGTTTAAACAAGGGTTCTCTACCAAAAACTGTCGCATCTGATGTCATAATGAAGAACCTATCTTAAATAAGCTCAAGCCTCAATCATCCTGTCAATAACATTCAATCTCTTCTGTTTCATAAGGGTAAATTGTCAATCGATCGTCATATTTGTTACAAATTAGTGCTCGAAAGAACTCTCGGAGCACTGCATAGTCTAAATGACCGTCGTACATGACTCCGATACTGTTAAACAAGGGTTCTCTACCAATTATCGCATCTAATTTCTACACTAAAAAAACTCATCTTTAGTAAACTCCTACATCAATCATCTTATAAAACCACACATCAGGCAATGTCGAACTGGTTCATATTTGATGCGTTGCCTTACTTGGGATGTTGTGATATTTTAGATTGGTACGACAATGAAATGAATATTGGTGAGTATAGCGCCTTGGAAAGAGATCTCGCAGAAACTCATCTAAGAGCATGTATATATGCCGGTCTGAAAATAAGCGGAATGAACCGGGAATGTCATCCATCCGAGGTAAGGGACGCTACATCCTACTTTCGTATATGATGTTTGTATTTTTGTAATGATACTCCCGGCATTAACGTTTGTAAAAGGTGTTGTCAAACCGACTGGTCTGCTCCATCGGTAGGTCACTTGTTTGTCAATCTATTTACAATTACATATAAGTCTACGTCAGAGTTTCTGTATGACAAAGTAGGAGAATTTGGTCCTAGATCCGTGCGTCAAATTGTAATAATATTATCTATAATAATATGTATCGTCTCTCCCACCACAGCCGGTCACTAACAACCTGGCTTGGAATACAGTCCAATCGCGGAATGGCAAAATCATGTTTTTAGGCTAGTTCACTGAATATATGCTGATAATGTATTGCAGTGGGAATACCAGGTCGGTCCACTTCCGGCAGTCGATGTCTGTGATCACGTGATTATGTCACGTTATATACTTCGACGATTGGCTGAAATGAATGACATACAAATAACATTTACAAATCCTGAATGTACTCGTGACACGGACATGCGCAGTGCTCTTCATCTTAACTTCAGTACACGTGACATGAGAAATGAAAATGGAATTGAGTAAGTTACTTGTTTGCTTTCCTCATAACAGTTTAGAAATTCACTGACGACCGATCTGCGTCAAACAAGTCTTAGAGCATGTCAACCTCGCAGGTAAACGTTATGCAACCAAAACATCTCGTTTTTATACACAATTTGACTGTGTTGGTAAAAACTAACCAGGCGCGGGTTCAAACACCCAACAATATGTCGCAGGGTCAAACACCCAACAATATGTCGCGAGGTCAAACACCCAACAATATGTCGCGGGGTCAATCACCCAAAAATGCATAAAGGCAGTTCAATATGACGAGAACTTTCATCAGAAGATGACAAAAGAAAGTAGTTAAAAGGAAACTAAACAAATGTGTCATACTACATCATAGGCGTAGATTCCTATAGGCCGAAAATCGAAAACAATTGGCCAAAACTGCAATAAGATATTTAAAGTATGTACGGTACAAAATGTTTTTGGTCTGAAGAAAATATATTGGAATCTCATGGTTAAGCACATACATATTTACATCTTCTGTAGTCCATTTTATTAATGGGTTAACCAAACAGTACATGTGCAGTAAATTTGATCACACGAGTTGAACTGTTCGCATTACATTCTGATGTGACGATATACATACGAGTTGGTGAATTTCTCTCCTCTTACCTTTGATTTCAGGCATATACATAAAGTAGTAGACAACATAAGAAAACATCGTCAGGAATATGTCTTAGAATATTACGGTGCAAAAGTCGGTTTGGATATATATTGGTTTCTGTCCGGGCGTTGTTATATGCCAAGACATGGTGAGTTTATATCCAGCACGAGCAAGGAAAATTCAAGTATACGAATACCATTGAAAGTAGAAACAGAGGGTAAAGGTTACATAGAAGAAAGACGACCCATGTCTGATGCTGATCCGTATCAAGTCTGTGTGGCATTTACTGAATCTGCGTTATTCGACTCACTTGGTTACCTTAAGGAGTCCCGTCAGTGACGGCGACTGTGACGTCACATATCTCGATGATATTAATTTGACGTTACTCATGACGTCGATCTCCGTAACTATAAAACCGTTGGTGTTGGTTCCTATTCCGTGTGCAACGACTTTAAAATGCTAATTAACATGTATCTGTTAGGGAAGAAAATGTATTTTGTTACAGAGTATATACTGTAGTTGGTTTGTCATGTATTGGCTGACATTATCTTGAAGCAGGTATTAGCGTAGTACTGAGCAAATGAGTGTGTTTCATTGCCGCCGGGGTGAGAACATCAAACTTTACATTATTAATTAATACTAATTATTAGCAAGTCATTACTGATTACTTTGAGGAAAAATGATATTGAAACAATTCATGTTCGATAGTTTCGTGTTTTTACAAAGGTAAATACCGTTATCTTACTGTCATGTGAGCCCATTACGTTATCCGTCTTATGTCACTGAACTCTTAAAAACCGGATTAAACTGGAATTTTATCTATATAACTCATAACACAAGATCGGACAATGATAACTTGTAGTAGTTACTGTGAATCATCCGCAGAGATGGAGAAGGTCGGGTTAAAAAGTGATGTTACCATGTTATCAAATAAATAAATCGAATTTTTATGTTGAACATATAAAAATGCTATTCATGTGTTCAAACTTTCATTTTGTTGTGCAATATAATCGAAGTGTTCAATTACGTATCATGTTATTTTGATGAATCGTTAACAAATGAACAAATACTCGAAGCCAATATATCGACTATTCAATGTAATGAATCAAGTCCGCAAACGTAATGTACAGACGAATGAAGTCAATAGTCCAGTCAATATAATAAGTACATTCGTTAGAATAATACTGTATAAAGAACATATCAAAAGTCTAACAAAATCTTTGATGCAGAAAGTGAAAATGAAAGAAAAAGAAATATATAAAATACCATGTGAACGAAATGGCGCGTAATGTACACCATACTTAGAATAGTTTTCGCAAACGCCTATTGATCAAGATGAATTCGTCTGTACAGAATTGTAAACAATGTTTAAATCATCATAAATACTGCTGACAATGAGGTAAGTATTATAATGCCAATACTATATGAAGTCAAAAGTACATAATATGTATATGCTAGTCATTCCTTTGCAAATTACATTGTTATCAATCCATATTTAAGCGATTTTCTATATTTTTTCAATGCCATATTTTTTCGTTTAAACTGTTAAAGTTGATGATAAAAAGCAGATATTATCTTACCTAAGAATAAATTCAATACATAAATCGCAAATGTGTGCCATTTTATCGTTTAAGAACAAAATTAATTTTGTGACCTTGAATTCTACTTGTCAAATTATTTTCCTACGGAAACGGGTATGTGCCAAACATTTGGAACAATTGGAAGAAAATTGGAAAATGCAGTTTTCTGATGTATGTTTATCTGAACCATGATATAATTAATTTATAATCATTGTTAATAAAGTCATGTTTGAGAAACACGAAAAATCGGTCAATGGCGCTACCGGGAATCGAACCCAGGTAACCATGTTACGCAATGAATGTAACAATGAATAAATAACTCGAGTATGAATAGACACATACAAAGTGCACAGCCGTTCAAAAAGCACATTGAAACATGAACGCATGCACCTAATTCAAAAGCAAAATACACTCATAATAATTTTACATATGAAACATGTAACATAACTGCTATACTCGCTTATAAAAATATTTTACCAAGTAATATGGAGGGGATTTCTGGAACTCGTCCAGGTCAGATCGAATCTGTTTCCAGTTATTCTGATAAATCATGAGTATAACCACGTAAGCATTTATAATACTTAGCTGATTTCCGAAGTTATTAAATTTCAATTTACACCAGATACAGATTGCAATCAAGACCAAGTTGGTACGAGTTATCTACAGGATACAAGCATGTGCATCAGAGTGTGTTTATCAAAGCATTCAAGTATTTACTATTTATATGTAATTTATATCATACAAGAATCCGGGTTGACTGAGATGTTTGTCATATCACTTAATAGCTTTAATGACTATCTCTTGACATTACATAGAAAGATTTGTTTCTAGATAGGCCAAAGTCAAAATTTAAAATCAATTGTAAATGTCAAATGGAGGTTAAGATTTAAACCTTATGCTCGACTTCATCATTTACGTTTTATCTATATATACTGTTTTACCACAAAACTATAAAGACGGCCCGTAAATTTTAACTCCTAAATCAGCCACCTTATGTTTATTAAAGATGCATTTGGTCCATCTGAACGTAAAATATTAGAACTGGCCGTATTTCCTGTATTGTTGCTACATTGGTTAAGGCATCTTTAACATTAACAAGTGTAGTGTAATTCCAATTCAAGTAAGTATTTTATCATTAGTTATGCAATGTCATAAGTCATGTCTTAATTATACATTGGAGAAATGAAAATATACGGCTTACTTAGGGAAAACAAAAATATCTAATTTTATATTATTACTATTACTTACATGTTTCTGCGATATAACTATTTCAGTTCGATCAACATGTATATAAATGAAGAATGAGAAACTTACACATTTATGTAAATACAAATGTAGACATGTTTACACATACATCACAAGCATGTGTAATTGTCTAAAGAGAACTAACCGCACAACATATAAAATGTGGTCATATTACAAGAGAGCGTAAGTGTCGACAGGGAACGCCACATACATAAGACCGGGAAACAACAGTTCATAAAACATCAGTCATTTTTGCGATGAATACAGTGGTTTGCGAGTGAAGAACCCAGTCGCTAATATTTGCGATTTTATACAGGCTAACAGGTGCCCTCGCAACTTTGCGATGTTTAATGAAACGCGATTTGCGATTTTTGTCTGCGAGTTTGCGATTATCAGCTGCGATTTGCGATGCGACCGTTGATGAAACGCCCCCACCCCCCTCCAGGTGTTGTATAGGTTGAGATGTGTTCATGATCACCATTCAGCAATGTAGTGTAAACCTTGGAGCAAATAAAGACATTCCAGTGGCATTTTATAATGAAGAAAACGGTATAAATTGTGGTCGCCCTATCAATTTTGATCAGGCTCCATTATTTTCCCTAACAACACTAGATCTTTTAATTAATAATGCTTAATAGTTGTGAAACATACAGTGTTATACAATGTGCATATCTTCTTGTCAGTTGATGTTTCACATATAAATCCATGATAATAAGTTAGTTAGCATGTTTCTAGTTAGAAACTAAAGAAAACTATCGTGTGCGTAAGTGTCAAAAGTCTCGAAAGTAAAGTAGAAACCTTTACTCTTATGGCCCGTTTACCAACAGTAACCTTGTAAGAAACTGACCTGACACGTTAATATCACACTAAAAAATTGTCAAAATATGCAATAATGAAAAATATTTACCCACGAAATTCAATGCAAATAAAATCTATAACCGGTGTTTTAGAATTAACATCAATATCAAGTATGAGTATACATCATATGACGCGACAGACGTAAAAGAAAATATCAGCGAGTCAATATAGAAAACGAAAGTAGAAATATTCAATAAATTTCTAGACAGCTTTCACGGTGAAAAATCGCAAAGAAATCGCCCTAACTGCGCAATTCAAATTACTCATCCATTTCAATATAGCACCTTTCACTGGTCGTCCGTTTGATCAATTTTGACAGGCTTAACTTGTCATCTATGTCACCTCTCATCGAAATCCATTGCAAAGCTAAGCGCTCATTGGTCAGCAGTAGTCGCTTATCCAATCAGATATCGCTTTACAAAATATAGCGACAGGCGGAACTTAACTTCTCACACATGTGTTTTTTTGTGGCTGTTTGTCGGTCAATAATGTAAAAATCAACGTAAATTTCTGGGGCATGTTATTAAACTCATTGGGCCTTCGTGTAATCAAGCGAGACGTCCGAAAGGCGTTCATTGTATAAACATACCTACTATCGGGTTATCCCCAAGCTGCCCGATATTAGGTATGTTTATACCATGAATGCCTTTCGGACATCGACATGCCTAAGAAGTTTACGTAGATTTTTTCCGCCCACGAAAATTGGCGAATTGAATGAACAGACGACGACTTCTTCGCCCAAGTCGTCTGGAAGCTGGCTCTCTGGTGTGTTATTTATACTGGTAACGCGTATTATAAATAATGCGGACGATTGAAATCACACAAAGCATTTTCAGTAGAACATCTGAGAGATTATGTCTATTAACCGTTCAAATTTTATTTTTGTTAACTCAAATCTTGAGGTCGGCGGATACAAAATAATAAAGGAACTCAGAACTATTTAATTTTGTTTTTGGTAAAAATTGGGTCGGCGCTCCTGTAAAAAATGCTAGCCATAGATAAATGCTTCAACATGGGTACTTTCAGCACTTTGATTTTGCGTACAGTTGTTGCTATTTCAGTTTTTACGGATTGTTATTTTTATATCAGGTGTGTTGTTTTTTCAAAAATATTCATTTATCGTTTTCACGTGTCCCATGTATCTGTGTAGACTGACAGATTCGAAATGGTTTGCTTGTATATGAGAGTAGGTGGGGTAATATTACTATGAACTATAATCTTCTGGGAACAAATTTATTAACAATAGCAACATAATGTAGTTTATTGTTGATTATGTCATTCCTGTGATTGTTATGGTTGGTTATACTTCACTGCTATTTCAAGATTTCATCAGTAGGCCTTATTTTGTTCGTAAAATTTAGATTTATGTACATTTATGTTGATATCCTACTTGTGTAGTAATGTCAATCCAATAAGATGTTTATCATATTTAAATACACAAAGATCTTATATACTTTTGTTTTTACTAAAAATAAGGTTAATAATGTTTGGAGTTAATTGAAAGAATATTTCTTGTGACTTCATTAATTGAAGCTTGTATATCTTAGTGGGTGGGGTAATTTCTATCACTTAAATTATACAAATATCACTTTTTTTCGTTCTAATTAGGCACTGTTCTTCATAAATACACCATAAATGAAGTCTGTGTATAAATATTCTGCTGTGGAGAAGTTTTCAGGTGTATTTCATTCCACAAATGTTCATCTTGTCTTATTTTATATGACTCAAAAAAGTTTTAGTAAAAATCACGTGGTGTTTAAACGGACGAATTTGAAGTACTTCCGCCACTTATATTTTGTTAGACTTTTGATATGTTGTTCTACATAGATTTAATTTTCATAAACAGTGAAAATCATTTCTGTTGCAATTATTTGAAGGTTTGACCTTTTTTGACGTAGAATGAAGCATTTAATTACATATCTAGAGGATTTTGTACCGACATGTATCTACAACTCGTATGTGTATTTATTAATGAGAAATACATTAGCATTTGGGAACTGTCAGTCTATGCCTTCCCTGATTCATTTATGCCATGATAATCTGAGTACGAGTTGCTACAGCTGAACAGGTTAAGGGTGAGAGTTTGTATTTTGGTTGTTTACCTTACACCTTTTTGTGCCATATTTTGTTCGTTTTGACCAGCTCCTCTTGTATTTATATTCGTTTCTTGTGTGCGTGGCGAGCAGAACTATGTACCGTGACAATGGTAAACGTCCGCATTCACCTTGACTCATACAGCTATAAGTTATAAGCGGGTTGCCCAAGAGATCTTGCTAACAGTGTCAAGTGATTTGAGCATAAAACAACAGCCTTTTGGATAGTTGACATGCGCAAAAGTGAACCCCAGTATTCTACACAATTCGTAAAATACGATACACCGTGTTTTAAGCTTTCCGTGCAAAATAGTATACGCTTTTTCAGAGGTAGTTTGATCACTGGTGATAATGACTATGGTTGGATGATACAAATCAGTCCATCTATGGTCTAGTTACTCTGGTCACTCTTAAAATTTGGAGGGTTGAAAACTGTATAGAGGTATTCCGAATATCGACTATAGTTGAATAAATCGGTGGTTGAATCATAGTTAATGTTCGGAACACCTCTATATAGTATTCAAACCTCCAATTTCGAAGAGGTAACCAGACCAGACTGAATTTATCATCAACCATAGTCACTATAGTCACTATAGTTGGTGATTGAAGTGTCTCTCAGATTAGTTTCGGGGCAACTGGTCTGTCCCCAACCCAGTCCTGGTGTTATACTCATTCTATCATAGTTTATCATACTTACCTTCACATAGTGTGTACATACATGACTTTGATTATGAAATATTTATGAACACCGTTTCGTTATCGTACTAGATCTATTTAAACGCCACTAAAATGTGTATCACATGACGACACATGACGAAAATGATGAGTATACAACAACTTGAACTATTATCTATGTCAGGTCACAATATCAAGCAAATCTATGTTTGTTTACACTGTCTAGGTCATTTACAAATCATAACAAACACACTCATCAAGATAGGATTTATCTATAAGAAATTCTGAATATTTACATCAGCATAAAGTCGCTGTAAGTACGATAACGCTAAGGCAGACGATAACGCTAAGGCAGACGATAACGCTAAGGCAGACGATAACGCTAAGGCAGACTAACGATACTATACTAGACTTTCATGGAAAAGCCGCCTAGCAATGAACTGTTTGAGATTGAGGTCCGACTACTATTTCATACAGTGAATACAACTTTATGTTTACATACTTACTGACAGTAAAACCTCAATTAAAGACCACCTCAATAATAACATCGCTTCAAAAAAAGGAACACAATTTAAACCCATTTTCACTTTTTGGCTCTTTATTCAACCTCGAGATTTAAGACCATCTCAATAAGAAGACCAGTATTCAAGGGTCGCATTATTGAGGTTTTACTGTATATTATTTTTACATACTTACTTACATTATTTTTACATACTTGTGCATGTATTTACATAAAATGTTAAATACAGCCGCAGCGATAGTGACTGGGGCATATATCTCTAAATTGCAGAGGTTCTACGCTTAGAAATCTACGAAAGTTCGAACATGAGCCATGAGTTTATTACAATTTTAAACTTAAAAAGTTCATATGTCACACAAATTGCACCACCTTTCAGAAGAATTTTAGTGGTCATTCTAATTTTGTAGTCCACAGCATTTTTTATAATTCATCCTTTACGCCAATTTCTGTCTGAAACTTAATCGTTCCGCCAACGTTTTCTTTCGAGTTGATTCGTTCTTTTATATTTTTATCATACATTATTTCAAACCTTTTTGCTTCAATTTTAAGAACATCCGACATTTCCGCCACCTCCTTAATACCAGCCATGTTATCTCCAGGAAGCCCATGGCGAAAATTTGTATTTATCTGAAATAAGTACTGTAGTACGGATGTATAGTTCATTGCACCCTTCCGGTCCTTGTCAAACTTTATAGCATCTAGAGATTCTGGCCTGCCACCTTGTGTGACCATTACAATCAGCTCAGGAGGATTCATGTAGACCTTACGCAGTCCAAGCTTGTCCAATTCGTCTGTATTTGGCTTCACAACTTTGCCGAATAGAAAATAACGCTCAAATCGTTTCGCTATAGCTTTCAGAGCAAACGGTGTGTCATCCGAATCTGACATAAAATAAAAAAGTAATCAGATTGAATGAAATTCATTTTGTAATAAATTACAACTTTTATGTTACATCGAGATATTAAAGAACATTAAAGAAGGAAAGCTGTATTACATACGGGTCTCGCGAGATATTATTTAGGAATTCAGTTTAAAAGGAACTCATACAGGATTAGGAAATTAAATGCGTTTGCTTATTGTGATTATTTGATGATGATTGTATCCTCTTCACGCTGACATTCGCTCCATATACGATACTTTCTTTAAAAATTAAGGCATTAGGCCCATGATTCTCAATTACTAGTTATATAAATACATTCATTTTGTTAAATTAGAAAATTCGATGTACTAGTCATCTATACAATATTTCTTTAAACAAATCATGAACACATGTTTAAATTACCAGCATACATCATTCTTATAAATGCCTTTATACATTTTATCTACCATATTTGAAGTTAAGCTTACAATTTATTACTAAAGTAGGGAAAACACAAATGAACATATGTAACACATATATATGCCACAGCGTTCCTTATACGATGGTAGTGTGGTCAATTTTTACAATAATTATCATGTTCTACTGACTAACTTTTACGTAATATTGCCATGTACATTAACACGCCTGCGTCTCATTGGAACACCAACATTTTGTTATTCGTTGAAAATGTTCCAACGGTTCTTCTGTTGTCGCGCCAATAAGTCCAAAATGGACATGAACGGTGAGCGTGGTCTTATTTTTTTCCCTTTTAGAGGTTTATACGTTTACAGTTCAAAAATCGGGGAATGTAGTTCCACATAGGCCGATTTAGCCTTATGTTAAATGTAAAAGTTGGGAACAAATACCAAAACCCGATCGTCTAGAACTTGCATAACTTTCCAAAGCTTATTGTTGACCACGGCGAAAGCTTGTTTTTTTATGAAAAGTGGTATCGCTCTCTGTATTTTACCACTTCAACGGCACATGTGTAGCTTTATACTGACAAAAGGTTGTCTGTATACAAAATTTAGAATCACTTGTTCACGTTAGGATGCACAAGACTCGATTTTTTGCCTGTTGTGGTTCCAAAATGTATAGTTTTCCGTTCAGATAGAAATAACATTATAGCAAATCACTAAGATAATTAAATTACGGAGTTCTTAATGTTATTTCATTGAATTGTTACATCAATGTACAACTAGTAGAAAGCAGCAGTTAAAGGGAGATAACATGTAATTTAGAGTTAAGATTAATCATGGAAGCAGTTGTCTACCTTTGTCAGATGTTTATATCGACTCTAATCCGATTGCAAAGCGTGTGATCATAAGTAATTAGCCCAATCGATGAAATACCGTTAATAACGTGAATTAAACTAAAATATAAACAGCTATGAGAAATAAAATGTAAAACGTCCATTTCTTGGAAAGATTTCTCTTTTAAAAATAATGTTAGTGCCATATAGCATTATAACATTTTTACCAGTAATCATATAAGCTGGAAACCGTGATGGACTGGTCGTAAATGCGTCGAGTAGAAAACTTGGCATACCTTCGCCAGAAAGACGCTGGGTTTTGTCCGGAAGCGACTGGAGCGCCATCATTCGAGCCTCGTTTTGATTTTTTACATTTCGCCATTTTTCTCGCTTCGTCTTCCGATCGCCGTATGGATAAAATCTGGCAGCACCCTCGGAAGCTTCATATTTCTGAAATATTACCGTGGATTGGAAGTCTTATCGTGAAATATTACCGTGGATTGGAAGTCTTATCGTGAAATATTACCGTGGATTGGAAGTCTTATCGTGAAATATTACCGTGGATTGGAAGTCTTATCGTGAAATATTACCGTGGATTGGAAGTCTTATCGTGAAATATTACCGTGAAATACCGCGCTAACTGTCTCCGGAAAGGGAATTCGAAACTTTGACGTAGTTCATTATATTTAAGCAGCCAACGGTCGTACAATTCTTTTTTATGACAGCATAAATCTACCAATAAGTTGTGCTATAAAAGTTCACACTAAGGCACCAACTGACACATTCAATAAAAGTAATTCCAATACTGCAAAAAAGGAAATATTCATTTAATGACATGATTTCTCCGCCTCAAAACATTCGCCCACACATGAAGTCATCTAGCAGGTGTCACCTTATTATGCAGTACCAATTGCAAATATGGTTTTTACTTTTAAATAATTTGTTTATAAATGAATATCAGAATATTTAGTGCACCGGTGATTCAAAACAGTACTATGTAATCATGTAAAAATCGAATTTGTGCACATAGAACAAATTGCATATTTTGCTGAATGTGAACCTGAACTTTGAATGGATTAAGTTAATAATTCCCAAGCTATTGTAATCAATTCAAAAGTATCATTATCATTCTACAATTACTACTTCTATAAGATTACGTCTACAACTATAAATCATTGTCATACAGTTTGTGTTTGCACTGTGATTGCCATACAGAAAGTTAAGTACTTCCTTTAAAAGATAAAAGCGAATTCAATAAACTCGTAAAACTAGCTGTCTTTCGATTGTAGTAAAAGGTATATAGTACCCAGGGGCAATATACAGAAACATCTTTAGTAAAATTTCATCCTTATCCTTAAAATTACATTTTCCATAACTGGGGTATGTAACATACAGGCTATTATATGGTCAAATCAAAAGTGATAAATGAATAGTATTAATATGATGTTGTCATTACCATTTAAACGCCTAACAGTTTTAATGTGATTTTGGAATTACATCCATTTGAAGTTTTGAACTTAAGTGAAACTATTTAAGATTCAATTAAGATGCTTCTGTAATACGGGCCCAGGACTTTACATTAAGATGTGCCAGACCACAGGAGATGGTCAAGTGTTCTCTCCCTTTGTCCATTCTATAGTATATATATATAATATTTTCCACACCTGACCTCTTATAGATGCTGAAATCGCGCTTCAAACATAAAAAAATATCCATGAAATACAAAGTACTATATATACACTATAGAATGAATAAAGGGAGAGAACTCATGACAATCTCCTGTGAGTCGGACAGTGTAAATTGTTGAGTCACTGAAGTTTATAACGTTAGGGCGGTGGTCTAAATATTGCATTATATGTCTGACAATAACATTACAATTGATGCACGTTTAATAAACTATATAATAAAAGCGATGGAAGTTGAGTGAAAAGCACAGATGTCGTTCCTATACAGCGAAAAGCACAGATATCGTTCCTATACAGCGAAAAGCACAGATATCGTACATATACAGCGAAAAGCACAGATATCGTTCCTATACAGCGAAAAGTACAGATATCGTACCTATACAGCGAAAAGCACAGATATCGTACCTAAACAGCGAAAAGCACATATATCGTACCTATACATGTATATTAAACTTTATACCTTAACTGAATACCTTCATCAAAAGTGATTAGTATAAGTTATCAGAACATATTTCACAATCGATGTAACATGGTTGAGTTTAAAGTAATGTAACTATTTACATCTGGGCCTGAGATTATAATGAATACTTATACTCGGAACTCAAATCACAAAATGATACAGACAGTGACTCATATAGAGTGTGAAACATGTAGGATTATGTTAAATGAGTGCTGAATATTATTTGAGGCCGATCATTTTAAAGATTTGAGTGTAATATGAGATCTGAGACAAATAATTAAGTCTGAGTGTGGAGTGTGGCGCTCAGACTATATCATTTCTCCCATATCTCTTAATTATACTGAACTCTCAAAGAAAATGGACCAAACAGAATAATCAGAACTCATTTCACATTTACACAAATTTTCCACACTCAAATTCCTATAGTCAGACTATATGAGGGTAAACGTTGTGGTTTAAGATTTGAGTACTGAGTACAAGTATCCGTTATAATCCTGGGCCCAGTACTTACGAAAAGAGAAGTACAAGTCGACATTGAACGAATGCTGATCAACAACAAGAACAAGTGATGTCATAAAGAGAGAGAGTAAGTTGCTACAGAGAACGCAACACCGACCATAAGGGATAACTAGGAGAATCAAAGAGGACAAACAGTGAAGGGGGGATTAATGGACAGAAACTATCACAAGACAAGTCAAGACAGCTGGCAACAATAGGCCGAAAGTGGGAAGAAAATAACATGAACACTATATAAAGTGAACGAATTGCACAGGGGAGAGGGAAATTTTACATACATCGAAAACACAAATAGAAATAATAACATAAGTTTCTCATGACTTACCAATGTGTCCAGTAAGTGTTTATCTGTTGTTGTGTCAACCAATCCACACCAACATAGTCCACGTAAATGCGTTGCCATGGTTTTCCATTCTCTTGCAATCGATCCATCATGAAATATGACAATCCAAGGATCCTTGTTGCGTAACACACTTTGCGTAAAGTTATCGTCCGTTAGTGGAAACAGATCCTGATATCGTTCTTCCGGGCTCAGTAAAGGGGTCTGATTAGGGGCTGAGATACCCATACAACAATATGCAGCTATGCACAGAAAATATACACAGCTAACGCTCCACATTTTGAACAGGTTAAAATGGCTTAACACGGAAGTACGTTGTGTAAATGTCACAAACATGTAAACTTGTTTATTCAAGTACGGTAAATGTGTGTGTGTTTTATCTACTCTTCGTAGATCGATAATTCTAAAGCCTGAGGTTTAAATATTCCTATCTTATATAAGCGTTATGTATGTGTGCATTTACAACTCATATTTTGTACCGTCAACCCGGTTTATCGAGTTAAAGGGGTTTACGGATTAAAGCGGTCCGTTCACAATATATGGTTTTATAGTGTTAATGTGGTCTCGGTTTAAAAGGGATCCAGCTATTAAATCGATTTAAATCCTCAGTATTTTTACTGACAAGTCCAAGGCTGTAAATTGCTGTGTGATTATAATTTCTATTTATGTTTTAAGATTGTATGTTAAGTTTTCCCATTTGCAAATTCTTATATACTTGATATATTCATGGTCTGTTCTCTCCAGTTTCGACCTATTATTACTGACTTCATTGACTTGTTCCGTCACGCAATTCGTCCAATAAACTCCACCCTTGTTGTTCTCCTAAATTTTGCTAAGTTGTTTCATGGTCGGCCATACCATTCCTTGGACCACAATGCCCATATATGTTTAACCATGCACCTTCTCAGTGACTTATGTTTTGCGGACTGTTATTTTCCCGGGAGTCTGTGTGGGATGGCATTGCCTTATGTGGCGTTCCCTGTAAACACTTTATCTCTCTTCAATAACACGTTTTACCTCTGTGTATATTCCAGCATTCATGCGTGCTTTCATTGTACCCCTAGTATGAATATTATTTCTATGCGGTTTTAAATGTATGTTAAATTTTCTTTTCCCCTGTCTAATGCTTTCACTTTGTATGTTATTTTCTCCCCACTTTCGGCCTATTGTTGCCAGCTGTCCCGACTTGTCATGTAATGTAGTCCATCCATACGTCCCCACTGTTTGTCCTCTTTGATTCTCCTAGTTATACCTTATGGTCGGCCATTCCTTTGCGCCCCTGCTTCTTTACGTATGTACTACTGAGACTCCTCAAATGCCTTATGTGTTATGGATTGTTGTTTTCCCGGAGGTCTGTGTGGAGAGGTACTGCCTTTCGTAATTGGCCTTCTCTGTGGCCACTTTAGTTCTCTCTCTTTTAAGCTGTCATATGATATATTATCTATACACATGCACCCGCTCTTGATTTGAATGTATCATCTCTTCGTATGCATCATAATCGCAGTAATTTCACACACGTTTTAAAATAGCAAATATTTAATTAAGAATTATTTTCTTCAATTACATTTCTTCTGATTGATACATAATTTTCAACTATTCGAGTGGTTTTTGAATGGCGAACATAGTTTTATTCGAAAGTGTTTCGTCAATATTTCAAATGCGTG
Organism: Mactromeris polynyma; assembly: GCA_032209605.1. Taxonomy (NCBI): domain Eukaryota; kingdom Metazoa; phylum Mollusca; class Bivalvia; order Venerida; family Mactridae; genus Mactromeris; species Mactromeris polynyma. Next base: position 17,622,662 of record JASFXZ010000008.1, read on the forward strand.
AAAGAAGTCAGATCTCGTGTTAGAAGAAATTATGGAGAACATTTCTGTATTCTGGGACATCAAGTGGCACATTTCCCCTGGTAATTCGTCTTGTCAAACAAGTTACTTTAATTGCACAAAATGAATACAAATGTATTTCGTGTAGACATTTTTTATTCGATTGTTTATTTGATTAATAATTTCTTTCCTTCTGAATAACATTTGAAAGCCTGTCTGAGGTATACATTAATATTTTCTTCAAATTATGTAGAACAAGACAGAAGCTGAAAATGGATGAAGTATATAAAATCTAAATATAATCTGTTTTTATTGAAAATATATCACTAAAGGCAATAAATATGTGATAAGTTCCCAAGAAATTATAGAGATAAAATTCAGCGACTTACATATTGCGTAACTTTATAAATTCATTTAGTTACATCACGAACTAATGTTGCTGTTCTGAAACAACTTATTAGTTAAACACTAAAATACTTCAAACTTATACATCAATCGAGTGTAAATATTGAATACTTATGAGGCTCTGAAATTGCGTGGTAGAAGATAGATAGTTTAAACAAGGGACAATACTAATAAATTGTGTTTGCTGATAGAAGTTGATGTTCCACTCACAGTTTTGTCGCTGTATATCATAACTTGTCTTAGATGATATTTTATACACCCATCTATTACATGCATATTAACTGTCTTCACGACAGTCTGCCTCTTAAACATGTTAGCCAAGTATACACTGAAGACCTCGGAAAACCGCCCTATGTCTTAGTATATTATTTTAGTAAGACAATCAAACCTACTAGATATCGATAATACCTGATTATTTTTCAGTTTTTTTCATATTTATCATTAATAAGTAAACATCTATGTACATTAATAAATGATGATTTTCATAATATTGTTTGGAGTATTTAACATTACTTAACTTCAGTTTTATTTAGATTTAATTAATTAACATTATTGGATGTTCATAAATCAACATAATCATTAATTATTTGTCTGTAAAATTTTGATAGAAGCAAATACCCGAGTTTCAACTTTTGTTTTGTTCGCAAAATAAACAATCCTGGTTTATTCAGGAGCAGCACAAGTGTGGTTTCTAATTAATAAAACAATTAATTAATCCCAGATTACCACATTTCTGACGCTAGCATAATCTGCATAATTAGCAATATTTAGTAACCAAATTCAGATCTGTATGACGGGTAGACATTTTCTGTCTGGTGAAATATGCGACGTTCTATTAATAGTCAGTAAATCAATATTGTTCACGCTTTTGTTTTGAAATAGTGTCTAGATTTTATGTGAACATAATACATGTTTACGTCTTGCTAAACTGTTGGGTATATATAACAGACAGGAATGTTTGAGTTGTACTGTTTTATTCCAGTTACATATTCCAAGTTAAATCGTGCAGATAAATGAGAGTTTAAACATTATAATGCGATTTTTATGAAAAATATTAACGTTATTATCGAATTATTCACTACATCTATCAAAACTTATGATAAATGTAAATTTGTAAACAATTTCAGTAAGTATTGTACGATTACATAACTTTCCGTCTCTCACGTTGGTCGATATAAGGATTGATTCATCACCACTACAAAAATGCATAACATACTGAAATAAGTAAACATGAGTTTGAAAGGAATTTGAAAGGAACATCATTGTCAGAAAGTTGAATCAGCCAGGATATACCCTCTCATTTGCATCGCTGGAGATTTTTCTATTGTTCAATGGATACACATGTACGTCACTCGTCATTTCGATTGACAGTATCATAACGGCTAGCGGAGACTACATACGGCACTAACGAGAACCTGGTGTGTTTAAATTTAATGCAACAACCATCTGCTCTGCTAACTCGCTCTGGCAGTAATATAACTGCTAATTGAGGATCGTGTATTAGGGATATCTGCACGAACTTGATACAAAAGCTTCCAAAATAGTAAACACCTTTCATTTAAGTAGGCGATTATATTTATAAATCTAGGCAGCTTCCTTCCTGAATCCACAGATATTATCCCTAAGACAGTAATTGACTGTCCAGATTTGCAAATAGTCGCAACTTAATGCTACTTACAGCAACACTCATTTGTTCTGTAACCATAAATGTTCATCAACACAATTAAACAATCTCCCGATCGTCTAGACTTTGTGATATATATCAGTCTGAGAAGGATGCTTCTACCTGCTACAGCGCCCATGTTCATTTACACATTTAACACCAGTCAGATTAAGCGCATTAGTTTGTTGTATCAGGAATGGTTAAGCACTTGTGCAGTCGTCTTCAACATTTCACTTCTGTTTACTAACTGACAGGGTTGTAAAGAAAATGGAATATTTTACCACCTGCCTGAAAGTCGAGACTATGTGTTTTTCATGTCAAATAGCCAGCGGGAGCTAGTTGTGTCTTTAACGCATCACATTTGTGATTTGAGAAGAAATAGTTCGGAATTAGGCTATTCCCGTGACTGAATTAAGAAAATGTCATGCGCTTAGGCATCAATTTTTCATAGCACACATTTTTTGCACAAGAATAATTTCATCAATTCCTCGTCAAGGCGCCGAATTTCTTATAGTTTTTATTCAAAAAAGTATCTTCAGCCGAGAATCATGACATGTAGCAACGAAAACAGAGGAAAGAAGAAAAGACAGACAGATCAGGTTCAGACTAACTGTAGCCACTGTGTTACTTTAAAGCCGCAGTATATATTTCTCTCTTCTCAGACGGCTATATGGTAGTATTACACCGTCCAAATTGCCTTTCACTTTGCAAAAAGACATTCTGTTAGTTTGATTTTGACATGAACTTCTAAACCGAAAGTAAATGATTTGAGTTATTAAAAATTGGATTTTTATAGATCGGAGAGGATATTCTTATTTGTCGTTTTCATAACGATTATATAATGAAAATAGTGTTTATTACATCAAAAACGTTTTCATACGTGTTTTCATGTCAGTAAATCGGCGTATTCATCATTTTGTGCCCAGAGATCTTCAGTGACAGTGAAATGTCTTAGAAAAAAGATGGGAGTTAAATGTCTTTTTTCAAGCAAATCATAACAAATTCCGTGATATGAATAGTATTTTCGTTGACAAAAATGTCATTCCTTACTGCATATGTAAAAACAGTTTGTGTATACATTAATTACATAAAATATATAATGCCGCTTTAATGCAAATCACTTGATGAACTGTTGATAAACTTTAAGTGAGTTTAAATGATAAATGAATTTAGTATCATTAAGTAGTAGTTTAATATTAATAAACATCTGCCGTATACGTTCTCCTGAGCTTGCATTGGAACTTTATAATGGTCATTTTAGGTTTCTATTTAGAGCTTTGACCATTGTATGTAGTAAACAACAGCGACGGCATTCCATAATTGTTGCGTGAGGCGTGGTCTTTGTGCGTGTCCAAGTCCATGTCTGTGGCTCTGTGTGGAGATATTATATTCATCCGCGAAATTTATGCTATGCGTAACCAAAAAATCGGTAGAAGACAAATCTCACTTGCAAATCTCGATACAAATATCATTCGATTTTTCCTTACGCATGCAGATGCTATGATTTGTTAAGCAGCGACGGAGTACAAGATAAAACCTTACACATATTGTATTCATATGGACGCATTTTTGTACAACATGTATATCGTAAAACAGTCGGTGTATTTCGGACATATTTAATGAGTATTTCGAAGATTTTTCTTTTGTTCGAAGTTTTGTTTTTGGTATTATGCAAGGTTAATGCGCACCCGCAAACAAATCACATACATTGTACTTTGCAAAATGCCACACGCACGAACACGGCAAGCAGGTTCGAATACACAGACTGTGACATTTTATTAGGAATGAAGCGTGATTTGAGAATACTCGATAACTGTGAAAACCTAACACAATATCAGGTCCAAACACTGTTCGGTTGATTAAACTGTATTTCATTCCTATGTACCTGAGATGACATCTGAACCATTGCCCTCACAGCATACCCCAACAGTCTAAAACTGAAAACATGTGTTTTTATAAGTCTGTACTCGCCGATTTAATTCATGCCCATTGAAACAAATTGTCTGCTATTGCTGTGCGCGACAAAAACTGAAGCGACCAGGTAGTTATGACGTATTCAAGCACAAAAATTGAATCATGAACTGTTATTGCTCTACCATAATTCTTTCCAAGTGCATAACAATTGTCGTAAATAGATTCAATTTGCAACCACTTAAGCGAATTCTAATTTGCTAGTTCCAGCCCACTTGTAAATAGAATCTGAATATCTGATAATACTCAAAAAATGTTAACAATTTATAATTACGATATTCACAATCCATCCAATCGAACTACGTAGTAGCATTGGAATACTGGATAGGAGACGTGATATAGCTAAGTGTATATCGTTAAGTAGCATGTCGGTGCGCATGGTGCTTGTAAGCAATGGAAACACCATCTTATGCCATGAGCACGTATCGTAGATGCACCTGCTGCTATTAAAACACAGAGAACAAAAACAATACAATAGACTGATTAAAGTGCTTCAAGAAAAGAAAAAATAGACGAATATTCCTGAGAGGTTGAAAATATCAATTTATTGGTCCATGAACGGGTGTTGATAAATAAGATGGAAATACTTATTCCTGTTTTCAATCGGAAAATTTGCAAGGGTAATACACGATCCAATGACTGAATAAGAGAACAGAACGATAAAACCATACAATATATGTCAATGATTATGTACAACGATACAAATACTACAACATTGTATCTTTTTAATCCTTAGTATTGAAACTCCGACACCGGCATTGTGACAACACTGACATGTGCAGCACTTCAAATTCTTACATCAGAGTCCATTCTATGTAAAACCTTCAGCAAGAATGCAGTCAATCTAGGTCACATGCAGTTCATACTGCGTTACTAATTACACATAACCTTGGGTACATTATATTTAATATATTTTTTAATATTTAGCTGAAACTTAACATTCTGAAAAAAGAATAATATAGTGAGACAGACGACTCCGAGAAAAGAAGGGAATTCCAATCACAGGTAAATGACTTGTGTTTCCAATTCGATTACATTGTTCTCATATCCCTATTTTCCATAACTGTTATAATTTTGTGCAAATACGTCAACGATTGTTTTAGTTGTGTTATCAGTATTGTCATGTCTACTCCTTTATAGGTTCCACCGAATATCGACTTATTTCAAGCACTCTGTTGATGTAGCAGTCGGATGTTGCTTGTTCATGTCACCAATTACCAACAATGCAACATACTTAGACCCAGGATTGTGGTGTCGTGTGGGAGTTGGTTCGGGTGAAGTATGCTGAACAGTGATGGCTATACTTGTAGTTTCGATTCTTGTTTAAAAACAAGTGCTTCAGTTCCTTTCTGAAGTATGCCCCTGTGATGGAATACAGGAAGAAGTTAATGCAGTAGTTGATGAAAAATATCGTCCTGGTCACGTGCAAGATCTCTCCAAGGTCCCCGATCTGGCTGTCATTGGTTGAGGAGTGGTCGTCGGCGTTGAACATCTTCTTGTATATCCAGTACCATTTACACCAGACAGCAAAGTAAGGCAGATTCAGAGAAACAAAACAGATCGATATTGCTAACAATATAAAAGTGAATTCAAGTCGTATAATGGATTCTTCAGTGACAATCCTTATCCTTCTATGTCGTTTATTTCGCAGAACAAGTTTTCGAATGATCAGCAAATTAAGAACAGTGATTAGGACAAACGGAATGAAGGTAATTGTGACACCAAAAATGCTGTCAAGTATGAATGATAAGTATTGATGTTCTCGATCGCTTGTACAAAGGGGATCGCCGTTAATTGCCGTGTGGGATGCACTTAAAATCGGCTTAAACATACACCCTGTGCAGGCTACAACAATAGCTGATATAATCACTCTTGACGACGATTTTGGATCACAAATGTCCTTCCTGCGAAGAGGATAGCATACGCCAATAAATCGTTCAATCGTGAAACACACTACAATCCATGATGACAAGAAACGAGCAATATATTGTAAATACAACAACACTTGACACGTTCCGTGTTCTTGTAGAAATGTCGCCGTATTATGTCCGGGTAATGACGGCAACCCGTACTTTAGCCATTCCGGAAATACGTAAAAGCACAACGCCATCAGATCGGATGTAGACAGAGCTGCAAGGTAGATGCTAGCCGATAGTTTTCGCATGTTTTTGGATAAAAACACTACTAGACACAAGACGTTACCCACAATACCAATGCAGAAGATAATCGGTGTGAAGTATGTGAAAAATGATAACGCTGCAGACGACAAGACTGGAATGGTTTCATCATAAATTGTATCGAGAAGTTGCAAGTCTGCTGCAGAACAATTAGTGTAATTTGCAATGGAATCATTGCTGGCATTAAATGCACACGTTGAGAGAACAAGTCTTCCTTCTGACGTATTCATCTACAAAATAACAAAAGGTGTGTTTAGAATTTGCATTCGCCCTGACAGGAATACGTCAAGTTGTATTAACTATATTCATAATTTAGTTTTTAAAGTAGCCATGAAGGAGTCTTTTATTTTCACGAATTTGAAATTTGCGAGTAAATATAACTTAATGTCTGAAACAAGTTAATTACATGTACAGTAAGTTCGATGAACATGAAGCATTGATTGCGAGTGTTGGATAGTTTCCCTGCTATTCTATTTCGCATATTGATTATTTCAGCAAAACTTTGTTTTCGATGAAACGAGAACATCTCACAGACTGTTTCCCTAATCTAAGATCTTGCTGGTAATTTGCTACATAAATAAGTGATTCTATAGTTTGTAAATAAACAAAATGACGAGGAAAAACAAATTTGTTGCGATTTTCATAAGAGATACAATGCGAAGAATTTACGACGGCATATTCGTTTTTTATAGCGCAAAACGATAACTATCAATGGAAATGTAACTCTATGAAAGTCGATATGAGCGCCGCTGTACGAGTTCCAACCTCTTCTTTAAGTGCTGTAATTTCCAGAAAACGCCACATGTGACGTCATGTACTGACAGTAAGCATATTTGCCCCATATGGCAATATGAAAACGAAGTGACCATATGGAGTAAATATTATTTCCTGTTCGCAAATAGTGACATCCATGTTGTGTTTTCTTGAAATGACGTCACTTACAGTAGAGGTTGTAAATCCCATAGCAGCGCTCATATAATGTCACCATTGTTATTAATTAAGACAATCAACCAGGTATAACGTAACATCATCAAAGAATAACTGTGGTAAGCGACGTAAAACATGATGTAATTATTTAACTAGAAATAATATTTTAAAGGTCAGTCGAAGATATGTCGAAGATGCGGCTATTTAATAAATAACTTATGTGTGGAGGTTAATAATGTATCTATTTTGAGCAACAATAATTTGTCTAAAAGCCATACTATGAAACAAACAAAAATAAATGATATAGGTATGATTCGTCGTAAACCTACTAAAATGAATATATCATACATTAATTGCAAATGTTATCATTGGATTCTGCAAGCAATGCAAACTGTTGTGTGTGATTCTGTTCAAATAAATCACAATTTAAAACATTTACATCGCCACAAAGCTGATGAGCTTTATATCGGTTTTTATAACTGTATGATGCTGTCTTAGGTTTAGCTAGAGCATTTTCCAGTTTTTCAACAACCTGCCCACTGACGCAAATCACATATCGTAGATTTAATATACACAAACTATCTTTTATATACAACACGAGACATGATTACGTTATCAAACTGTACCGTATGACACAAACTTCCACCTGAGATAAACATTTTCAAAATATCCGTTTCAGAATAAAATCAGGAAAAGTTTATGTGAATGACAAGATTAATGAAACAAAGAGTAAAGTAATCCCCAATGTAGATGAACATCCACGCCGCCATGACTAGGTGGAAAAACTAAAAAAAGGTTAAAATGCTTACGTCCTCTGTGTAAAAACTTCAAAGCTTACTGTCAATGGTGCTTACACTCTCCATCATATTATATAACAATGGCAAACTGATTTAGTGTTAGCTTCATGTGCAGCTACATAATTTAAACAACACTCCACAATACCGATCATTTCTTGCCTATTTTTATCCGAAACAATTTGAAATAACTAGAAGCATGATCTTCTCGAGGGAAATACGTTGTAGGATAATATGATATTAATGATACTATTGCTTAACCTAAACCTTCTGTAGAAATGCATCGACGAACAGAGGAACTTATCAAATTATAAAGTATAAACTCCAAACACAAATGTACCTTGTCGCCGGTTTGTAGATTATGTTTTAACCATAACTGTTCCAGCAAAGCAGCCGTCATTCTATCTGTAGCTATACTCAACAACCGTCCCGCGGGTTACCTGAAACATATTAAACACTTTTTTGGCACGTTGACTTGAACATTTGTTTGTATATTGTCATTTAAAAAGCATAGTTTTATTCAAAGTTAACATTTATGTTATACAGACCGTCGACTGTTAGTTAGTGAAAATTTGAAAACATACACTGTATTCCTTTGACTTTAATTGTGATTTTGCAAACGTGTATGAAGCACGCTTTTGGTCTGAATTAACTCCTTGATATTTAAAATTTTGAATCAATTGAGAGAATAAACATAAAATCAGAAACCAAATTGCTCGAATACGAAATTTAAGAGCTTTAAAAATAGTAGTTTTCATATTAACTTCATATATTTAAGGTTGATGAAGCGAATGTTGCGATTTAACTTGTCACAAGACATGCTACTGAGACAATTAAATCCCACAGTTAATTCGTCTGTCATTAACCCCAAGTGTTGCTAACCGCACTTATCTCCGGTGTGTAATGTCTTAAAGAAGCCATTAATTAGTATCGAAAATTAGTATCTTCCAAACCCCATTGCAAGTGTAAACAGACGAAGAATTCCCGTAAGTATGTGATATGTCTAAGAATTTCGAAAGGTACCAGTTGATTACATAAATCTAGCAACGCGAGTCCTATCTGAATGTCTGTAAGCATAGGGAACTGGTATCCTTAATTTCCCTGATAATTCTATTAGCAGCAGAGGCTTGGTACGTCGGGTAATGAATTAGTCGCTTTACGTCACTGGCAACCCATGCTTTGAATGCATACTCCGTAGGCGTGAGATGTATCTAGCATGAAGACTTTATATCATCAACTGGTAGATTTATACCTCCATTTGTGTTTTCAGGCAACTTATGATGCCTAGACATGCCTTTTTTTGTCTTTGGTACAATTTGAGCCGATTGCAATAACACACTCGCTTATAATAAGTCAACACACTATATTTGTCACCGTGTTTACAACTGTCCACCCTCGCTAAAGTTGAACTCTAGGCATTCCTCTACACAAAAATGCTTAGAAACTCACTGGACAAAAACATTCAATCAAATAAGTCCAGAGACTATACTATTATTAAGTTAAGTTGTTACGTTCTTGCCAATAAGAAATGTTCAAGTCGAGCACTAGCAGCCATAAAACATTCATGACAATCTAGTTAAATGTTTTCAAAGTTATTAAATCAACAAAACATAATTTAGGAGTGGCGAACTAATTATTTATCGTGCAGAAAAGTTATGAATAATAATAATAGATTTTAGAGTCTTGACTGTACAAAAATTGAAACAATACGTCTGAAACGCAGGGCAGAATGGCACATATTTATTCAACCAATTATAGTAAGTCTAGTTTGGACATTTCAAGAAGAAATATTAAGGCCCAATGTCACATTCAGTCACACAACAGTTACGATTATTATTCCTATTCGTGACAACTTCCCTGAAGAAATCAATGGAATATTGTTTTTTATGAAAGCAATCTTAAACAATGAGTAAATTTTCGTGAATCCGATGGGAATTGAATTCTACTGGAAGTAATCGTAAAAGTGTAATCTCGTTTTCGCAGGCAGATCTTTTTATGAAACACTTGTTATTTCATAATTGCGCGATTCCTCTAGGAAATAATTAGTCAAAGAAGATCATAGGTTGATGGGTAAGAAATATTTTAACGTGTTCCTATGTTGCTAAAGGAACATTATTAGATATTTTAATTATCAAAGTATGAACGAAACTCATTATATCAAATAAATAAATTCAATAAAGGAAACTGTAAATGATGTAACTTGTAATTGTACACCCGCTCCTCCACCAATCTCCAGTCTAAAATATGTACTCAGAGGCGTATCTTAGCTGAAATTTATGTGTAGGCCTAGTTTTAGGACAGGTCCGGGGGCAAGGTCCCTAGAAAAAAATGTAGCTAGGTCCTCAGCGATGCGTTTTGGTGTACATTTCATTCCGGTAAATATGCTTACAATAACATCAAAAACATACATTAAATATCTTATTGCAGTTTTGACCATTTTTGTTTTCGAAAAAAGTATAGAAAAAAGTATAGACCGCGGCCTATAAGGCCTATAGGAATCCACGCCCCTGATACTGGTTTACATGCTATACGAACATCTACAAAATAAGAGTATAATATATGTAAAATGTAATTTAAAACACATATTAATCACCAATATATTCAGGTTGTCGTCCTATCAAAGACTTAATATGTAAACGCGCCGCAAACAAGTATTGCTTTGCGCTGTGCTGGATAACAGGGATTACCGGTCAGGGGCTTTTAACAGCATCGTTCTCACTTGTTGACAACTGAAGATAGCATCCATGATTTCTATTCACGATATAAAACGTTTTACTCAACTACACGACATTCTTTAAGGCTTGGAGCTTTGAGACTACAAACAACATTACGTGACCAACTTTTAAATATGATTGAAACTTGCCAAATATTCTAGACATTAATAATCACAAATAATGCGCAACATTTGTAAGCATTTGATCACGGTTTTATAAAAGTGGAACTAATGCTACCCTACACGCTGGGCTTTTTACAGACATTTTGTATCTCCTGTTATTGTCACTGATCTCCAAGGGGAAATTTCTTTAATTACACCGGTAAATGGAATAGATTGCAACCACAGAAAGATGTGGGGTTATAGTTAACAGCGTTATCATGCGCTCCATCTATGTTCGAGAAACTCAATTTACCGTTTTCATCACAAGAAGTTCATATTGTATGTAAACAGTTCGATAAAAATAGATCTGGCGGGTCAGAAATGTTTAAATATGGTTTCAATTATATTGATAAATTTTTAGTAACACTTATATAACCAACTTTTGAAATAGGTTATTTTCTCAATGTATGGATTGAATGCTGTATTTCCAATGATTTAAGAAAGGATACATTAATCAACCAGATCATTATAGAGGAATAACCATATTCAGTACGTTTAGAAAACAATTTACTCGTTTGTTGAATAATAGAATGAATAAATGGGCAGATACTTGTCATATTCATATAGAATTGCAGGCAGGTTTTAGAAAATAATGAGTTCTGTTGGCAATATATTTGTTTTATACGAAATAATGTATCATACCATTATTGTTTATACATGTTTTATAGAAAACAATAACTTTGGATTATCTTGTCCGAATAAAATGTAAAATTATATTTTATAAATTGATACAATGTGTGGCATCAGGGAAAATGTGGTGTATTATTAAATCATTACGCTCAAATCTAGAGTTAAATTAAATGATGAGCTTAGCAATAGTTTTCAATGTTTCTTAGGTGTAAGGCAAGGTGATTGTCCTAACATGAATTATTCGCATATTTTTTGTATTCACGTTCAGCTAAATTATGTACAAAGTCATTTGCTAAAACATTCAATTCGTTTCTTCCCCGTTGATAGATTTGTGAAAATAATGTTCACCCAATGCATAAACTGTTTCCCTAAAGCAAATGAATTTCTTTGAATTTGTCTAAAAAGTTCCCGGAAGATGCTCAAAAACTAGAATTCAGTAGCCAAGCAGACAGCCACTTCAAACGCTTAGTTGGTAAAAATACCGCCATTGTCGACCAGTAGCAAAGTATAATTGCAAGAACTGACACCACAGAACTAAGCAGACATGGAGTTTTTTTTGCATTAGAACATTGTACATTGCTACTAATGGTAGTTCTAACGTCCGTGATTTATTATCTGTCACTTATTTATCATATTTATCAAGTCTTTGGTTCGTATTGCACTTCATAAGAATACCAGACAATCCAAGTCATGTATAATTATGCAAATGCAATCATTAAATAGGACTCTGGTTTTCGTTGTCTGCCGCTCAATCTCCGCCTTGTTCTAATGCATACAATACGTTTTGAAGCAATATTGTAATTCTTCGCCATATTTCTGATTTATAACATACAGAGAATATAAAATAAAAGCAAGTTTGCATAATATGGTCGTTCGAAAAGCAATAATACGCATTGAATGAACGAACAGTTTAATGATTCAGATAATAAAACATGTATGTTCAATATGTTGTATATTGTAATAGCGTCCCAGTGAATATTTGAAAACCAAATTGATTTCAATAAAGTTACAATCTAACGAGCGTGCATTTAAGAAAATGGTGTATTTTGCCCATCTGATTCACTGCAAAAATGTCGATCGTAGTTTGAGGTGGTGATCTGTTTGTTCTCTGCGACAGATTAACTAAAATATACACCAAAAGTTCGTTTGTCCTCCGCTTCTGAATCGCATGCGGCGGTTTTCATTTCCTTGCTGCGGAAAGCCATATTAGTTCTGGTTAAGAGCTGGTTTAATCAACTGGCCGCCGTACATGACAGAAATACTAGTTATGTTGATACGGCGTAATATCTAAACAAATACAAAGACATTATTACTATTTGGTTTGACAGTTACTCTCTGTGGAAATATACAGGATCAGTGAGATAAACATTGGGATTGGGTATGGTGCCTACACTATTAGAGACACTTATATGTATATAACATATTGGCAAAGCAAAGTTAGGGACCGAAACATTATTTTCTTAAATATTAATGATGTACTGACATCTTGATGTATTGTTCGGTAAATGCGACGGACAAGCTCACATACGGAACCAAAGCAAAGATGTATCAATTCAGCAAGAAGTATTTAAGACACGGGATATGTCCTCTTTATTTGTATCAGTCTTATAACTGTAAAATTTACAAGGCAACTATTTGGCACCATCATGCTTTTTCATGTTCTTATATACTTGACATATAATACATCTTGATCATGAATAAAGTCTGACTCAAAATTACCAGATGTGACGGCAATAAAATGCACATTTAATTCAATAATCGTGATGAAAGGCTTTTCTACCAAACTGTCAGTGTAAACAAAGCCATCGTCATAAAGTTTTATATGTTCATGCAACAAAATCGCAAGATCAAATGTTGATAAACAGACCGACAGCTTTTGATGTACTCGGTGGTTTGAAATTAAACCTTGTATTTTCTCGATCGTTAGATGCAAAACATGACATTTACATAAGGCGACGATGGACTTAATAACACTATAGTTAAAGTATTGTCCTTAGAAAATATCACTTATACGCTCGAAGCGTTCTGAAAACAAATAAGCAAACTGTGTCTTTTAAATTGTTGCTGTTATGGAAAGACAACGAAATATGAGCATAAACAACAATGCATGGAACCATTATTTCACTCATAAAAAGTTTGTCTTTAAGTTACTGATAATCATATTGATAAAAATATAAAAAAACATCAACACTTCTGATGTGTCTAGTTTTTGTTTAAATAATGGCAAAAATTGTTGAATTTATATATTTGAAACTGATCAAGCTCAAGTTCACCATAAAGCCTTTCTCGGTATATGAGTCGTGTTCATTCTCTCCACCCTTCTACCGTGGCCACTTTTTTTGTCTTGTCCTATTACGGACATTATCCCTTTTCTTGCCTCATCCTCTTTCTTCTTATTACTTTCGGTAATCAGCCAAACAATTCCTAATCTCTCCATCCAAATAGGTGATTAACTTTACACCTTCTCAACCCTAGTATTTTATTTGCAGATATTTCTCTGGGATCTGTGTGCTCAAAGAACATTAAAGAGTTCAGATAACAATGGGACGCTATCAACACGACATGTTGCTATTAAAGGAGAATGGTGGTTCCATTAATTTGACAAGCAACAGATGTTATGAAAAGTGTCGCCCCGGATTTTGAAAACATGGAAAAGGAGTGTATTAATCGCATAGATACTGTTTTGGGTGAGTAAAATATCCCAAAAGAGTCAATTATAAACTTGTATCAGACAGGACTTAACGTCGCTCCAGATACTTAAAAACGGCAATGATAGAAAAGTTCTATAAACAAGTCAAAATCATCGGGAGTGATGACAAAAGAGTACTACAAGCGTTGGCATCCGCACTATCCAGACATTTTTTCTCACTTCAATCGAATTATGTAGGCAATTGACGTCCAAATATTATCTCAACTTATTTTTGTTACATAAACTTCAAAAAAATCCATAAGGCGAGTTGTATTGCTAATGCTAGCTTCACTACTACTACACAACATTTTCTGATCTTTTTTCTAGCTATTAAATCTGAAAGTGTAAACAATTGCTATAAAACGTTTACAATTCTGGTATAAACATTTATTGGGGCAAACAAAATCTACGTAAGTTTTAAGATTTAGGTTAATATTAATGTTTTGTCACATTTTCATATTATATCGTCGCAAGCTATATAGACTATATTGTGATAATAACATAATAATGTATTTCAATGTATATTATAAAACAAAATACTCCTTGCGTATATTATGTTTTTCTCTCTTGTCTGTCTCCGAAACAAGAATTTTACTTTTCTTAAAATTGTATTGAAGAAAAGTATCTTTAGCTGTAATTGGAGAAACTATTCAGGGAATCCGTAAGTTCCTCTTCATAGTTTGCAATATACCTCTATGGCAATAGACGAACGTGTTACCGTTCAGACAAATACTGTCATACATATTTTAATGATGTCGAGAGACTTTCCTGTTACATCATATATAATGATTTTTACCAAGGTCATGCCTTCAACACTTGGAAGTCATTAAAAGCGCAGAATTTGCCAATACAGCTCTACACGGTTATAGTCACATGATACCTCAGGCATGTCTATGTATAATTTATCGGCACAGCCGTACTAACATGGTTTTGTCATTTGCATATCGGTGTTGGTTGTGTAAACCAATCAAATCTTACGTTAACCACCAAGGCAATTTCTCTTCAACAGAACATCTTTTGTAACCTTGACGCGGATTGGTTAACCTTTCGATAAAGGGTACGTTACCTTAACGAAATCAACTGAATTTCGGTGAATTTACCAAAATCCGACCATCTTTTTTCAAGATATTCTTTGTTGTTGCTGTATATAGAGACAATAAAACATGGCAGCCCTGAATAAGATAATACACCAGAAATAAAATAGTTATGAACGAATGGCTTCAATAGAGCAACTCGCTTTGTTACTTGCATTAAATACCCGATCAGCCACGAAGCATTACCATTGATGTTGATTAATTATGATTTACGGCACGATGCGTAAGATATTCAAAGATAAACTATAGATAAGTGTTATTACCGTACGCGAGTTGTTACCTGTATGAACGTTGAATAATTTTGTTTCATTTTCATCACGATTCATTCAAGGTTTTGGTATTCGTCGACATCTTTGGCACCAGAGCACCAGTCAAGCAATGGGAACATTTTATGTGTGTGGCGGTTTTATTATAGGTCAAAATAATGTACCTGCTCATCATTCATAGGAAGTACAGACAACACTTCAGATCCTAAAGGACGCGAGGATCATTACCCATCCCTGTTATTCTTGTGACTTACCAAATCCATTCTTTTTACTTTATTGTCATTCCCATGGGACTGGTTCGATGGAATTTACCATCAGTGGACACATGCTTCGATAAAAAATAAATTGATATTGCGACGTCATTGATCTGCGGCATATATACACGATGTGCATCACATGCATGTCAAAAATATATTGACGGTATATTTTCTTGAAATGTTACATGTATGCACACTTTGCCACATGATTAACATACATACTTAGAACATTTCAATCGTTGCTATTTATTTTAATTGAATCGTCCACGAATTTCTGGATATCCTCTCGTATTTCTATACAATCTTGCTTCGCGCGATTGGCTCATTCAGTGTATGGGTGAGAGAGTAGCGCTAAATTAGTCATAACAATACAGGACCCCCACACTGATTCATAGATTACAAAATA
The DNA here is from genome assembly GCA_032209605.1 of Mactromeris polynyma. Lineage (NCBI taxonomy): Eukaryota > Metazoa > Mollusca > Bivalvia > Venerida > Mactridae > Mactromeris > Mactromeris polynyma. The sequence goes on from JASFXZ010000008.1 coordinate 17,638,813, forward strand.
TACAATGAAGAGGTGGCTTAAAGTAAAACTATAATGTAAATGTACGGGCAAGGGCAGCAACAATGGACTGCATAGCAACTCAAATAAATGATGTCCTACGTCTATGTGATGATTTCCGAGATCGAGATGTTTATCCTCCCTAGTGATTTCAGTTGGAGATAATGCGTCTTACAGTAGTCGTTTTCAGCCTTTGTTTCCGAAATAAACTCAAATTACAACTGTCACGAGATGATAAGTACTGATACAGCATGATCGTGTTAGTGACAGAAAGTGTTTGATGTAACGCTTGGGAGTGCTTCAAGATAAATTAACCACTGATCATACCCACTGCTTATTTGTCAGTCAGACAATTCCTTGCTTCCCCATTACCATAGATGTTCCCCCCTACACCTCTTATATATGTTTCCCTGGGATCTGTGTGGGCAGGCTTTGTCTTTTGAATGCAGAGTTTCTATAAGGCTGCTTGTTCCTTCGTGCTGGATTAATTACAGTGTGTCTGTTGTCATGTACATAATGGTTAATTGCTTAAATGATTAGTTACTGTCTTCTTAGTCAATTTATGTATATATGTTGGAAATATATGACCATATAGTGATTTAGTGTGAGGTAAGCTAGCTGTTAAATCGATTTACCCCCCCCCCCCCCCCAGTATTCTTACTGACAGTTCCAATGCTGTAATTCGCTGTATGGTTATTATGTATTTTTGTGATTTGAATGCATATTTTCATTTCCCCTGTGCAATTGTTTCACTTTATATAGTGTTCAGGTTATTTTCTGCCCAGTTTCGGCTTACTGTTGCCAGCTGTCTTGACTTGTCCTGTGATATTTTCTATCCATTAACCCCCCCCCCCCCCCCCTTCACTGGTTGTCCTCTTTGATTCTCCTTGTTATTTCTTATGGTCTGGCAGGCCATTCCTTGAGCCCTATTCCCTAACATATGTACCCTTTATCCTCATCAAGTGCCTTATGTTTCATGGATTGTTTTTTTCCTGGAGGTCGTTTTAGGGGAGGCACTGTCTTATGTATTTTGGCGTTCCCTGTAGCAACTTATTCTCACTCTTGTATCAACTTAATCTTTATTGAAATACAGCAGTACTTGTTAAACGTCATCATTTCAGCAGGGACTTATGTAAACAGATTTGCTTCGTCTATGTTATCATCTCAAAGGACCCAATTAAGGCATACATAAGCACTTCCTTAAAGAAATTGTAGCCATGACAACTTTACCCTTATCAGGCCAAATATAAATGTACTACAAGAAGCAGTGGTCAGAGCTGTAAACCGACCGATTCTGCATGAATACAGCACCATATGCTCTCCTAAGAGAAAATCCCAGCTAGACATGTGTAGTGAACCCCGACAGCTCACAACTAGGAAAGCTAATGCCGAACTGAACATATATTACATTTTGTTACTTCAGCTTATGTGGTTAAAGATCTCAAATTAATAAATCCGAACTCTGAAACTTTATATGTGGATTAAAATGACCCAGTTTGTTATATGTAATAGTTTACACCATTTCGCAGTGTGGCATTAATATGTAGGTGAAGTATAACTATCATCCTTTCTTGGTTTCGCTATTTTTAAGGTTATTCATAATATTTCCAATTCTATAGAAAATGATATTAATCAGAATATTGTCTTATCTATGCCAATATAGCACGGATACTAGTTAAGCCACTTTAAACATGCATAGAACTAAGTAATGGTAGTAAATGAGGATTCAACAAATTAAGAGGATATTGAAGAGAATAGTTTCTTTAAAAGCACGGATAATTTCGCTATGAATGGACAGACTGAAATGACAATTTAAGCAGCAATTGGTAATTTCAAGCACATTTGTGCTCAGGATTGACAAAAATGGTAACCAATTTATGTAAATAATTGTGTGAACTTTTCAAAACTTCGATCAAATCGGAACCAGTCAGTGACTGTGTTCATAAAAAGTGATGTATGACGACGTTCTATAAGCGTCTGGTTCATGTGAATTAAGGATCGCAAAAAGTGACTAGACCAATGCGTTATAGTAAGTTATAATTTGAACAAACTTATTTTGCTAGATCGGAGCATTTATTTCTATAATAAACACTGGCTAATGAACAAGACGTATTGACTGCCATGAGTTGAACATGCTTGAAGATCTCATAGAGATTCTGTTCATGAGTATACAATAGTCCGACACAAATATTTTCCGATCAGCAAGTAATTGCAGTCTGAAAATAGCAGACATTTCCATGTTACTGTACACTCCAGAGTTGATTTTATGTCGGACGCAAAGTCAGTCGAAGACACGTCACACCAGTCTGTCAGTGACGGTTTTATAAGCCGAATGTAATAAATGACGTAACAATATGGTACTGAATGTGCCATTCATATACGATCCATGATTGTAAAGAATCGAATCACGAGACTAATACTATCCTGGGACAAATACAGTTATATACAGTTGTCACGCCTTAACCATCTTCGGATACAAAAGTTGATCAAAATCATATTGACTTATATTCAACCGTAGCATAGCATGCGTACCACCTTTTGTCTGATTGCTTTTGTGTACGTAGTCCATTTCGAAATGATCGTTTGTCTTATTGTTTTATGCACTCCTTTCGTTTCTTACTTATGTTATGTCTTGTTAACCTCCTCAAATGCCTTATGTTTTATGGATTGTTGTTTTCCCGGAGGTCTGTGTGGGGAGGCACTGTCTTGTGTATGTGGCGTTCCCTGTAGCTACTTATTCTCTCTCTTTTCGTACCTAATTTGCCTATTTCTTTTTGCAATAGTTTATGTTTGTCTTACCATGTCTCTTCATGTCTTTGACTTGGCTGCAAGGTTTGTAACTCCCCAGCTTCTGTAATTACGTGTAATGGCAGAGTACGTCGTTGGCTTGCAGTGTCGTCCTTTTGACTGCATTACGTCATTCTATCACTATATTTACTTGTAATGGTAGGACAAGTCGTTGGCTTGCAGTGTCGTCCTTATGACTGCATTACGTCATTCTATAACTATATTTACTTGTACTGGTAGGACAAGTCGTTGGCTTGCAGTGTCGTCCTTATGACTACATTACGTCATTCTATAACTATGTTTACTTGTTATGGTAGGACATGTCGTTAGCTTGCGGGGTCGTTATTATGATTACATTACCTCATTCTATCACTATATTTATTTTGTATGCCTAAATCACAAGTTTTCCATTTATAAAGGGTAATTGTTGACGACGTGCGACTTTGTCCGCTCTAGTACCTAATAATAACAACTATTTGAATGCTGTATCATAGTTTGCTGAGACACTGTTTTGAGAATTTGGATCATTAAAAACATTTTGACCAAGAAATACATAGTATCTAAATTATTTGTTCATACTTTTAATATACAGGAGTGAAACATTTCACGGCTACCAGCTGCATTGGCTTTAAACTTCAGAAGGGCCATAACTAGAATGAAGGGACATGTTAATGTTAAGGGTTCTTGCCTCGCTAACTTGGTTACACACATAATAATATCATGATATTCTGTTCAACAAAAGGCGACTTAAACATATAATTTAAACAATGCCCAATCAAGTGCTAGACTTTGGCCGTCATTAGTTGTCTAGAAATAAGACGAGATAGTCTGCGTTTAACGATAAAAAGCCGTGATTCTGAGACCCCCAGACAAAATAAACCAGACAAAAGTAACAGCATAAATACTTTGACAGAAGTCAAACCACTTATGCTGAGTAAAAGATGCAATCTGCGTTGCCATGAATAAAGACGTTGATGTGAAGAAATCAGTGGCTGTTTATTTGAATGTTTGTATAAGTATATTTACCGTCGATGATGAAATACGTTTGTGTTAAGTGGAGAACATGAATAAATGAATTGTCATCAGTACGGCGATGAAGCGAGCTTTTTTAACGCTCTGAATTAATTGAATCTGAGTTTTCACGTACAAAAATATTCAAATTTCTGTAATATTAACATGACAAAGGGTTCATGGATATATGCGATATATGATCAGTTCCCATTGTGAATGCGATGAATGTATGTATTTGCGTATTGTGTCTGTTCCGTGCAGGATATCACATACAATTACAGTGTATATCTCCGGAGAAAGAACTTTAGGCTACCTATACGTAAATCTATCTACCGTGGCCTTGATATAGTAGTTCTTATTAGAAAAGAGAAATAACATGTCCTCCCAACATTGAATCATATAGGCGAAATAAAAATTAAAACAACGAGAATGGTATACAATACAATACCAAGGAAGGACATGGGGGTCGGCAAATTACTTCACAACAGTTAAACATGAAGAGATGGTAAGCAATATGATGCCCTCACGGTTTAAGACTTAAACAAATTTGACAGCATGCTCTTACTGAAGCTTTAGATATTGCATACAAGTCCGCATTTAAAAATACATTGATTAAGCTTGTAGAAACTACTTTGTAAACAAACTGTATGTTTATCAGCCAATGGACGTGTTCTCAAAAGTAATGTATTCGGTACATCTTCGGTAATACATGCATAAAAAGTATCCTAATCAAAAGCATGACTTTACAGTTCTCGATTTCAAGTTTTTCGGCGCAGCCGTACTAACATATCTTTGCTATTTGCATATCAGTGTTGTGTAAACAAATCAAATCTTACGTTAAGCACTAAACTAACTTCTCTCATACGAAGTCATCACCGCTTACATGTATCGGAGTTAATATAGTGTTGCATTTAATCGAGTGACCAGCAATCGTAACATCTCGGCAATGTTTTATGTTGCACAACACATCTTAACTAATTTGCTTGCTTTCAGAGTGCGCCGACCATCTTTTTTCAAGATATTTCTTATTTAAGATATGAACTGGTAAAGTAACAGGTAGCTCGTACATTGAAGAAAAAACCGAAATGAGTCACTGTCTATTAGTGTTGCTTGTACTTCACTAATACCTTCACTAATTGAAATAAACACTATAAATTGGTTCTAATCAACATTATTGTCAACGGCCTATACCATAAGACATCGTATTTGCTTACAATGTTGGAGATTCGTCAGATTATTCCATGATTATTATTTGCAACAGTCTATTAGGTGTTGGCATATTTTTGGAACATAAGAATTACAGTTATTTGCAAGTCTGCGATTCTTGATTATTCATCGAAAAAAGAGACAATAAGTCTGTATTATAGTTTGATGATCGCATTCGGTTGGAGTTTACGACCATCTGACATGAAATCGGAATAAATCGAAATTAAGTGTTGGTAAAATGGATCATTGTTGAACCGCAAATTTTACAGAAACAACTGATTCACAAGTGTACACTACGTGCGAAATAATCGTATGAATAGGTCACAAATTGATGTCTTCATATTTGGTTTCACTACCTCTAGTGTTAAGGACGGATTATCTTGGTACAGGGAACACCACCTTTTTAAGACAGTGCATACATACCCAAACATATCCTGGGGAAAGTCTGAAAAACTCAACAAGTTTGGTAGCTTTATATAATATAGTTTTACTTTTTATATACACGGCAAGCTATTTCACGATTAACATTACTGGTCAATATTAGAGCGATACTTTTCTTTGTCGTCAAATGTATCAGTGTACCATTGTATGTATGCATAGGTACTGTAGCATAATTCATGAGTTATGGGCCTTATTAGATGTTATTACTTCCGACCTTGAAAGATGGTTGATCTCAATGAACCAGGTAGGCAACGACTCAGCATCGTAATACACATTTACACACAAGTTTGGTGCGTGCATATCCGAACAATCAATTGCTTAAGCAGGGGCAAATAACTCACAGCATACTTTTGATATATCAAATAAAGTAAGCGATTTTTTGCTAAATCAAGAGCAATAACAAGTGCGGCTATTAATGTCCGATCCCGTCGATAATCGATATTGCCCGACAGTCTTTACCATTAATCCCATTATAAATATAAATGTTTTTTTGGAATTGACCTTCTTGAACGTAAATAGCATCAAACAGTTTCTGGCTAAATCAAGGTGGATTACTTTGCTGTTACCCTGCCGAATTAACCGCAAATTGTAATTTTTTTTTTTATATTCCATCTAAATATGGTCAGCCATTATCTCAACTGCTGTTTGTGAAAGAGACACAATGTCAGATTTTTCCGATACCAAGTGTCATAACATCGGTCATATATTTATCCTACAATCTAACTTCCTGAAGCATTATCATAACATACCCGGTTTGCTGGTCCTGAAAATACGTTCATATGAAACTAGCGATTATAACGGATCTACGTATAATTTTGAATCGATTATGGTTTTGATTCTGAATAATGGAACGCTTGGGTATCCTAACTTCTTGAGCACTAATTGGATGAAAGTGTGGATTGAATCAGAACAAAATATGTGCACTGAAGAACTTCAGATGTTTAAGTAATCATGAACTGTATTTTCACTTACTGTGTAACAAATCCCGACAATTTTCAGACAACATAATGGGATTTGTTGTTAAAATAATACAATAATGTATTTCATCAGCAAACGTTTACGGATTAGATTTCATAATTTCTGTAAAATAGAAGTCTTATATATACATTATACTGTTATTCAGAGCAATTTTTGGCGAAGCGAAATAAAAATGTTGGTTGTGGAGAAAAAATATAATTATACTTCCGCTTTTCAGTCTGTGATACACACGGTGTCCTAAGATTGCTTGTATTATCACTGTCTAGGGTATGTGTTGTCTGTCGTTATATTGATCCAGAACATGATGTCCAGGATGTGTTGGTTACATATTGAAAGCCTCGGTGGCTAAGTTTTTAAGTTCCTTAAATGTCTCTGTACAACATTGGTAGTTACATACTATCATACATTGTATTTGTTTCCTTGGAAGGAAGATGAAAAAATACAAAACTAACCAGATCTGAATGGAAAAGGTGTTAAAAAAATGAAGATGTAACAAGGACAAGAAATGTTAACTTTTGAGTTTTCAAAGTCAAATATTTCTATTGTCAGAAGAAAACAATTTTTTGACTAGCTTAATTCTTTTTTTGAAGAACATGTTCTTGTTAATACCAGTTCATGTATTTAAATCATTAATATAACATCCCCTGGCACCAGAATAATGCACTACAAGTAAAGGGAACGTGTATTTAGAGATGTAACTGGATAGCATATTTCCGAACATGTTTAAGTTCAGACAAATGATAAAATACCTTTGATACCAAGAACGGGCGACTCTGTTAAAACTGAACGTTTTGGAACACGGTGATGTGACTTTGGCATTGACTTTCACGTATAAATATAGATATTCTCCCACTATTTCCGAAATGCATTGCTAAGTTACAGGTTTATGGCAAACATGCCTTTGATTTCTTCCAAGATCCAACAGAACAATAGGTGGTCTTGTAAGATAATACAATCAATTATATTTCTGTTGTTTGTAACAGTACTCCTAATTTTTTAGTAACTGTGTATTCCTTGTTGTTAATACTTTCTGATTTATATTATTGATTCATTAAATGCAACATTATAAATGCAAACCAGTTGGAAGGTAAGCCATTATTGGAATCATTGTTTATTAATGTAGGCCCTAAGTCGTGTTCATGGCATAATAAAATGTTATATTTATAAAAATAAATCAATCTTGGTTTATTCCTTTCCGTGATTTTTGTATAATGATAATATATTAAACATTGCACCGAAATACTTACAATATAACCGACGTCATGATAGGTAGAAGTTGTTTCTGCTGATATAATATAATAGTTTTATTAAAATGTATTTTGTTATTAACATTGTAGAATATACCAGTATTTTAATGACGTATGATTCATGGTGATACGTGTTGTCAGATACCACGCTAAGAATACATTAAACTATATGTACAATGCCACCTCAATAATCAGACCACGATTGGATCTGAAGAAAGACGGACTGATAGATGTGAGGTTGTCTGATAACCGAGTAGAAATATTGAAGCAAAATAATTGGCCTATGTAAATACCGTCATATTAATGAACAGGTCTTATTTTCGGCGTGGTCTTTACGTGAGATTTTACATTCAGACAACGTCATTCAACTACTATAAATGTTTATAATCTGAGTGCCCTCTTTTATGAAACAAGTCGTGTTGGGTGTAGGTCACTGGTGAAATGAAGAAAAATGATGTTCAGTATAATGTACGCCATAACAATCATTCGAATTTAAGCCGCATTTTGAATTGCAAATGTTTTTTTTAAAACGGGAGACATAAGATATGTTTAGGTTCATTACGCTTCATAAAGTATGAAACACGTCTCCGTGGCCGAGTGGTTAAATCATCCGCCTGCGGAGCGGGAAGTCGAAGGTTCGAGTCCCGGTAGGGGTCCGCTCCTTTATGGTCGGTTGGTGAGCCGCCAGCTAGTTAAATAATAGTTACCATGTGGCTACCTGCATGGTGCCTGGCATTAAAGGATGTAAATCGGTAAGTTAACGTGCTCAGAAAGTAGGCGTCTAATAAGAAATGGCTGGCCCTTTATATAGGGGTGGCACTATAATAAATAAACACTTTTATCAATGTATGGGATTTGGGAGGGATATGTTTGTTATTAACTTTTGTAGAATTTACTTGGACAAAGCAATACATTATACCGTAGGCCTATGCAGTTATTACAGCATGATAAGCATGCAATGGCAGATAAACAGAGGGACATGTGTAGGGATAAGTTACTGAATAAGTCGGTACCTACATGTATTTGTTTGCACATAATTGCGCAAAATAACCACGACATTATCTTTCCTTAAGGAAATGTTTGTTAACTGAGCCATATATTTTATCTTTATTTTCGTCTTATCTATACTCACTTCATTTAAAAACGCACATTTTTGTACCTGTGATATGTCTTTTAAATGTCATTTTAGTGTGTTTTAAACTCATACATTCTACAAAAACATAATAACATAGCAACGGAAATATCAGCCTGTCCTTTAAATTTCGTTTTAATCTGTTCTCGTACTATATTTGTAGTTTTACTCGTTCGGTCTTTCACAAAGTACTTTCTGTTGAAAATATACAGTATTCAAAAAAAATATAGTGATAAAATCAATCAGACGAAATTAAGCATTATTAATTCATTAAGATTAGCCGTATACAAAAATATGTAAGGTGAATGTAAATTATACTTCTGTTCAACACAACCTAGAATTAGCGATCTGTGGTTGTTCACAATCAGAAATATACCGGCACTATCTCAGAAGCATTCGGAGTAAAGTGTTTTTCGGCGCAGCCGTACTAACATGGTTTTGCTATTTGCATATCAGTGGCAATTTTTCTTCAACCGGCAATGTTTTATCTCGCACAACAAATCTTAACCTTCATATTACGCCGACCATCTTTTTTCAAGATATTTCGTGTTTAAATATCAAGACTGATTCAGATTAAGATTTACATTTCAATGTCTGGTTACATTAATTAATGCCAAAACACAAGACAAAGTACGTATGTCGGTATACCTTCAATCAATTCCGCACACACAACATTCGTGTCGAATGACTTTTTGGCTAATTGCCGCAATTTTACTGATCTCTGTAAACAAATGGCTTGCACAGAAAGCTAAAGATGTAAACACTGATTTTTTAAGGTTCGATCTTTATCATTGTTTTCAAACAAAGAATCCACTCCAATAACGAACAATCGATACGACCGAGAAAAACCAAACCATAAACCGACTGAGGTGAGAAATTAGTAAAAGTTTAAACATTGAAAATCATTGATAAATGTCTTCCGTAACTAAGCTTTTCTTACCCTTAAAATAAGCGTTACACTCAACACAGCAATGAAATAAGAAATCCACTTACCACATTTTCGTCAACCATTCTGCATTTATATATTCGTAACTCACTACTCTCCCATACAGAAATATTACTGTTAATTTCAAAATTAATAATAATTGTACTTTCATAAGTCTATGTACAAACTACTCGGTAAAAATGCTTGCGCAAACAGTCCACTCTCGAATACACTATACGCTACGAGCGACTAGATATAAATATGTTATTTACTTTCATATAAAAACATAACTAGACACATTCGATTTCGATCACGTTATTAATGATTTAAGTATTCAACATTTACAGACATTAATATCATTGAAAAGCTACAATTACACACGTTTTATTTTCAAATTACGTCATGAAATCAAACGATTCAAATTTATTGTTTAAATTGTTCTCTCGATACACCACGAATTCAAGGTAAAAAGAAGCATGCGTATTTCAAAATGATCCGGAATCGTTATTTTTGCCAAACTAGATAGGAATTTAGAAAAACAAGACGATAAAATATGCACTGTCTGACTTTTATCATATTTTCTGCGTATATTTTGTACACACTATTTTTAGAAATGAACAACGTTTGAAATTGTTATCATTCAAAGTCAAAACTGTTTCATTCAACTTACGTTTACATCGATGTTTTTATTTCAATCCAACATATATTTTCAATTTAGCGCAACGTACATACGTTCATCTAGTAATATAAACTAATAATGTACTAATGACTACAGAAAACATAATGTCCCCATCGCGTTTACGCGGAGCGACTCATGACTTGTTTCATCGACGTTCTAACAGACTTCTTCCAATATGTGAGATTTTCAATAATTCCAAACAACAGTCCGGGTGCCTTATGCGCGAACTTCAGCAGACCAGAGCTGAGCATTTTGTTGTCACTGAAATTGTCTGTTTTCAAAGACAACATCAAAGCTGAACTCTACGATACTTATCAATTATCCCAGAGAATGCCTGTGTTATCAATGAGTTGATTACTGTGCAGGAGAAGATAGAATGCATTCCGCAATGTTAGTCTGACATTTATCACAAAGCAACAATTACCAAGATTTAGAAACGAGATTTCCTCCGCAGTTAAAATGTAGAAACGCTCAAATGAGTGTCAGCATTGCAGTTTAAACGGTAAAATTCATTCTGTATCTTCGATAAAATTTACAATACGGCTTTAGGGACAATAAGTTTGTTGTAATCGGAAGATCGATATTGATTGGTTTACACGCGAATGTATTCGAAAACGAAAGAGTGCTGCTTTTTCGACGAAAAAACAGTAAACGTTCCAAATTAATCGAACGTAGCAAATCGATCTGTAAATGTATATAGATGCTGAACTAGCAACATTTGTTTTGAAAGAAGCGAATGCTTTAGTTTTGTATATATCTTATTTCGACTTCGACTCAAACCCAGAAAATGTCAAAGTAGGAAACGCTGATCAATTAAACAAGGTAATGTTTAACAACCCACTGGACGGTGGCATTTACTGTAAAATCAAACGCAAATGGATTTACACTGTAGTAGTAATTGCAAATATCGCATACATGAGAGGATAATTAGGCCATTATATGTGTATATTGTTGTTCAGCGTCAACCTTTGTTCGCGAAACCTAGCTACCTATTCGAAAAAACATACGAAGTCGTATCGAAAAAACGAAAAAAGCCAGATAATAGACGATGTCGCATTTCAAATGTTGTAATAAGGTAAACATGATAGAACTAAATGACTTGTTTCTTTTATAAACCCAACGCAACACCAGTATATGAAAGAAAATGTCACTTCTGCAATTGTTTAGACTATGAGTTTCTTTTTTGTTTGAATGTAATGTTTAAAATAGCTATACAATTAGTATATCCCTTTTTATTATAGACAAAACCCAAACATACTAATGTTTAGAGAATTGCCACACCCCTGTAATGAATGTAATTCAAAACTTGTCAGTTTATTCACCTTTGAATTGAGAGAACAATCCTTCTAAAACAAACTAAATGCACTTTTATCTCACAGTATTGAAATTATTGTTTTTCTGTGTTTTATTTTGTACTTTTAGTGTATCACATAACCGCAGTCATTCTAAGTACTTATGCTTGCTATAGATTAAATGGTGTTTGGTGTACATTCTTTTCTCTCACCACGTATTCCTATATTGTGTTAAGATGCATATTTCACATGCTTGTACAATGTGTTGCATATGTTCATATGTGTCTTTTTCCTACTTTAGTATTAACTTCAAATATGGTAAATGTACAGTGTTATCTATAAGAATGATGTATACAGGTAATTTAACATGCATTCGTGTATTGTTTAGTTGACTAATACATCGTATTTCTTGATTTAACAAAATGAAAGTATTTATGTAACTTGTTATTATGAATCATGGACATAATGCCTTAATTTATATTAAATGGTATCACATATAAAACATTAGAATTCTAAAAAAAAAACTGACTGGTTTTCACTCACTATTTTCAAACATGCAAGTTAGCAAAATATTTACAAAAACATACGTGAATACGGCACAGTGGTTACATCCCTTGGAGATTTTTAAACTGTTTTTTTGTTTGGCTCAAAGAGCTCAAAACGTAGGCGCACGCGGACGCTTAACAAACATATCAATCTTCATGGCCTAATGTAACATTTTGTGTCAAAATTGTATTTCACGATATGCTGCGCACTGTGCAGTCAATGAACATTGTTCCCAACGCAAGCTACCCACACACTGATTTTGTCATAACATTTACACAAAAACAAACAAATAATGACATTAAATATGTAAGGAAAACATGAACATGTCAATTAATGTGCATTACATGGTGGCTTGACAGTAGATATGCTTTATTGTGATCATACAACACGATCAATCATTATTTGCACGTCCATTTTCCGTCATAACAATTTTAATTGTCACCAATATGCGAAAGATAGAATTTCACTCCGCAAATTCGCGCGGCAACAAAAGAGCAGATCTACAAAACCACCTGTACGCAGGTGACACGTTATGATTGAATGCTGATAAATAATAGTTGCTTCCTTTAGCACAAAAGCACGTGTAATATGAGGGAGGATTGGGTAAGGAATTCTCATTTACCGCCTCTGTGCTCTGTCATTTTATGATGTATTTGTATTAAATATTATAAATATTTTACCGTGAGCGTTTGTCTGAATTAGCTTTTAAACAATTTCAACTGAACTTTCATATTGTAATTTCATTTGTTGTTCTTGGAGATAAATGTAGACAATACATTAGATTGTTTCAAAATCTCAGATTTATATTAATAAGGAAATACTTATGGGGAATGTCTGTTCCAATTTAATGATTTGTGTACCACTCAAATAAATGTAATCTGTAAAATCATTGTACACATCAACCAGCTCTAGTCAAAACAGTATCTGTACAAACTCTGAAATCAGATTAACTGTTTGAACTTAAAGGTTCATAGTCTTATTTCTTTGACAAAATATTCTTAGTGGTAATTATTTTCAAACAGATATTATATACAACACTGCAATGTCTCTTTCTTCCCAACGTTTACCAACACCACAAATACAAGTGTCCTATGCCGGTATTTTCTATCCTGACCTACGCACCGAGTTAGTGCCAGCATAAGAAATACCTGTATCCTGACCTACGCACCGAGTTAGTGCCAGCATAAGAAATACCTGTATCCTGACCTACGCACCGAGTTAGTGCCAGCATAAGAAATACCTGTATCCTGACCTACGCACCGAGTTAGTGACAGCATAAGAAATACCTGTATCCTGACCTACGCACCGAGTTAGTGCCAGCATAAGAAATACCTGTATCCTGACCTAGGCACCGAGTTAGTGCCAGCATAAGAAATACCTGTATCCTGACCTACGCACCGAGTTAGTGCCAGCATAAGAAATACCTGTATCCTGACCTAGGCACCGAGTTAGTGCCAGCCTAATAAATATCTGTATCCTGACCTACGCACCGAGTTAGTGCCAGCATAAGAAATACCTGTATCCTGACCTAGGCACCGAGTTAGTGCCAGCATAAGAAATACCTGTATCCTGACCTACGCATCGAGTTAGTGCCAGCATAATAAATACCTGTATCCTGCCCTACGTACCGAGTTAGTGCCAGCATAAGAAATACCTGTATCCTGACCTACGCACCGAGTTAGTGCCAGCATAAGAAATACCTGTATCCTGACCTACGCACCGAGTTAGTGCCAGCATAAGAAATACCTGTATCCTGACCTAGGCACCGAGTTAGTGCCAGCCTAATAAATACCTGTATCCTGACCTACGCACCGAGTTAGTGCCAGCATAAGAAATACCTGTATCCTGACCTAGGCACCGAATTAGTGCCAGCATAAGAAATACATGTATCCTGACCTACGCATCGAGTTAGTGCCAGCATAAGAAATACCTGTATCCTGACCTAGGCACCGAGTTAGTGCCAGCATAAGAAATACCTGTATCCTGACCTACGCACCGAGTTAGTGCCAGCATAAGAAATACCTGTATCCTGACCTACGCACCGAGTTAGTGCCAGTTCTGTATCGGACTCGTGTGTTTGCAGCACCAGGAACATTTTTAAAAAAAGTTATAATGCAATGTTTTAGATGTTGTCTGTGTGAAGGCATTGACATGCCATTTACTCAAAAATAGAATTATCATATGTTGGTAGAAAACTAGAATAGACCTTTAAAGTGTAAAGCAACATGAGGAAAGTAGACTGCTGCAGGATATATCCATGCATAAATATACGTAGTGCAATATGAAAACGGATCGTATACTACAGTGATATACAGTAGAACCTTGTTCATTCGAATTCACCGGGTCCGAAATTTTATTTCGATTCATACATGGTTTCGAATAGTCCACTTCAATTCGACGTGTATAAAAAGATGCATCGGTACGAGATATTTATTTGGGATAATACCGAGTTTTCGGATAGAAGATAGTCGAATAAACGAAATCCGACTATAATTAAATTATAATAGTGATCTGGTAACATGCCAGGCACATAATTATGTATTAACCTAAAAAATGATCTAACATTAGATGTTATGGAACCCAGGTACTGCATGAACTATGTGTATGTATAAAAGATGGAATAATATTGTTTACATATGGGTTTTAAATTTAATTGTTTTTTTCACCAAACATCGCCGAAAGCATCTTGATTTATATCTTAAGATATAATAACCTTAAATCTCTGAGCTAAGTATTTAAATCCTGTATGATGGTCTATAAATCACTACGAGACAGGAAGTTTGCCGAAGTTTGATTCCTTTAAAGTACATCTTGCAAACTGATTGACTACTAGTGAGTGCGTTGTGTAAAACATGTTTCAAAATGATTGTCCTGTTTTCGAAGATATTTGCAAGCATTAACTATACTAATATTTCGAAACGTTTATCCGTTCACTTCAAAAGGGATTCGATCTCACGCCGCCTTCGGGTTAGTGATTAGACGCTCTACCCCTCCATCAATATGTGTCCCTTAATCAACTGTAGAGAAAAGTTTGTTGACGGAAACAAATAAGACAGCCACCATATTTCTAAGCTAATGGATGTTAAACTCAAATATATGTCCCTTTTGTCTACGTCTTTTAAATTTACTTATTCACTTGAAACTTTACACTCGCACATGAGAAAATCGCCTTTTTCGTCAAAATTCTAAATTGCGTCTATGAAGAAACAAACCAGTGACTACCTTCATGACTCTGTTGGGAAAATATGGAAAGTTGCTGAATCCTAAACGATTACATTCACGTGTAGTATCCTCTAAATCTACGACCCGTCCCCAAAACTTCTCGGAAGCTATTTTGCAACTTAGCATCTGTCCAATCATGTACTTTTAAAATCAGGTCGATCATAAATTATTTATTAACCATCTACAAATTATCTATCTGAATCACTGATTGAGCGATCAACCATTGAGCTACTAATCATATTATCTCAACAGAAATCAAATATAAGTGATGAACATCTGCGATTTTATATCCAATTTATAATTAATGAAATGTTTGTCAATATGTACTCGAATCATCAAACATCTCACAGTTAAATATATTTTATTGTTCTGATTTCCGGTAAATAAAATCCTGATTCTAAAATCTAGACAACACAGGATATATTTGTTTCATATTTCTTATTACATCAAGATAAGTATGTATTTATTACCCGATATTTATTTCCACTTAATGTGTAATTTTCTTTATTTCGTTTTTATCAAAATTATCATATAAATTTCAGATAACTATGACGAAAGCGTCGGCTAAACACTGCCAAAGATAAATTGATCATAGCAAGAAGATTAGACGAGAGGATGATAATGCTTGGCTTGCAAAAACATGATCTGCTTATTTTCAGTTGTTGTTGATGTTAGAGACCTTACGTGGGCAAGTGTCAGACGATACCTGATGACGAACCTTGAATTGTTTTATGCAATTTTAGCACATATGAGAAGAAATTCGAAAGACGACAAGATAAAATGTGAATACTGTTTCAATCGATACTGATATAGGTATATTTGATGCATGACTGGTCAAAAAAGCAAATGCAAAGAATATGTAGTAAAACAGTGAATACATTGACGTCATGTACTTTTCAGTTTAGCTTCTCATTTTTATTGTATACCAATCCAACAAAGAGTGTGTGCCAACATTTAAATAGTAGAACAAATTACCTCTGTAAATAATGTCCAAATTATTTTATAGTTAGTGTGTGATAAGTTTTATTTTCAAACAAGAATCAGCTGTTAATCATTTTATCTACGGTCTGACCGCGATAATAATTGATTTCTTAAGTAATTTTTAATTGTGTATACCCGTTTTGAAATTCAGTGTTTTATTACCTTCATTTAATTCGTTTTTACAATAAAGATTAACGACTGCTCCTTGGTTTTATATGTGTAGATAGTATGTTTGTGCAAAATATATTTATTGTATGACATAACATTATGTATTTAAGAGTTATATCTTTATTACAATCGTTTAATAATGTGTGAATTTTTATTGTATACATTGTTACGATATCCTTGTTGTAGTTAGTATTACGTACAATGTATATTAATGATACTTTAACGAATAAATATAAATTATTTATTTATTGTCACTCTTATACAAATGATGAACTCTGTATCGCACGTTAAATATCGAGCATGAACGTATCAATTCTAGAAGGGCATACAAATGATGAACTCTGTATCGCACGTTAAATATCGAGCATGAAAGCATCAAGTCTAGAAGGTCATAAACATATTTGTGGACTAATCGGTCAAATCAACCTGGTCATATTGTAGTAATTAATTATCATGACTGGAAAGTAATTAAGCCACTAAGCGGAATATGGGGGCAAATTCCGACATTCTGCTGAAAAGTAAACACGACAAGGTCAGGCACATCAACAGGGAGTACTACCGTGAACTAATTTAGCTAATAACATAATTGTAGCCAGTAATAATCACTACATTAGCACGTTAATTGGTTCATTGCTAAAGTTACGTGGAGTACATTTCAGTTAATTTTCTATATAAACAATATTTCATGTCCTACACCCGCGGAGATCACGAGTCCGCTGATCACCAACAACTGAGAAATTATTTTCTTGAAGTATTAACTTGAACTACTTCTGAGAGAAAGAAAATGCTGAAATTCTTGTTTACGCACACAATAATGAAAACTGAGTAAAAACAGACTGTGTTACACAGTAGGGAATATTAAAACACCCTATTGGTGTTCAATGTTAATAGCAATATAAATTGTTCGTGCTGTCAGTATGAAAATGGATGCTGAAAGTGTTTAAACAGAATAAATTATTTAAAGTGTTGTTGATCCTAAACAAGACTAGAGATTGTCAGAAAGGCGCAGTGGTTACATATTTTACGAATTTAACCGAAATAAAAACAAATAGCGCATTACCCAGCTTATTTTTTCACACTATCATGTACATTAACTAATTTGGTTTTTGAAAAATCTTGCGATTCCGGAATATTATAGAAAATAAAGTATGTTCAAGTTATATTTTTTATTCGAATGTAAAATTTATAATAGCTATAGAAACATGTATATCCCTCTTTATTATAGACTAAACCCAAACATACTAAAGTTTAGAGAATTGCTACAATCCAGTAATGAAAAGGTAGTAAAAAACTTATCAGTTTATTTATTTAAGAGCTTTGAATTGAGAGAACAATCCTTTTAAAACAACATAAATGCACTTTTATCCCAAAGTATTGAAATCATTGTTGTTGTGTGGTTTGGTTTTTTGTGATGTTTTCTTTTGATGTTGGTTTTTCTTGTATTTTAGTCTATATTACATTACCTCAGTCATTCTAAATATTTATGATTGCTATAAATTAAATGCTGTTTGATGTACATTCTTTTCTCTCACCACTTATTTCCTATATTCATATTAACATGCATATGCACAATGTGATGCATATGTTCATAATTATGCGTTTTCTATAAGAATGATGTATACCAGTAATTAAAAATGTATTATTTCTTGATGTAACAAAATCTATGTAGTTAGTATACAATGTAACTTGTAATAATGAATCATGGGCATAATGCCTTAATTTCGAAATAAAAAACATATATAAGACATATATGTAAATTGAATAGCAAAATCCTTATTAAACTTGCCGACTATACAGACTGCTTGTCTAGACTATTGTATGTAGCCAAGTATTTAATGGTAATTATAATTCCAAATTGGCTATTAAAATGTGCCAAAATTACATTAGAATAACCAATTACATATCAAACATTGCGTATAAAATAAATGATTTTTTGATCAACTCAGCAGCAACTTTTGAAAACTAGCGCCAGCCAAGCTTCCAATAACAAAATAATTACTCACTGAATAAAGTTCCGTGTATCCTCACTCTCCAACGAGTTGCTAATGAAGACGTAAAACAATTACCCTCCACTTGTCCGAAGCATGTAACCAATTAACAAGACGCACTAGCTTGTTATGACAATAAAATGACCACTTCGCAAAAACTTGAACATGCATCGGACACTGTTGTTTATTCACTAGTATTACTTTCCAGAAAAGGTCAGGTACTAATAACGTGTTTCATATCGCGAGATCATGTTAACAGGTCATAAGGTGAAAAATGAGGTGAAATCAATGTATGTCCACTTACCACAAGATGAGTGTTGATGTGAACTAAGTCGGTAGTTACATTAGTCTTGCATCGGTGCAATTTATATCTTATATTTCACATCGAATGTGTCCCCATGCATCGAAGTACATACTAGAAGAGAAAGTTTATGCAAGGTATCAATGTCGCCGGATAAAGTTGATGCAAGGTATCAATGTCGCCGGATACAGTTGATGCAAGGTATAAATGTCGCCGGATACAGTTGATGCAAGGTATCAATGTCGCCGGATACAGTTGATGCGAGGTATAAATGTCGCCGGATAAAGTTGATGCAAGGTATAAATGTCGCCGGATACAGTTGATGCAAGGTATAAATGTCGCCGGATACAGTTGATGCAAGGTATAAATGTCGCCGGAGAAAGTTGATGCAAGGTATCAATGTCGCCGGATACAGTTGATGCAAGGTATCAATGTCGCCGGATACAGTTGATGCAAGGTATAAATGTCGCCGGATAAAGTTGATGCAAGGTATCAATGTCGCCGGATACAGTTGATGCAAGGTATCAATGTCGCCGGATACAGTTGATGCAAGGTATAAATGTCGCCGGATACAGTTGATGCAAGGTATCAATGTCGCCGGATACAGTTGATGCAAGGTATAAATGTCGCCGGATACAGTTGATGCAAGGTATCAATGTCGCCGGATACAGTTGATGCAAGGTATCAATGTCGCCGGATACAGTTGATGCAAGGTATAAATGTCGCCGGATACAGTTGATGCAAGGTATCAATGTCGCCGGATACAGTTGATGCAAGGTATCAATGTCGCCGGATACAGTTGATGCAAGGTATAAATGTCACCGGATACAGTTGATGCAAGGTATCAATGTCGCCGGATACAGTTGATGCGAGGTATCAATGTCGCCGGATACAGTTGATGCGAGGTATCAATGTCGCCGGATACAGTTGATGCGAGGTATCAATGTCGCCGGATACAGTTGATGCGAGGTATCAATGTCGCCGGATACAGTTGATGCAAGGTATAAATGTCGCCGGATACAGTTGATGCAAGGTATCAATGTCGCCGGATACAGTTGATGCAAGGTATAAATGTCGCCGGATACAGTTGATGCAAGGTATCAATGTCGCCGGATACAGTTGATGCGAGGTATCAATGTCGCCGGATACAGTTGATGCGAGGTATCAATGTCGCCGGATACAGTTGATGCGAGGTATCCATGTCGCCGGATACAGTTGATGCGAGGTATCAATGTCGCCGGAGAAAGTTGATGCAAGGTATCAATGTCGCCGGAGAGAGTTGATGCAAGGTATCAATGTCGCCGGAGAAAGTTGATGCGAGGTATCAATGTCGCCGGAGAAAGTTGATGCGAGGTATCAATGTCGCCGGAGAAAGTTGATGCAAGGTATAAATGTCGCCGGATACAGTTGATGCAAGGTATAAATGTCGCCGGATACAGTTGATGCAAGGTATCAATGTCGCCGGATAAAGTTGATGCAAGGTATCAATGTCGCCGGAGAAAGTTGATGCGAGGTATCAATGTCGCCGGAGAAAGTTGATGCAAGGTATCAATGTCGCCGGAGAAAGTTGATGCGAGGTATCAATGTCGCCAGAAACAGTTGAGTCGAGGTATCAATGTCGCCGGAGAAAGTTGATGCAAGGTATCAATGTCGCCGGAGAAAGTTGATGCGAGGTATCAATGTCGCCGGAGAAAGTTGATGCAAGGTATCAATGTCGCCGGATACAGTTGATGCGAGGTATCAATGTCGCCGGAGAAAGTTGATGCAAGGTATCAATGTCGCCGGAGAAAGTTGATGCGAGGTATCAATGTCGCCAGAAACAGTTGAGTCGAGGTATCAATGTCGCCGGAGAAAGTTGATGCAAGGTATCAATGTCGCCGGAGAAAGTTGATGCGAGGTATCAATGTCGCCGGAGAAAGTTGATGTAAGGTATCAATATCGCCGGAGAAAGTTGATGCGAGGTATCAATGTCGCCGGATAAAGTTGATGCAAGGTATCAATGTCGCCGGATAAAGAGTAGCAAACTTATATTGAGAAATATATGAAATGAATATGAAAATAAAATAAAACAAAAGTGAGTTAGTGTGTTTATTAATAAAACAAACTGACTTTTGTACAATATTCATGTTTGACACTGATGCGTCAAATATTTAACATGTAACAATATTGTGTAAGAATTGAACATAAGTAAGGCAATTCCATTAATGTCTTTGGAAAAATGTTATAAACAGCTTTGGCATAGAAAAAGTTCCCAACATGGAGCTCGAACTTACGATCTAGTTTTAATCCTGTTTTGCCGACGTTCAAGCACCTGAGAAGTTCTGGTTGCAATAATTGAGGTGATATATACGACGTTTATAAAGTAAAAACTTTCATACTGTCAGCGATCAGTTATTTTAGCACATACATGCTTCAAATCACCAGAATAATCGCATAAAAGTTACATCGTATATCGTAACTGTCTGCATGATAAGTATTTTGAAACCCATTTCGGTTGTTTTTATTCTGGAAAAGTTCATTTTTGTAATGCTTTAATAGACATAATTTAAACAATAACAACGTCAATATTCTAGGGTTTTGAATAAAAATACGTCAAATACTTATATTTTAACATTCAGTATTTTCGAAGTGCTGACTATTCTTAAAGAAAAAAAAATGCGTTCGTGAAAAACATTAGTTAATAAATCATGCAGTGATAGTTTTAGATTTCTTTGCTTCACATAAATACAATATAACTAATTTTGACATTTGACGTATGTGCTAATAGAAACAAACAACTTGTGTTATGTCAATCAAGTTTGCCTTCATGTTCTTGTTTTTTGTGTGTTAAAGTCCCCCCCCCCCCCCATTAACTCTATCAAAAGTTCACTTGTGGTACAGCTTTTGCATTTTCGATTTCGTGGCACTAAAATAGGACTCATTTCAACATCTAACTGATAACAAAAACATATCTTTAAATAAGACGATATCAGCGCAAATTGGAACAAACGATGATGTTTTATTGGTTAAGATTTTGAGATAATGCACGAACACATGTTAAAAGAATCAATAAATAAAGACAACCAAATATTAAGCATTGGTATTAACTTATAAATGTAATCAATAATAATAGCATGTGTTGTAGAAATAATTTGTTAAATGTTCAATAAAATACAATAAAGCGTGTAAATAAATGTACTTAAAAAGAGAGCAAAAGTTGCTACAGAGAACGCTACGTATATACATAAGACAATGCCTCACAGACAATGCCTCACAGACAATGCCTCACAGACAAAGCCTCACAGACAAAGCCTCACAGACAAAGCCTCACAGACAAAGCCTCACAGACAAAGCCTCACAGACATACCTCCCGGAAAACGACATCCCATATAACATCAGGCATTGTAGGATGTGCAAGGGTAAATACGCAGGGTAACATGGGCGATAGGAATGGCTAGGCCGACCATAAAGGACAATTAACGAGAATTAGTGATGACAAACAGGGGGGGGGGGGGGGGGTTATTGGACGGAATACATCACAGGACAATATATATAATAACATAATAACGCACTCCTTAGGCATTTATTTAAAAAAAATATGTACTAGTATATCAAAACGATATTTACGCATTGATCTCATGTCTAAATTAAAAAAAGTTACGATATATAAAAAGTGACATTACAAAGGCAAAACTACTTAATTTCTCAAACATAATTTCATAAAATTAATCAATAATGAAATAAAAGATAATTGATGTAGAGTTTAATAAAGTGTTGAACAAGAATTAAAACATTGATAACTGTTACACGCCTTTGACAGATGTTACTACAACATGATGCCTAGTTCAAATAATTGTGTTTTTAATGGCGTCAAGTATATAATAAATGGACCAGTCTACTTAAAATTATAACAAAACATCACAACTTTCGAATCCATGAAGGCATAAAAGATTAGTAACTATTATCCCGTAGTCCTCTTGATTTGGTCAAGAAAGTTCTAATTCGTTTGAAGCAAGCATGATTTCTTCGAACATTAATCATATTTTCACCGTACTTTTTTTAATCTATTTGACTATCACAAATGTAGAAAACTTATTGGCTAATACTATTGATTAACATATCATCTAAAAGTCTTACAACTACCCTTAAGCATGTGTAGCACAATCAAAGATACGTATGTCTACATTCAAACCATAAATTAGCAATCAACTAAAGTTCATGATCTTACTAAAGGCAAGATCAGATAACAAGCTTTTCAAATTCGTGTTCATAAAACTGGGATTTCCCACAGTAGCTATTTTTAGCTCAGTCAGAGCACGCGTTTAATCATTCCAGCCCAACGTTTACCATGTGTCGACTTGAACATTGAAGAATAATTGTAACTCAAAGCATAATCAACTACAATTTTATTTAGAAAATGCTTTGATTAATAAGTTAAGACAAGTTGTTGAAAATTGATCATGATTTGATCCACATCTATTTCAGTCATAACTATCATTATTAAATTTCTTGAGGAAAATGTGGAAGTTTTTAATGTGTTCACAACCTTATTTAGAAGAAAGTTGGGCATGTTTGCGTTTGTTTATTAGATATACTGTGTAACGTATTTAAAGGTATTAAGAAAATGGCAAATATATTTCAGAATCAATTTGATCAAGATCAGTTGATCCGTTGTGAACACGGGACCAGAGACTTGGTTCTGATTATTTCTACCAAAGTGAGGAGTCAGACGGCGCTGTTGCAGAAGTAGCTTTCTTTGTGAAACAATGAACGGAAGGATGTATAGACGCATAACGAATAATTGCAATATGTCTCGAATAATAAACAAAATATTATGTTCCTGTATTAGTATGGTCAGTTGGACACAGAGTATCCTAAATCAAGTAGTTTAAGACGATTATTTTATCAAGAAATGAAGGAGACCCAACATGTCGACACACCTTAATATGTAGTTATAATAGACACGTAACCGTATATTTTGTGGATAGAAATTAAGATTACGTATCTCCTGAGACACATTTAATGTGTCAGTGACACGATGACTGTTGAAAGTGTCACATTGGCTGAGTTAAATAACGAATTACTTAAATATAACTTAATACAAACCAGTATCTCAGAGGTAATATAATACTTTTGCTTGTATTATATGCTCCTTCGGGATTGTCTAGACAGTTAAAACTCGGAATACAATCTACCAGTCACATGTTTGGATACTTATATTACGATAATATTGCTGATTACATATTTTTATGTAATATCTTTTATAATAATCATTGTAGAATTTGTCTGAAGTTTGACAAGAAGGGTTGATAACGTCAATGGTAATGTAGCAGTTGATAACCTCCCATAACCAGCTTGCTTAATCATTTATCAAACCTACAGAAAATATTTAGCCCCAGTTTTTTTCTGTAGAAACCAAAGTTTATTCTCAATATGATGCTTTATATGTATATGTGTCTGACATGCTAGTTGAGAGACTATGTATGCCACAGAAATTTGGTTGAATTCTAGGAATTAGTTCTGGAGAAGGAATATACAGAAGAAAATCCTTTTAGCGGAATGTAACAAGAAAAACACATGTTTTTATGGAAAAATACACATACATCTATTTCATGACTAATCCAGTCAAGTTATTATTTTAGCTTAAACTGGAAGAAATTGTTTAACTAATGATGTCCAGTTCTACAGGCATTTTAACGACATTGGGTGGTCTGGTTAGTCAATCGTGGGACAGACTGACGGACAGTACACAACAAATTTTGGTAGAAGTCAATATGGAATTAGTGATTAATACAATATTCATCTTTAATGGCAATTAATACATCGCGTTGTTAAATTAATTGTATAAAAAGGAAAAATACTGTACAGAAAATTGTTTTAATATAAATATTTTAATGCTTCCAATGACAAAAATCTCACAGATACACGATGTGTCATCGCCATCTTATGCCTCGGTCACAACTCACCGCGCGCTTTGTTGCACGTACGTTTCCGCAGCTGTGGTCGGGTTGTGGGCAAATTCCTACGGTTCCTTGCGATTAGAAAAGACTGAAGCAACTATACATACATCATACAGGCAACTTACGTTCGCCGTAGGGGCCCTTGCGGATGTCTTGCAGCGTTCACACGAGCACCAACCTAATACCCGAAGATGAACGTACAACCCCATACAGGTGACGTGCAGCTGACGTACGGCAGGTGCGGCTCCACACTGTTGTGTATGACTCCACACGGCTCCGTAAGACGACTGCAAGAAGCCTATGCGATGTTCGCACGACGTGCGTACATGACCTTCACGAGTCACGTGCGAATATGTTTATATGTACCAGGCAAATACAAGAGGTCAATTCGGCTTCAAGAACACTGTCTTTGATGATGCCGGGTCCGATCTTACCCCATCAGTTGTGTTTGCTGCTGGCAGAGGAACAGGCTCGTCATGTCCTCAATTTGGCTCTAATTATCAGAGAGCGGTGACGTCTCTCGGAAAAAAGGAGGCAGTACTATGCGGCCCTTCATGCTTGGGGACGAAGCTTTCCCAAAGGGGCCTGACACATCATCAGCGGATCTTTAACTACCCTCAGGGCCCATTTTTAATTGCTTCTTATACTTGTGCGCTTGAAAAGTGCAGGCTACTGAATGATGTTTTTCCCAGGGCAGACCGGCCTTATATAATGCGAGGCAAAAGGTGTACATGCCAAGAGGAACGTACTTCCGCTCTACACCGAGCGCATATTTGCTGTAAGATGTGCGGTCACCTTGCCTGGTTTGCACAGTGCAAGTACGTATCTTGCATCCACCGCACCTTAAATATGCATCAGATGCCAGTAACAAACCTTGCAGTCACCGCAAGATGGACGTGAAGCTCCATTCTCCTCCTCGTGATGACTGCATTTGTCACGTGCATTCATGAAAAACGTAGCCAACCACAGAAACTGTTGGACATGTCCAACAGCCTCCAGCGGCGGCCTGCGTTGTATTGTGGGTTTAAAAAAAGTGCGGACCCGTGCGTCCAACGTACGGATTTTCTGTGAAATACGTCGTAGACCCGCCGGGGTAATAGGACATATTCATATAATACGAGTTAATACTTTTATTTTCTGCCCATTTTCGGCCAGTTGTTGCCAGCTGTCTTGGCTTGTCCTGTTATTTTTCCATCCATTAATTCCCCTCCCCCTACACTGTTTGTCCTCTTTGATTATCCTAGTTATTCCTTTTGGTCGGACAGGCCATTCCTTGCGCCTCTGTTCTCTCACGTATGTACCCTCCTCAAGTGCCTTATGTTTTACGGATTGTTGTTTTCCCGGAGGTCTGTGTGGAGAGTCATAGTTTTTTGTATGGGCCGTTCCCTGTAGCAACTTATTCTCTCTATTGTACTTTCATGGAAAAAAGTTGCGAAGATACAAATATTTGTCTAATATGTCTTGGCACGCGCGCTTGGTTCGCTGGGGTTGCCGTGTTATTTGGTTAATTGTGTGTGCCCCTGTTCTGTTTGCTGCTGTTTTGTGCCCTTCCTGTGTGTGCTCCTGTTCTGTTTGCTTTTGATTTTTGCCATACCTGTATGTGCCTGTTGTTATTTTGTCGGCTGTTTTGTGACTCCTCCGAGTTCTTTGGTCTAGATCTGTATTGGGAAATTCTGACGTATGAATGTAGCATTCTCTGTCGTGCATTTTTGTCTATTATAGCGAATTGCACATCGAACATGAACTCCTATACACAATGATTTTAGTGAGGTCGTTGTATTTGCAAATTTGTGGATTTAATTTGAAGAACAGAGACTACGTTGATAAATGTACTGAGTAAGGAATTTATCTTCATAATCTTCACATCTCACATTTGTAGCTCTATACATGCGATCATGGTGTGTATTAATACATCCTAGATCAGCG
The DNA here is from genome assembly GCA_032209605.1 of Mactromeris polynyma. Classification (NCBI taxonomy): domain Eukaryota; kingdom Metazoa; phylum Mollusca; class Bivalvia; order Venerida; family Mactridae; genus Mactromeris; species Mactromeris polynyma. The sequence continues at coordinate 17,665,579 of JASFXZ010000008.1, forward strand.
ACAAGATGACGTATAATGAACATGGGAATGTACATGAAGATATTATATAACATAACTGTGCCATTACTTGTTCCATTTGAAGAAATTTGAGAAACTTTAAAATATTTCGTAATTATAGACACCATGGACTGTAATCTAATGTTCTGTACCGCTAAGCGTGTCGGTAAACATAGGAAACAGGAATGTTTGGATTATCTTGATTAGCTAAGTATATGTTATGGGTTTGTAGCAAGCATTTAACCGTTGGTAAGACAATTCAATATGAATGATCATCAACGTTAGTTTTGTTATATTTACTAAAAAGTCGCTGTTTAACATAACTAGACGTCTGTTTCACAACACGCATTGATTGATGCAAGTTTGAAGTTTTTTAGCTTTTAGATAAGTTAAACGCAAGAACTGTTTCCGTTATTCAAACAATGTTCGCCCACCTGCATTTTATATCAGAATTGTTCATTTGTATCCAAGAAGCATCTCGCCAATGTGTGTCATATTTAAGGAAACACGTATGAGAAATTCTGCAAGACGGAATACAAGCACCAACATGTTGATAACGTTTGGTTTTGAACCTGAAGACCACGTTTTTATGGTTGGCTGGCTAACTCTTGTACATTGTGTGTTTTGCTTCATTGATGATTCGTTTACTGTACTGTATACTACAGAAACAACAGCTAATATCTAACCAAACTTAATTTGTTTGCGAATTGCACGGGCAATTTCTTGCACATGTTTCGGCTTATTTGTTTTTCATTTTAAATCTGGATTATGTTTATGCTTTGTTTAATAGTTGATGTTTTACAACATAAATCATATTTTCAGCAAACTCATTAAGAAGTTGCTCAACGTTCATTCAGGTATATATTGTAATCGCCGAATGCTTAAACTTTGAGTAGAAGGGACTTTATACATGAATAACAATTCAAAAAACAAGATAGTAAGGAAGAGTAATGTGCCTTTGGTTCATGTATCGTCAAAGCTCGTGTTTTTCTTTGTCTGACACCGATGTGGTACAATAAATATGTGTCTCGACTTCGTTTTTTTAATTTAGTGTTGTTTCAGTTCGGCGATTTTGTTGTTGTTTTTTATGCCTCGTTGTAACCGCCGATACTATTAGAGTGCTAGTATTCGACTCAGTAGACGAAAACTAATTATGTTCTTCTTACTAGCTTGCTCTGTTCCTTCGAATGCCATTAAAAGAGAAGAAACCATACTGACTAAAAGTAATCGACAATTCGAAATGATTTCAAAATGGCAGCTACGGTCGTAAGCTACATTTTGTTATTCGATAATGATGAATATTGCGGACAGAGCTGTAACTTATTGCGAACTACTGGTTTATAAACATGAAAACAGTAGTGGGTATATTGTATTAATAATTATAGTAGCACTGATTTATGATATGCAGTTACAGAATAGTTATTAAAAGAAATAGTAACTGGATACTTTGACACAATTGGATGAGACTCCATTTTCCAATGCTAAGATATTAGGGATATCAAACTCGGTAAGAATTGTGGATAGGAACATCTGTGATCATGACAAAAGCTGCATATGAGATTGCAGATGGACTGAAGAAAAAGCCGAACAAAATACAATTTTGATAATATTTTAATAATTTGAAAAGTAGTACAATCATATATGTTTCAGACTGTGAGAAGAACGTGCTGATGTTGTTGGTGATCAGAAAAGTGTTTCCACAATATTTGCAGAGTGGATTCTAACGAATGGTATAGGCTTCAATAGATTATTTTACAAAAGTACCAGGCTACCTCTATAGGTCAATCGATATTAACATGATACAACCAGACAGATACTTTTTACGAGTTCATGGATACAAAAAAAAACTAAATGGTTTTCTGGTATTTTAAAGACAATTCTGAAAAACAAACATTTTGCACACACTTGGAAATGGACTTCTTTTGAACACGCTTCATAGCTTGGCCGCACAGAACAACATGATGACGTTATTAGCAACGTTCAAAGAAAAGGCATTCCAGAAGACCTGGGTATCGTAGAAGGAATACATATTCAGGTGAAACTGCCTTAAGACATACAGAGCACGTACATAAATAGAAAATGAAATCAATCAGTGTAGTTGCTAGCTGTATGCAGGACGATAAAAGGTGTTCTAGTATTAACTATGACTGACCTGAAAAGGTTCATGTTTCTAGCTTATCGTAATGCAGACCTACTTATTATTGAGTACAAAACAGTTAAATACATTATCATTTACTAATATAACGGTTTTTAATCTTTCCGTGTTAGTACAAGTAAATTGGTTGCCGTTTAATGTTCAAATATAGGTTACACCTTCATTATTTGAGACATTTGTCTTACTGTTTGATCCCTCTAGAAACTCAAGATGACAAATTAAGTGCACCACATTTTACAGTCATGCACTTTAAAACATTTTCGTCGGATTGAAACATCAACATTGAAAGGACTTGCATTACGTAAGCTAATCAAAGGACTCTGTTTGTATTTAAAAATGACTTAATCTTAGGAAAGTGTTGATACAGACTGACACAAGGCACTGGTTAACAAATACAAATGTTGTTGAAAATAAGGATTTTATCTTTTCACTTCCTGATGCTCTTACATCATTTACTGCTAATCACACAGACGTACACAAGTGCTGGTATAAATTGATTTGATTGAGTGCGTATAGTAAGGACGACGACGACTTAATCTTATGACAATACACCAGACGACCATTGTGTACTGAAAACCCTTATCACATAATTTGGAACTTGAAGACAAAGGACAATGTCATTTCCATAGATATTCGGTAAACAAATTTTAAGGCGAAAATACCAGTCACGAAACTTTTTGTCTGTAGGTTCCACTGCGGTGAAGCATTTTCACGCTGTTCAAGATACTTTATTTATGTGCATACAGTTCAGTGTGTCTGTTATTTCGAGACAATCAATATCATTCTTTATCAAAATCCCAAGTGGTGGTTCATCAATTGGTGATGATGTTGCAAATCGCATGCGAGAGTTATTATAGTCCCCGTTGTGGAATTCTTATTTGAGTAACATATTCAGTTCGAGATTTGCAATTTCTAAACTTCTACAGATTTATTAATAATTGTTTCGCATAAAGGTTCGTTCTGTGGAATCTTTAAGAAGAAGAAAAGGGTATATATACATTGATGCCTCCGCTAAGTGATATTGAAAGTAAGGAATAAAATCAAGTAATGAGTATTGGAGTCAACAGCAAAGTTAAATCCTGCATTCTGAGCCTGACACAATTTTGAAACGGACGATGCAATGTGAACATGACTTTGTACCGTGACCTTGACCTTTCAGTTATATACACCATTGTAGCTCGTAACACATCATCTTCTGATGATGATCATCTCTGCCCAGTCATTTAAAAATCCCTTCGTAAATAACAAAGTTCTGGACCGGAAACGATTTTGACACGGACGATACACCATGAACTTGACCTTATTGATATGGGCACCATTGTTGCTCCCGACACATCATCTTCACAGCTTCACAGAAATATTAATGTGGTATGGGTGACCTACAACCTACAGCGTTTCAATGTTTTCCGTTTCGTTAAAATAGGACGGCATATGGGAGAAAATATCTCCACTGTAGTTTCTCCGCTAACTCGGCTTCCAAGATTTCAATAGTTTTCGACATCCACTTACATACATGCCATTCAAGAGAATAGCTCGATAAGCGATTCATGATCATTATGGCTCTCTTTTTTTGTTTTGTTTTTTACAAGCTCCTATCCCTATTGGCTATGTTTTGATGAATTCATTTTTGCGTAGGTTCTAAAAGGTTAATATCATTACTGTCACATTCTGTTTGAGTGATGTACAGGCCGATGACAATCTAGGACCAATCACTTAGCTGTTGACTCGAGAGAGCTAATGCTGAACTAAGGTACTTTAGACAAACAGTATTTGAAATAATATTTTATCTTTACATTAAGTATGAACGTTGCATGGGTATTGTTAATGCAATTACTCACACATTATCAAGGACGTCAACAATAATCAGGTTTATCATATGGTTTAATGACATGTCTCTCAGTCTATCTTGAGTTCGTCACCTCACTGGGGTTTGCATATCGAGTATTAAAGAAATGTATGACTTCTATCTAGAAATAGTTCTATTAGTTGTTTCCTCTTGAATATATTGCCATAAAAGTATTTATTGTCTGATAGTTATTAGCAGTGGCTTCAATAGTAAGGTTAATTGGTCTATAATCTGGTTCTACACTCGAGGCTAATCATAGCCCTGTTTTCTGTGGATATTTAGAGATTTATCTCGAACTCTTTGTTCTGATATATCTTTATATAGTCCGGGTTAGGAGTTCATGTAGGTGATATTGGGAGTAAATTATTTGTCTTTCAATTGATTTCACTGAAGTTGCCAGCTTGCAATAATGCCTCATAAATGCAGTATGAGGCGTAAACGTTCGTATAAAGGCTTAAACATACCTATGATTCGATAAGATTAAGACTGGGTCCTAAACCTTAGAATATTTGCAAAGTCACCGATCTGATTCCGTTATGTCGCAACTGACAAAACTGCGTATTATTTCAAACTTAATTGGTGTTTATTGCTCAGAAATGAACAGGCATATAATGTTTTAAATATTCGTGAAGGTCCAACATATGTCTCATTTGATATATGTATATGTTGACATTAATGCACACACACGTTGTACCCACAGGCTACATAGTATCGCCAGCAATCCTGTTGTCACTTCAATGTCACTTTCATCCATTTAACCTTGAAGTACCAACATTACCAAAATCAAGCTGGAAACAACTGAGTAACGACTAACGAGATATTACCCATATCACATGCAGCCAACTAAACACAATACTAATTATACTCGTTGCAATTGTCTAGCGCTTCAATCATTAGCGACTTGTCATTACTGTAATATAACTAATTTTATAACATTCTATACCAAGAAATGTTTACAGTAATATTTTGTAAGATTTTGTACCTACCACCTGACAGAGCAATACTAATGGTTGACTTCAATTTTAATGTCTGTAAGACGTGTCTGGAAGCATCCAGTATGTGATGTCATATTTTCTGAATGGCTGCCTAATAATTTTCGAAACGGCTTCAAGATATGTATAACTTTGGTGCTAATTATTACGGAGAAATGTTCAAGACCAAATCCGTTATTTTATGATACCGTAACTTCAAAGATGGCTTTAATGTCTAGTAATAAATTGCAAATCTTATCACAATTTCAAAGGAACCCCACTGGGTCAATCTGTGGCCGCATCATATACAAACAATTACGATTATTTAATTCAATCATTGTTTATCGATATTATGATTTGTAATGATAACTAAAAACTTAAGGTGGTCGCATTTACGTGCTGAAAACACTTGATTTATCGAGCGCAATATTTTCAATGTGTCGTTCAATAAAGCGTACAGCATTTCTTTACCAATATAGCGCCCTAACGTCATGATTTCATGCCATGTTATGTACTTATTTTTGTTTATTGGTAATATGCTGTCGTGGTAACAGGTAAAAATCGACAAAAATAATATTCGGACAGTTGGTAACATGAAAGGGCCCTTTTCAATTTAGAAACTGACAAAAATTGTCGGTATTCTCGAATAATTGAAGAAACCGTGAAAACTGAGGAAAGATTACTATGGAAAGTGGCTTCATAGCCGCTTACTTTCTAATTTTGTCCAGTGGTGTAAACCATGCATTCAGTAACCCCCCCCCCCCCCTTGTTGTCCCCTTAAAGTATCCACGTTTGTTTTGATAGTCAGACAATTCCTTACTTCCCCATTACCATAGACCTTTGCCCTTACATCTCCTCAATCTCTAATGTTTCGAACGCTGGTTTTACCCTGGAATTTGTGTGGGAAGGCATCGTCTCATATTGCTCGTACTGTGTATTTCGCTACTCTCCATACATTAAAGTTTAATGACTCTAAACATATTTTCTTACCATTCTCCGTCGTTTGTTTACAAAATTCTAAGGAAGGGCCGGAATATAGCGTACAGTATACCGTATTATATGTGCGTAAGTGTTGTATATGCGGCTTAAGCGGTGGCCAATGTGAGAAGGTTGAAAACAGAGTATTAAATCATTAACTCGAACAACAGATGATGAGCCTGCTAGTTTAAATGTTTATTTACGTTGTTTGGAAAATTTCACCATTAAAACGTACCTCATTTGTCGAACAACGCTGTATGCGGAGGGTTACCAAGCCGAATCACATTTAAAAAGTAATAATAATACGTTTAACTGAACCTCGTTTGTAATGCATATTATGTACGACACGTAATAATCAAGAGGCGCTGTATACACTAGGTGGATTGAAACACAAAGAATCATGGAGTACTTACTTACGAGTAAGTCCAACTTGACCGTTCACCCTAAACAATGTATCGTTGTGCAAATGGTGTCACTAGTAGTTGCCGCGCAACAATGGCATTACGTTATTTATGTCCTGCGCACAGACAATTACGCAACCGCTGATAGAAGATCAATCGATAATTGTTTCAGCGCCAGATAAGTATCGGACAAGTTTTCTGCTAATATGCTTTCCTACTCAATGTTAACGGATATTTATTTATGAAATTAACAAACAGTCCCATGAATAATGGAGATAGTATAATGACAATTTTGCGTTAATTTTTTTTTCAAATATTTGTCTGCATGATATCTTGGACAAGAGTGACTATAGGTCATATCAGGTCGAAAACTAGGTCACTAGATTAAATCTTAAGAACACATTCTGCGTTTAAGTTTCTTATCCCTTTCATAAATTCAACAGTCACCACAATAGCGGTTCCATGTACGTGCGTGCATGCGTCCGTCCGGATTTGTTTTGTCCCGACCAAAACTCTGACATTTATTTGGGGATATTTTAAATAACTTGGTACAAATATTCACCATGATGAGACAGTGTGTCACATGCAACATCCTTACCAATAGCTTAAAGCTCAATATCACATTAATAAACATTATTCTCTTCATTTCCGGACAATTAACGGGCTCGACAGATTACCTTTGGACATCTAGTTCTTCAGTCTTCATAAATAATATTTTATCTCAAACAAATGTGAATATGGGTCATCTCGGATCAAAACTAGGTCACTAGGTCAATTCTAGGAAAAAATTCATTTTCTCATTTCCTATTCTTATTCCTTTCATTTATCCAATATTTGTCATCTTAGACAAATGTAAATATGGGTCATATCTACATTATGAAAAATCCGGGTTTATAATGCGGTTTCCTCTTGTTTAGTACATGTGTCAATTCTTAACATAAATAAATGCTGCTTTAGATTTATAATGGTTTACGTTAAAAAACGACCTGTTTGATTAAAGAAGTAAAAATATAAGTTGCCCCAAAATGTTTTCAAAAGGTTTTTGATTCTGGTACATTGTCATTGAAGGATTTATATTGCTAATCACGATGTTTCTAATGTGTAAGTATTAGTGAGGTTCTCGGCCCATTAAAAAGGGTTTATTTTCATGTCATCCAATATATCCTTTTCTTTAACACAGTGTTTTAAATAAGTAGTTGCTAGTCATTTATCAACACTTGATTTAAGTTATTAGGCCCTGGAAGTGTGTCTAATTTAAATGTGCGGCGAATTTTAATTATCAACACCGCAAGGCTTTGATAAATGTTGCGATACACTCAGTTTTTCCTTGTATCTGTTTTTTGCGGAAGATAAGCGTTTTATCTAATAAATAAATGTATTTATGATAACCTCTCAAGACATTGCATAAAAAGCGGAAAAGACAAAACTGTGTTGAAGTTTTGTTTGATAAGCAATGGATTTCGTTTATTTTATTGTTTTCCTTGCAATTGGTCAAAATTGTGCGTATGATGTCTACGACTTCCAAGTGAGTAATTACTCTTTCTAGATATTATGTACTATTGGCAAACTTAAATCAAAGGACTGAAGGTCCTGAGAGGCGCTTCCAAGGCACGTTTTCTATAATATTTGAAGGTGATTATTTTCAATAATCATCTTCCTATGCCATCCATCCGCTCTCTTCTTGGAATTAACCCCATCACACACCCATGCTTGATCGATATATAGTTCCAGAAAATTCTATAAAGTAATTAGACTCGAAAACCGTCTAAACTGTTTTCGATAATCAGTTTAATATGGACACCTGGGTTTTTGGTATATAATTGAGAAATATTCTGTACTTTCAAGAAAAAAATAAGAGATATTAATGCGCTAGGAAATTTAAAGACCAAAAAGTTGTCCCATAATGACACCTTTAAATGTTTTGACAATGTACACTGTCGATATTATAAAGGATATGTAGTGAAACAAAGTAGTGCAACAGTCTGGTTGTTATGTAACTCCATCGGTATTAACATGATGAACTCAGGTAACCTGACCCATTCCAGATAGAATATAGTGCAGTAATAAATCTCAATGAAATGAATCAGTCTTCAACTTTAAAAACATAGTGTTGCTTTACAATTGTAAAATAACAATACGTATGTATATAGCTGTAGTATATCACTATATGACTTTCAATATAGGAGTCTGGACTTTCATGTTGAAATAATTATGCATATATAACCATCAACTTGTTTTTGTAAGGGTTAAATGGAATTAACAAATAATACTTTTGGCAAAGTTCTACACATTAATGGATAGTAACAAAGGGTCACTACTCTGTCATACATGGGTGGATTGTGACCTGACTTTGAATGTACATCATGCCCATATCCATCCATCTATATAATTCATAGACAGTTTCAATTAAATCTGTCCAACCACGACCAAGATACGGTAATGGCTCCAGACAGGAAAAATGTGACTAATTGAAAGTATCAAAGGGCCATGACTATGTCATACATATGTGGATTGTGACCTCTTTGATGTGCATCGTTCCCATACCCATATATATATTCATAGAAAGTTTCAGTGAAATCTGTCCAACCAGTACCAACATATCGCTCCGGACTGAAAACAGTGTGACATATGGAAGGACCTGGGATTTGATATGAACTGACCCAACCAATTACATTATGTCAATGTTATTGCGTCTTCAGATCTTGGCCCTACTATAGTGAACATGAAGTATCAACTACAAGATGCCCAAAGGCAACATGTCAAGCCCGCCAAATTTCAAGCAATTAAGAGAATATGGTTATATAATTAATGCCATACAGTGCATATCTATTATAACCATTTTTTACTTTTGACCAAGTGTGATATTGATATTTGAGCTATATACTTAGGGTATGGGTCTTGTGTGTGACACACCATCTCATCATGTTGAACAGTTATGTCAAGTAATTTAAATAATCCCGCGATAAATGAATGGTGTCAAATTCTGGAAAATACCTATCAGACCCTTTTCTGACCTTTGACCTCTACATGTGACCTTGACGCTATTTACACTGCATCAGTGCAACACACCATCGCTGCATAGTGAAGTATATGTCTAGTAATTTGATAATCTTCCAATAAAGGACAGTGTAATATTCAGGTGATGATATTTAGATCTGTTTTTTGTGTTTGACCTGTAAGTGTGACCTTAACCTTTAAGCTACCGACACGGAATTTGCACGATACATGAGGTCACCATGGTGAACATTGGTGTAAAGTAATTCGAAAATCCCTAATAAATGACAAGATGTTTCAGACTCATTCTTTATACATTTGACCTCCAACCTGACCTTTTACCTACATACATGTGTCTTGCACATTACATGCCATCTCATCATGGCCAACAGTTATTTCAAAATCCCTCAATAAATAACAGTGCAATATCCCGGAAAAGATGTTTTAGACCCATTTGTTTACGTTTGACCTCCAAGTGTGACCATGACCTTTGAGCTACAGACATGGGTCCTGCGATCAACACGCATTGCGATTGTCTTATCTCGGTGAAAATTTGTGCAAAGTAATTTGAAAATCTCTTAATAAATGAGAGTGTTATGGGCCGGACAAGGTTTTTAGACCCATTTTTGATATTTGACTTCCAAGTGTGTTCTTGGCCTTTGAGTAACGGACACGGGTCTTACTGTGACACCCCGTCTCATCATGGTGAATATTTGTGCCATGTTATTTGAAAATCCTCCAATGTTCAAAAGAAATGGTTCGGACAAAGAAAGTGATAGACGGATGCAAATACACCCGACTGCCATGTAATAATCACTTGGAAATTAGTATAGTCAAGCAAGATAAAATAGTTATAGTAACTACCACTAATCTTTAAGTAAATCTGTATAAAATACAAATACAGTTATGATTACTGCTTGCAAGCTTCACATAACACTGAAATCAATTTTGAATATCTGACATTATGGAATAATAATCAATGCTTCATGAGCGACGGAACTCTTTTTCACAATTTTTTGAAACTGAATTCTCTTATAACTTCTGCATATTTCATGATATGATACCCATATTTTCCAATTGCATGTATTTTGTCATGCTGAATCTGAATATGTTGTTTGTTTTGTAGTATCTCAAATACCAAATATGGTGTTGCTTCAACATTTGTGAAAAGAATAACAATTTTATGTATACAACACAAAGTTTACGCCGTTAATTGTTTCGGCATCAAGACTCCCATTCATGCAGTGTATAAACTTGTTCAAGCCGTATAGACAGTATATAATACTATGTTTAATTGACGTTCAGTGTCTGCATACTTTTTGTTTTAAATGATTCTCTAGCAAAACAGGTAGTAAAATATTAATTAATACATTTTACTTCCAACTTTCTTGATATCAAAAAGCAATATGAAGATCTACTAATGTAATTTTATTTCCTTCATTCCATTGTAGTTTTTCTTTTGGTACACATTTATAGAAAAGCAAGGAATAACAAGTACAAATACAGTAATATTTCTTCTCGAAAATAGATCTACGAATTCAAAAGTTGTTTTATCTTACGACAATCCAGTATAACCATTGTCTCCCTGAATTTATACAACATCTCGAATCAAGTCACATTTTATCACAGATCTATGCTTTCTGTATTCATTTAACGTCTTTTCCGCAAGGTCACATGTTGTATGTTCTAGTCTTTCGAAAAGGCGCCTTTTACAACTGTCATAAATATCTGAGGCAAAAATAGTAGACTGGGTATACCAGTCATCTTGGTATGCGACATCAACATAGGAGTCAAGGTTCTCACTTTAGGAATTGGTTGGATTTGCGTCCCTGGGAAGAAATATGAGTCCAAAAATCATAAGTCTAGTATAATTCAATTTTGGGCAGTAAGTGGTTGGCTTGGTTGTGGATGAAATTCATCAATTATCTCTTTATCTTCATCACTGGATTTAAACCGCTGTCATCTAAAAATAGACAAATTTTAAACATTGTCATAAATTATCCGACAATTGTGAATATCCGAAGTTGGTACAATCGAACAATTCTGGGTCATGATCAATCAATGTTACTCGTTTGAAATGGCACTTTGATAATAATAATTAATAATAACATTCACTTAAATGATCAAAGTAAGGTTGCTGAAGTAGTATTAGAGAACTTAATCTGATATATAGAATACTAAGCGTCACTCGATACGACGATAGTTCATAAACAAAATTGCAAACAAAATTGGTGATGCGAGAATCAGTAAAATCACATAGAATTTTGACGAATATTTCGCTGCATCTTAACCTCATTGTTAAAATAAGAATTTACTTCTTGCAAATGATTAATGAATGTGGGAATATAGAAAAACACGTACCATAATTAGCTTGTGTACACTCAAAATGGTGATCTTGCCAAAAGTGATTCTCATGATCCCGCAATATTAACGCACATGCAGAAAACCACAGGGATACGGCTCATAAACGTACAAATAGGATTTTCGCAAAAGAGAAAAAACAATCGAAAGGACTTTTTTCAAATGTTTTATAGCAAGTTCTTCATGTTGTGGTTATTACTGATTGTTTCATCATTAATGCATCAATCTATGTTGAAATTAATTTGTTTCAATTGCGGTTACTTTGAGTTGAGGTTGAAATGTGTCAAAAATCACCTAGACCAAAAGTACTTTCAGTACTTTAATTGATCGTATTAGAAATTAATACGCGATTATTCGGGTAAACCAAAACTGACTCAAATAATCCAGATAACCCGTTGATATCAAGATTCCCATTCTACAATAGTTATATCTCTGACAAATCAGTCATTATGCTCATCGAATCTATAATAAATCAGATGAATGAACATGTACTATTTTCTTGGACGATGGATACTGGATGGCGGTACTTCGAGTATACTTCCGGTTGAGACGATGATAGCAAAGAGACGCTAAAGCGCCTCAAAAACGAGCCCGACACAGAATGTGTGTATATATATATAAATATCTTAGTTACGCTTTGTATTCGTCGATTTTATCATCATTGATCAACATTCTCTCAGTTGAACTTTAAAATAGATGGCCTCACCAGTTTTCCTGGAATGAATTCTCGTCCCTTCGACAAGCAGCTATCCCACATAAATCCGACGCAGAGGACATGCGACCGTAGCAAATGTAACATGAGATCTTGAACTGTCCCGCACGGAAATCAAACTCTCCCCCCTACCTCCCCCCGCCCCCTTCAGCTCTCTACTGATTGAGCAAACCGGGTGGTTTTCTCTTAATTGCAGAAAAATTATTATGTTTAACAAATGATATTTAAAAATACTTCAAACCGTGATTGTTTCCATTTAGACACCACAGATCAGACCGGCTGGTAGCAATTTTTCGTTCAAGAATTGTGAAAGACCAGACACATTTCTGCACATAACAGAGTTGAATATCCACCCACACCCGATTACTCTCGGTCATTATATGTTTTTGAAAATAGCATTCAATTTAACTACGGACATAGGAAAAGGACCAGGAGGAGTTGAGGTAAAATCTTCGAGTCTCGTATTTTATAGATCAAATAAGATAAAAGATAAAAAATTTCCAACTGAACCACACAAATTGTAGCAAAGACTTGTATAAGAAACTAATACACTTGTTGGTTGATGTTTATCATTAATTCCTGTTTCGTCTCTGACATTCGTCCGTGACATTGCGTTTATGATATTTATATTCATCAGAGCGCAAGTATTAATGAAGTCAACAACGACAACTAATCATATTGAAAACAACGATCACGTGGTATGACGTAACCTATTTATGTACTATCGGAGGCAATTAGACACATCGTTTGACAGCGAGTGTAGACACAAAACGACAAAATATGTTAAACCAACCTGTCGACAAGATAAGAGAATTTTGCTTTTTGATTCGATATCGAATCCTCCCAAGTCTGATTGGCCAACATAAGTACGTGAAGAACGTTTTCAGATTATTCTAGCTGATGAACATGTTTGGAAACAAACCTGAAGGTCTATTTAAGACCATTATTGTGACTTTGATAAATTTCCTTTACTTTGAATCTCAGGTAAAATGACAATTTAAAACAACCCTCAGAAACTATCATCGACAAAGCCGCAGTTACTGATTAAAATCAAATAGATAACACTATCTTTGTTTAAGTTATTCATGGTGCTTAGTTTTAGTTTATTCTTAGTTATTTTACATCGATTGTGAAACAAGCCTTTACAACTTATAATAATCACAATCGATGATTGCTTTCTGGCTACCAACCAGTACTCGCGCCAAACTTAAGGATTGCGAAGTTCATGACCAAACTCCGCTCGAAGCAGGCTCGAACTCACGACCTTCGGATAAGGAGTCGGGCGCCCTAGACCACTGCGCCTCCTTTATTCCTGGCGCTAACATATAACCAGAAATGTTTCATTAAATCACATTAACCAACCTGGTTAATCGATATAATACATTGACCTAGTCTGCTAAATGCTCTTGCACGTCACGTTCATGTTTCTATGCTATTTTATGTAGACTCTTTTTTATGCCATAAAGAAAAAAAACGTTAGGTTACTGATTACCATGTACATGATGCTGAACGATGTTCAATAATGTGAAGTTGAAGTGTGAATAATGTAATACTTGGCACAATCTAAATCCAGTTCGATTCAAGGGTTCTGTGCATAATCAGCGATCAACTAATACTACTAGACAAGCACAGAATAAGGACATTATATCAAGTAAAGATTACGGAAAATAAATGTAATGTTGCAAGAAGACACGGAACGAACTAAAGTCCTTATCCAATGTACATGTTTCATTTGAGTTTAAAATGCTTTATTCGCAATCATAGAAATGCAGCTTTAAGAACTTGAGACATCAATGGTTTTACCGGCCGGAAAGCTAAAGGTGTCGTATTCCGACCCTTGTTATACTTGAAATAATCAGTGTGGGGCAAAAAATTCAGTCTACACGACCGATGGATGGCCCTCTATAATTTTCCTCAAAACAACTTTGATCAATCTATGTTGGGTTCCTTACATAAATCTTTGAAAACTTAAAAACCATAGTTTGGCGCAATAAAGTCTACTTTGCCAGAAATATCAAACCATATACATGTAACTCTGACCGGCATGATTACCCGTCTTGTTGCATATTTCAGGTTGACATGACATTAGGGCTGAAAACTCCGACCGACTACGTGTCATTGTGTGAAATCCTTGGGAAGCGGTATTGTCACATGGAACCTGTGTAAACAGATACAAAAGTTTAAGGAACACTGTCCTCCGGAACTTCGGAACATGACCGATTCATGTAAATGCCCAATGAAAGCGGTAACTAGTATTAGGGTTAACATTATTTGAGAACACTTGCCAAATACAATCTATGTACAGTAAAGCCTCAATAATAAGACCACCCTTGTGACCTTTGAATACTGGTCGTATAATTGAGGCGGTCTTAATATTGAGGTTGAATAAAAAACTGTTAAATGGACTTGAAAATTGTGAGGTGGTCTTGTTATTGAGGTCTTACTGTATACTGTATGAAGAATAAATTCTAAGTATTGAGTAGAGACTCACTTTTGCCGAATTTGTTTAATTCAAAGATCATAAATATTTAGGTACGACTATCTGGATATCGAACATGACCATTATTTTACAGGGATCCACCTTCTATACAAATTAGGTTTAGTTCCAAGCAATAGTGAATATATGTGTATCCTTTATTATGACGTATGCATTTAGGACAAATGTTTATTTGTTCAATTCACAATTTAACGCAAGTTCCAATCGCGACACTATGGCAAAACAGCGGATTTGTAACATCATTTCTGCATTTAAATCCCACAAAGTTTGTTGGTATTCATTTTAAAATTAGTAAAATATCAGGTCATTTTTTGTCTACGTCAAAACATCCATCGTTGTAATTAATCAGAATTAAATTGAATAGTGTAAACCAAACTCAGAATTTGTCTATTTCTGGTAACTTCATATAGATAGTTCCAACATTTACAATATTTACCTCCCTTGTTCTGAATAGTCGGCCATATTGATAGGCACATGTCCTTCAAATGTATAAGGATTATAATGTAAACGATGATAAAATAAAACAAAAAATATCTTTAAAAAAAGATGGTCGGCGCAACTTGAAGTATTCAAATTTGTTGCAATCTGAAGGTTAAAATTGGTTGTACAACATAAAAAATGCCTAAATGTTACGACTTCCGGTCATTCAATTACGCTATACTACAGAAACTCCGAGATCTGTAAGGGGAGATCACTGCGCAGTGTGATTGGTCATAGTCACAGTATAGTTTGTTTCAATATAGTTCATCAATATTACTTAATGCATACGTCGTGAACTCCCACATTCATGTTAATAAACTTGTTATATAGCGATGTATCTGATTAAAACGATATAACTGATCGTGTCTGGTACATTACACCAAAAAAATGTTCTTAATTCCAACACCGGACAATTCCCCGTTGTGATGACTAATTAGTCTGGTACTCAGCGTACTCTGCACACCGATAATGTTATGGTTAGGGCGGATAATCCAGGCTAAAGACTAACAACACTACTTACTGGATTAATCATGAAATACACTTTACACAATATCAACCAATCTGCGTCAATGTTACAAATATTTTTCAGTTGAAGAGAAATTACCTTGGTGGTTAACGTAAGATTTGATTGGTTTACAAAACACTGATATGCAAATAGCAAAACCATGTTAGTACGCGCCGAAAATGATGGTCGGCGCAATTTGAAGGTTAAGATTTGTTGTGCAAAAATTAAAAAAATGCCGAGATGATACGCTTGCTGGTCACTCCAGATAAAAAATGGATTTCGGTAAATTCACCAAAATTCAGTGGATTTCGGTAAATTCATCGAAATTGAGTGTATTTTGGTAATTAACGTAACCTTTATCGAGAGTGTTAACCAATCCGCGTCAAGGTTACAAACGTTGTTCGGTTGAAAAGAAATTGCGTAGCAAAGCCATGTTAGAACGGCTGCGCCGAAAAATAAATCAGATATATGATAACATATTCATTATACTCATGTGAGTACATGGCTCAGAAAGTTGAAGAAAAAGTGGTTGTCACATGCAAATTCCCTTGGTATTTGCTCAATTATCAAATATTTGGAAATTACTCCTGTAAGTGCTCGATATCGGTTTTATCTATCAAAATGAGAGATGATTAAGAATAAGGGAGGTTAATATTGTAGATGGTGGAACTGTCTAGAAATGTATATATTTGTATAAGTCTACAATTTATCTTTTAGGGTGATAACGAGCCTGTTATAGTGCCATTTAAACTGTGGTCATTGCCGTTTTATTTACGGGGTACGTTTGACATCACGATTGAATTTAAAGAAGAAGGGAAGCATATTGGATGTGTCGACATTCATTTATGTGTCAAGTAAGTAACAAAATATGACACTAATACAACAGCTCCCCCCCCCCCTGGAAAAATATTGAATAAAACAGTTGGTTCTCAAATTTTCCGGTCTTTGCGAATGTTCTACAAGAACATTTCGACTAAATATATTTCATGTTGGTCCATACTCACTGGTACTATTTTTAGACGATGAATTTGGCGGTACTTCGAGTAGACCATTCGGTTGACGATGATAGCAATAAGACGCTAAGGCGTCTCAAAAAGCAGGAGATACAGAACCAAACCAACGTGGACGGGAGGGGGCACATAACTGATACAAGTAAAACATGTAATATTCTATCAATATACAAGAACCAACATAATTCGAATAATGATACTACACTTTTGACTTCAGTAAGTAATGAGTTTTGCTACAATTTCAGTGAGTGTATGTTCCTGTGATCCAGCGCATTCCAAAGGATGGCCTTCAATTGCAACGAACGAAGACTGATCACATCAAACTTAAGTTGTACTTGTTCTACCTACTTCACAAGAATGACATAGTTATGATAAACATGTGTTAAAATCCTAATTTGAATGACTATTATTTGAACTACTCTGTGTAATTTTCTTCACTTTGTTCTACTGTAAATTGTTTGTTTTATTATAGCATTTTCATTTTTTATAAGACGAAGTCTTTGTTACAGTCGGAATTCTCGGTACCCAGACTATGCATAACTTATATAATACCCTAGGCAAACTGAATGTAAAATTCTCGTACTCGTGAATAGTTAATGAGGTGAAATCCAGCCGGTTGATTGGCCGCATGACATACACCTCATGAAATACAGAAATTGCCGAGGAGTTACGGATGAAATCGCGGTTATGAGCAATAACCCTTCACCAAGGAGATTCCTTCTTTTTCATGATCGTCTATTTCATTGGGCGAGAAATCCTTATTAATATTCATGCATTACGAAGTTTCGCTAGCCAATTTGCCCAGGGTATCATATACTCGTATGTTATTAATAGCCTGGGTACCGAGGATGGGTAGTCTGGGGGTAAAACATAAGTTTATTCATGTATTTCTACTTAATCGCGTTGGTGGAAACTTCTTACCTGAACAAAAATACGTATATCACAAAAATGTTATTCCAACAATATTACTTTACAATTGAATATATGATAAATATGATAATAGATGTGTGTAAAAAATGTGTCTTATTTGTTGTTATATGTGACATGTATTGATGGGGGCTATGCATTTCAAATTCTGACATAACTATAAATAAATGATTTTTCCAAAAAAACACAATAGGCAAACGTAAATCATTAAAAAAATCAGGCGACACACGGGTTTGAACCGGGGACATTTCGATCTGCAGTCGAATGCTCTACCACTGAGCTATATCCCCTACATACGCCATCACAATAGTCAAATTGGTAACAACATAACTGAATTTTATGACGCAACAGATAGTTGTGTACACGTTACTTACATTCAGTTGACTTCGTAGTCAGGGAATTATTGATAACATCGTTCATTGTCTTCACAGCACAGTTACGCACAAGATGAACTGAATGCATTAATATTACAATAAAACGTCACTTAAAGTTCACCTCGACATTAAGCCCACCTCATTTTAAACACCGCATTTTTAGATTATATTTTTGCTTTGTCTTCCGTCTTTTCACTAGATGATCAAACCATCTCACAAATAAGACCGACTTTCATCAGAACCAGCAATGGCCGTATTATAAATGTTTCACTGCTTAACCACCGTTACATTACGTCATCGGCTTGTGCAATAACTAATCACAACTCAAAATGTTTTATACAAATGTAATACAACTGGGCGCATCAACATTCTAACATAGGTAAAACGGTTTATCAATGTGTTCAGCCAAATTGATGGGTTCTACAGAAAAAGCCAGAACAGACGGTTTCAATCATACCAAATACTCAAAACCGCCAAAATTAAGCTACGGGGTTCGGGAAATAAGGGGACTCTCGATTGAAAATATATCTGTATAATAAGTATAATTTACATTGATTTCGATAAGTGATGTAATCAGGTTTATATCATCAATATAAATATGAAATGATCAGACAATTACAATGGAAGATTAAGTCTAGTTAGTAGGAGGAAAATCAGATGGATATTTGACAAGACTTATTTTCGCATTTCATGTTAATGTAACTAAAATAAACGGAACTAAAAAGTTAAGGGGACACCCGGGTTCGAACCGGGGGCCTCTCGATCTGCAATCGAATGCTCTACCACTGAGCTATATCCCCTATATACTTACATACGATAAATCAGCTATTTGAGAACAAACGTACATACAGATTTTACATTCACACTGTTTAGAATAAAGAAGCTAGGCTAATTTATAATATATGAGTTTTAAACCGTTTTATAGGATTAAATCATGCATGACATACATACCGACTACTTATCGTAATTACCATCTCAATGAAACGTCCACAGTGAGATCACCATTAGTTATGATGAGAGTCATCGTCAATGTGGGGTGGTCTGATTATCGACTTAAAAAATGGAAGACAAATTATTAATTGGACCTTGAAAATATAGCGTTATTAATGAATGGTCTTAATTTTCCGTCAAGAAGTGAGGATTTACGTCACTATTTTTTCTTTGCCATGCGATTTTGTGTTAAAGTAAATGACGTAAAATATTAAAGAAGGAACATAATGAACGATAAGATGTGTGTGCTATAAGTGATAAGTTAACTTAAATGATCTCCAGGATATAAATGTTTAACCCATTGCGCAATACATTCCATTATTTACATCATGTTTATATACCACAAGGGAGGATCTACTTATGGTGCATGAGATTTAAATATTGCCAATGTTATACTTGTTGTCCGATTTTTACATTAAAAAACTAGTGATACTATCAGGCAAGATGTGTCTCACGTAATTCAAAGCGAAAATAGAAATAAATTGATTAACCATTGCACTACTATTGCTATTGAAATTAGCGTTCACAATAGAGTCAGGTAATTACAAAAACAAAACGTTGAAAAAAGACAGCGAATGGAATCTCTTTTTGTAGTGAAGCATACGAGGTCACTATGGAATGTGTTGCTCACAACAGGGAGAGTTAAAGACACAATAGGCGAATTCAAAATATCAGGGGACACCCGGGTTCGAACCAGGGACCTCTCGATCTGCAGTCGAATGCTCTACCACTGAGCTATATCCCCTTATAGTTACACAAGATAAATCAGTGTACTTGAATGAAAAATACCAACATGTGTTTTTTTTTCAGTGTTTTGAATATGGATAGACTTAGCAAATGTGATATCTGGTATCTGGTATCCTTCATATGATTACATACCAGAAACATACCTTATTTATCCCTACATTGAAACCTTAACAGTAAGACCATCGTTACATCTGAAGTAAGTCAGTCGTTGACATGAGGTGGTCAGACCATCGAGGTAAAATAAGGAAGAAAAATAGAAACGTCCATGAAAATATGTTCTTATTTATTTATAATCATACTTCCTTTTTCTTTGTAATAGTATTGACATTTCACAAGCGATTATGTGGTACAAGTAAATGGCGCTATTTTCAATGACGACATTGTGGAAACTACGCGATCGAGAAATAAGTTCAACCCCTAACTCACCAATAAGAATGTTTGTACTCATTAAGTTAAGCTTACTTTAACAATCGTCAGGAAAGGTTTTACACTTTTACTTATTGCGTAATACTATCCATTATTTACATCATATTTATATACAATCATGTATGGAATCCTATCATAGTGTCACAGATTTGAATACTGTATATATGTTTCATTTTAAGTTCATTTCCATGATAGAATAGAAAAGAAACTAAACATTGCACTAAATTATACGTAGGCGCATGGCAGAATTTGAATCACGATAAAATATAACAGCGAATGGAAACTCTTTTTGTAGTGAAAGCATACGAGGTCACTATGGAGAGTGTTGCTCACAACTGGGGGAGTTTAAGGCAAAATAGGCAGACGCAAAACTTACAATAAATAGGGGACACCCGGGTTCGAACCGGGGACCTCTCGATCTGCAATCGAATGCTCTACCACTGAGCTATATCCCCTATGTATTAATTCATGTTAATTCAGCATGGTTGAATTAAATCCAACATATGTTACATTCTCATTGTTTTGAATACAGAGATGTTTGACATCGTTTTAAGAGATTGAATTAAATACTGCGGATCTATTTAACGGAATGTATTGAATACCAATAGTATCACGCATATTTTATTTTAGCACTGGAACATATCTAGTGTAATAAATCATAATAAATTCAGATTCAAACTCAAAGATAGCAGTTATTCAAAATATTCAGCGGTTTATCTTTTTTAAATCTTGTGCGATATCCCCCATTACTTTCGTCAGATTTGTAAAAAGATAGAAGGGATCTACTAGGCAAATTTACAGAATAAATTTTGACTATTGTCAGTGACTAAAGTTCAATTTGATTTTCCACATTCAAGCTGTTTCGAAATGTAATTAAACATTACAAATACATCGTACTCTTACATAAAACACGATAGCATCAATATAAGAAGTATTAATCAATTGAAACCATACGGTGTCCGGCAAAAATAAGAAAAATCAGGGGACACCCGGGTTCGAACCGGGGACCTCTCGATCTGCAGTCGAATGCTCTACCACTGAGCTATATCCCCATATGTGCGAAATCATCATTATTTCCTTATTTACCAATATAGTAACTATCAAACATGATCATGCTATCACTGCAACATGTTGTATTTGCACAGATTTACATTCAGTGGTGTAGCAAGAAAACTTCACTAATAATACAATACATAGGTGTACGAAAGACGTAAACTAGTTAAGCGAAAGCGAAAGTGTCCGTGTATAGTATGTGCAATGTTATCTTTGATATATTTAAAATTTCTGAATGTAAATAATGTGTATGCATGTAACTTTTAAAAATCACCGCTTTAATTGTTTGTTTGTTTCATCGGGTTTAACGCCGTTTCTCAACGATATTTCAGTTATATACGGCGGCCGGTTCATAAAAATGAGTATGTATCTACAACATCTTTCTTCCCACAAACAAAGACATGACACCTCAAGACATTAATTACAAACTTCTTGTTAACAAAAACAACACAAAATATAAAACAAACACTAGATTCGAGAGCTGCTATGGGATTTACAACCTCTTCCGTAAGTGACGTCGTTCCAATAATTGTGGATAAGAACATGACAAAATTTGCATATGAGATTGCAGATAGACTGAAAAAAAGCCGAACAAAATTAAATTGTGATAATATTTTAATAATATGAGAAGTAGTACAATCATAGACGTTTCAGACAGTGAGAAGAACTTGCTGAGGTTGTTGGTGATCCTAAAAGTGTTTCCACAATATATGCGGAGTGGATTCTAAAGAATGGTATAGGCTTCAATAGATACTTTTACAAAAGTACCAGGCTACCTCTATAGGTCAATTGATTTTACAATGATACAACCAGATATATGCTATATACGAGTTTAATGGATACAAAAAAACTCTAAATGGTTTTCTGGTATTTTGAAGACAATTCTGAAAAACAAACATTTTACACACACTTTGGAATGGACTTCTTTTGAACACGCTTCATAGCATGGCCGCACAGAACAACATAATGAAGTTATTAGCAACGTTCAGAAAAAAATGCTTTCCATAAGTCCTGGGTACCGTAGAAGGAATACATATTCAGGTGAAACTGCCTTAAGACATACAGAGCAAGTACATACATAGAAAAGGTTATCAATCAGTGTTGTTGCTAGCTGTTTGCAGGACGATGAAAGGTGTTCTAATATTAACTATGACTCACATAGAAAGGTTCATGTTTCTAGTTTATCGTAACTCAGACCTACTTTGCTCTTATTTTAGTTCTGTATATTGTAAAGTTTGTATTATTGAGAACTAAATAGTTAAATACATTATCATTTACTTATGAAACGGTTTTAAATCTTTCCGTGTTAGTAAAAGTAAATTGGTTGCCGTTTAATGTTCAAATATAGGTTACACCTTTATTATTTGAGACATTTGTCAGATATCTTACTGTTTGGTCCCTCTAGAAGCTCAAGATGACAAATTAAGTGCACCACATTTTACAGTTATGCACTTTAAAACATTTACGTCAGATGATTGCATTTAAAGGACTTGCATTACGTAAGCCAATAAAAGGACTTAATCTTAGGATACAGACTGACACAAGGCACTGGTTAACAAATACATCTGTTTTTGACAATTAGGATATTTTATCTTTTCACTTCCTGATGCTCTTAGTTCATTTATTGCACATCACACAGACGTACTTAAGTGCTGGTATAAATTGATTTGATTGAGTGCGTATTGTAAGGACGAAGACGACTTAATTTTATGACAATACACCAGACGACCAATGTGTCCTGAACATCCTTATCACATAATTTGGAACTTGAAGACAAAGCACAATATGATTTCCATAGATATTCGGTAAACGAAACAATCATTTGTAAGGCGACAGTACCAGTGACGAAACTATAATTTTTGTCTGTAAGTTCCACTGCGGTGAAGCGTTTTCACGCTGTTCAAGATGCTTTATTGTTTTATTAAACTCCTGACAACTGAAAGGATATGTACATACGGTTCAGCACGTCTGTTATTTCGAGACAATCAATATCAATCTTTATCAAAATCCCAAATGGTGGTTCATCAATTGGTGATGATGTTGCAAATCGCATATTACAGTCTCGGTTGTGAAATTTCTGTTGGAGTAACATATTCAGTTCGAGGTTTGCAATTTCTATACTTCCAGAGATTCATTAATAGTTGCTTCGCATTAAAAAAATCTTTCTGTGGAATCTTTAAGAAGAAGAAAAGGGTCCATAGACATTGATGCCTCCGCTAAATGAAAGTAAGGAATAAAATAAAATAATGAGTATTGGAGTCAACAGCAAAGTTTAATCCTGCATTTTTGCATGCGACTCATAATCTTATTATGGTGATCATCTTTGCCAACTTTAAAACTCCCACAATAAACAACAAAGTTCTGGACCGGACATGAATAACTGTATTTTAATAGTTTACACTGGAAAATGAACAAAGTGAAAACCTGCACTGTGACCTTGACCGTTTAGATATGGACATCATTGTTGCATGCGGCACATCATCTTATCATGCGAACTATTTCTGGCAAATAATTGCTAAATCCAACATTAGACAACAAAGTTCTGAGCCTGACACGATTTTGAAACGGACAATGCAAGGTGAACATGACAATGTACCGTGACCTTGACCATTCAGTTATATACACCATTGTAGCACGTGACACATCATCTTCTGATGATGATCATCTCTGCCTAGTCATTTCAAAATCCCACCGTAAATGACAAAGTTCTGGACCTGAAACGATTTTGACACGGACGATACGGACGATACACAATGAACTTGCCTTATTGTTAAGGATAGAAATTTTAATGTTTTTCGTTTCGTTAAAATAGGGCGGCCTGTGGGAGAACATATCTCCACTGTAGTTTCTCCGCTAAGATTTCATTTGTTTTCGACATCCACTTTTTACATACATGCCATTAAAGAGAATAGCTAGATAAGCGATTCAGGATCATTGTTGCTCTCTTTTTTTTTGGTTTGTTTTTACAGGCTCCTTTCCTTATTGGCTATGTTTTGATGACTTCATTTTTGCGTAGGTTGTAAAAGGTTAATATCATTACTGTCTAATTCTGTTTGAACTAACTGGTTTCAGAAAAGTATTTCTTCCTTGTTTATTTTTATTCGGAGACAACTTGATTTCGTGAGTGATTTCGTAAAGGCACATATCAACATACATATGTTGGACTCATACAAGAGTGATTTACAGGCAGGTGACAAACTAGGACCAATCACCGTAGCTGCTGACTCTGGAGAGCTATATGCTGGTCTAAGGTACTTAAGAAAGACAGGTACTTGTAGACCGATTGGTCTATAATCTGGTTCTACACTCGAGGATAAGCATAGCCCTGTTTTCTGTGGATAGAGATTTATCTCGAACTCTTTGTTCTGATATATCTTTATATAGTCCGGGTTAGGAGTTCACGTAGGTGATATTGGGAGTAAATTATTGTCTTTCAATACAGTTCATGAAGTTGCCAGCTTGCAATAAGGTCTCAAATATGCAGTATAAGGCGTAAACATCCGTATAAGGCTTAAACATTCCCTATGAGTCGATAAGATTAAGACTTGCGTCCTAAACCTTAGAATATTTGCAAAGTCACCGCTCTGATTGCGTTATGTCGCAACTGACAAAACTGCGTATTATTTCAAACTTATTTGGTGTTTATTGCTCAGAAATGAACAGTCATATAATGTTTTAATTATTCTTATGGGTCCAACATATGCCTCATTTGATAAATTCGTATTTTGACATTAATGCACACACATATTGTACCCACATGCTACAAAGTATCACCAGCAATCCTGTTGTCACTTCAATGTCAATTTCATCCATTTAACCTTGAAGTACCAAACTTACTGAGTAACGACTAACGAGATATTACCCATATCACATGCAGCCAACTAAACACGATACTAATTATACTCGTTCCAATTGTCTAGCGCTTCAATCATTAGCGACATGTCATGTGTCATGACTGTAATATAACTAATTTTATAACATTCTATACCAAGAAATGTTAACATGTATTTTTTGTAAGATTTTGTACCTACCACCTTACCGAGCAATACTGACGGTTGACTTTTTCTTCAGATAGCATATTCAATTTTAATGTCTGTAAGGCGTGACTGGAAGCATCCAGTATGTGATGTCATATTTTCTGAATGACTGTCTAATAATTTTCGAAATGGCTTCAAGATATGTATAACTTTGTTGCTAATTATTACGGAGAATTGTTCATGACCAAATCCGCCATTTTATGATATCGTAACTTCAAAGGTGGCTTTAATGTTGAGTAATAAATTGCAAATCTTATCACAATTTCAAAGGAACCCCACTGGCTCAATCTGTGGCCGCATCATGTACAAATAATTAAGATTATTAAAATGCAATCATTGTTTATCGATATTATGATTTGTAATGATAGCTAAACACTTAAAATGTGCTCGCATTAACTACGTGCTAAAAACCCTTGATTTATCGAGCGTAATATTTCCAATGTGTCGTTCAATAAAGCGTACAGCATTTCTTTACCAATATAGCGCCCTAACGTCATGATTTCATGCCATGTTATGTACTTATTTTTGTTTATTGGTAATATGCTGTCGTGGTAACAGTCAAAAATCGACAAAAATAATATTTGGACAGTTGGTAACATGAAAGGGCCCTTTTCAATTTAGAAATAATTGAAGAAACCTTGAAAACTAAGGAAAGATTACTATGGAAAGTGGCTTCATATCCACGTTTGTTTTGATAGTCGGACACTTCCTCATTACCATAGACCTTTGCCCTTACGCCTCCTCAATCTCTAATGTTTCGAACGCTGGTTTTACCCTGGGATCTGTGTGGGAAGGCATCGTCTTATGTATGTGTCATTCCCCGTAACAGCTTAATCATTCTTTCAACCATTAGTTGCATCACTATTGCTCGTACTGTGTATACCGCTACTCTCCATAAATTAAAGTTTAATGACTCTAAACATATTTTCTTACCATTCTCCGTCGTTTGTTTACAAAATTCTAATTGTTTGTTTCATCGGGTTTAACGCCGTTTCTCAACGATATTTCAGTTATATACGGCGGCCGGTTCACCTAACCAGTTTTTCCTGGACTGAAATCTAACCAGTACTAACTTACCCTTCCACAAGGAGCCGGCAACTTCTCCACATGAGGAAGAGAATCGACATTTTTATCAAATTTTCATGGAAGGGTATGACCTGCCGCGACCGGGAATCGAACCCGGATCGCCGGGTTACAAGTCCAGCGCACTAAACCACTGGACCACGGCCGCGGCTACAAAATTCTAAGGAAGGGCCGGAATATAGCGTACAGTATACCGTATTAGATGCGTAAGTGTTGTATATGCGGCTTAAGCGGTGGCCAATGTGAGAAGGGTGAAAACAAAATATTAAATCATTAACTCGAACAACAGATGATGAACCTGCTAGTTTAAAAGTTTGTTTACGTTGTTTGGAAAAGTTCACCATTAAAACTTACCTCATTTGTCGAACAGCGCTGTATGCGGAGGGTTACCAAACCGAAGCACATTTAAAAAGTAATAATAGATACGTTCAACTGAACCTCGTTTGTAATGTATATTATGTACGACACGTAATAATCAAGAGGCGCTGTAGACACGAGGTGGATTGAAACGCAAAGAATCAAACATGGAGTACCTACTTAACGAGTAAGCCCAACTTGACCGTTCACCCTGAACAATGTACCGTTGTGCAAATGGTGTCACTAGTAGTTGCCGCGCAACAATGGTATTACGTTATTAACGTCCTGCGCACAGATAATGACGCAACCGCTGATAGAAGATCAATCGATAATTGTTTCAGCGCCAGATAAGCATCGGACAAGTTTTCTGCTAATATGCATTCCTAGTCAATGTTAACGGATATTGATTTATGAAATTAACAAACAGTCCCATGCATAATGGAAATAGTATAATGACTAAACAACTTAGACAAGAGTGAATATATGTCATCTCAGGTCGAAAACTAGGTCACTAGATCAAATCTTAGGAACACATTTTGCGTTCAAGTTTCTTATCCCTTTCATAAATTCAGCAGTCGCCAAAATAGCGGTTCCATGTACGTGCGTGCATGCGTCCGTCCGGATTTGTTTTGTCCCGACCAAAACTCTGACATTTATTTGGGGATATTTTAAATAAATTGGTACAAATATTCTCCATAATGAAACAGTGTGTCACATGCAACATCCTTACCCATAGCTTAAAGGTCAATATCACACTAATAAACATTATTCTCTTCTTTTCCTGACAATTAACGGGCTCGACAGGTTACCTTTGTGCATCTAGTTATTCAGTCTTCATAAATAATATTTTATATCTGACACATGTGAATATGGGTCATCTCGGATCAAAATTAGGTCACTAGGTCAAATTACTAGGAAAAAAATCATTTTCTTATTTCCTATTCTTATTCCTTTCTTTTATCCAATCTTCATAAACCTTTGTCAGAATATTTGTTATCTTAGACAAATGCAAATATGGGTCATATCTACTTCATGAAAAATCCCGCTTTAATGCCCCGCATTAACCTCTTGTTTAGTACATGTTTCAATACTTAACATAAATAAATGTTGCTTCAGATTTATAATGGGTTACATTAATGCTGTTTTTAGTTTAAAATGAAAAATACGTTAGTAATAGATGTATTGAATGAACTTAAAATGACTTTTCTGCATAGGGGTTCGAATCTCTGAGAAAACGACCTGTTTGATTAATATAAGTTGCCCCAAAATCTTTTCAAAAGGTTTTTGATTCTGGTACATTGTCATTGAAGGATTTATATTGCTAATCACGATGTTTCTAACGTGTAAGCATTAGTGAGGTTCTCGGCCCGTTAAAAAAGGTTTATTTTCATGTCATCCAATATATCATTTTCTTTAACACAGTGTTTTAAATAATTAGTTGCTAGTCACGTATCAACACTTGATTTAAGTTATTAGGCCCAGGAAGTGTGTCTAATTTAAATGTGCGGCGAATTTAAATTCTCAATACCGCAAGGCTTTAATAAACGTTGTGATACACTCTGTTTTTCCTTGTTTCTGTTTTTTTGCGGAAGATAAGCGTTTTATCTAAAAAATAAATGTATTCATGATAACCTCTCAAGACATTGAATAAAAAGCGGAAAAGACAAAACTGTGTTGAAGTTTTGTTTGATAAGCAATGGATTTCGTTTATTTTATTGTTTTCCTTGCAATTGGTCAAAATTGTGCGTATGATGTATACGACTTCCAAGTGAGTAATTACTCTTTTTAGATATTATATAGTATTGGCAAACTTAAAAATCGAGCCCGACACTAAATGTATAGGTGTATAACGATTTTGAAGAGGTGTATATATATATATATATATATATATATATATATATATATATATATATATATCTTAGTTACGCTTTGTATTCGTCGATTTTATCTTCATCAACATTCTCTCAGTTTTCCTGGAATGAATTGTCGTCCAGCATTTACTTGCCCTTCAACAAGCAGCTATCCCACATAAATCCGTAGCAAATGTAACATGAGATTTTGAACTGTCCCGCACGGAAATCGAACCCTCCACCATCCCCCGCCCCCCCTCTTCCCCTTCATCGCTCTACCGACTGAGCAAACCGGGTGGTTTTCTCTTAATTGCAGAAAAATGATTATGTTTAACAAATGATATTTAAAAATATTTCAAACCGTGATTGTTTCCATTTAGACTCCACAGATCAGACCGGCTGGTAGCAATTTTTCGTTCAAGAATTGTGAAAAACCAGACACATTTCTGCGCATAACAGAGTTGAATGTCCACCCACACCCGATTACTCTCGGTCGTTGGTTGTTTTTGAAAATAGCATTCAACTTAACTACGGACATAGGAAAAGGACCAGGAGGAATTGAGGTAATATTTTCGAGTCTCGTATTTTATAGATCAATTACAGAAAACAAATTTCCACCAGAACCACACAAATTGTAACATTTGCCTGTATAAGAAACTAATCCACTTGCTGGTTGATGTTTATCATTAATTCCTGTTTCGTCCCTGACATTCGTCCGTGACATTGCGTTTATGATATTTATATTATTGACGTCAACAACGACTACTAATCATATTGAAAACAACGATCACGTGGTATGACGTAACCTATTTATGTACTCCTATCGGAGGCAAATAGACACATCGTTCGACAGCGAGTGTAGACAAAAAACGACAAAATATGTTAAACCAACCTGTCGACAAGATAAAAGAATTTTGCTTTTTGATTCGATATCGAATCCTCCCAAGTCTGATTGGCCAACATAAGTACGTGAATAACGTAGTGTCAGATCGTTCAAGATGATGCACATGTTTGGAAACAAACCTGAAGGTCTATTTAAGACCATTATTGTGACTTTGATAAATTTCCTTTACTTTGAATCTCAGGTAAAATGACAATTTAATACAACCCTCGGAAACTATCATCTTTGTTTAAGTTATTCATGGTGCTTAGTTTTAGTTTATACTTAGTTATTTTACATCGATTGTGAAACAAGTCTTTACAACTTATAATAATCACAATCGATGCTTGCTTTCTGGCTACCAACCAGTACTCGTGCCAAATTTAAGGATTGCGAAGTTCATGATCAAACTCCGCTCATTGCAGGCTCGAACTCACGACTTTCGGATCAGGAGTCAGGCGCCATAGACCACTGCGCCTCCTTAATTCCGGGCGCAAACATATAACCAGAAATGTTTCATTAAATCACCTTAAACAACCTGGTTTATCGATTAAAAACATTGACCTAGTCTGCTAAATGCTCTTGCACGTCACGTTCATGTTTCTATGCTATTTTATGTAGACTCTTTCTTATGCCATAAAGAAAAAAACATTAGGTTACTGATTACCATGGACATGATGCTGAACGATGTTCAATACTGTGACGTTGAAGTATGAATAATGAAATACTTGGCACAATCTAAATCCAGTTCGATTCAAGGGTTCTGTGCATAATCAGCGATCAATTAATACTACTAGACAAGCACAGAATAAGGACATTATATCAAGTAAAGATTACGGAAAATAAATGAAATGTTGCAAGAAGACACGGAACGAACTAAAGTCCTTATCCAATGTACAGGTTTCATTTGAGTTTAAAATGCTTTATTCGCAATCATAGAAATGCAGCTTTAAGAACTTGAGACATCAATGGTTTTACCGGCCGGAAAGCTAAAGGTGTCGTATTCCGACCCTTGTTATACTTGAAATGATCAGTGTGTGGTAATCGGACAAATAATTCAGTCTACACGACCGATGGATGGCCCTCTATAATTTTCCTCAAAACAGCTTTGATCAATCTATGTTGGGTTCCTTACATAATTCTTTGAAAACTTAAAAACCATAGTTTGGCGCAATAAAGTCTACTTTGCCAGAAATATCAAACCATATACATGTAACTCTGACCGGCATGATTACCCGTCTTGTTGCATATTTCAGGTTGACATGACATTAGGGCTGAAAACCCCGACCGACTATGTGTCATTGTGTGAAATCCTTGGGAAGCGGTATTGCCATTGGAACCTGTGTAAACAGATACAAAAGTTAAAGGAACACTGTCCTCCGGAACTTCGGAACATGACCGATTCATGTAAATGCCCAATGAAAGCGGTAACTAGTATAAGGGTTAACATTATTTGAGAACACTTTGCCAAATACAATCTATGTACAGTAAAACCTCAATAATAAGACCACTCTTAGGACCCTTGAATTCTTATCTTATTATTGAGGGGGTCTTAATATTGAGGTTGAATAAAGAACAAAACTGTGAAAATGGACTTGAAAATTGTGTTCTTAATTTTGAGGTGGTCTTGTTATTGAGGTCTTACTGTATACTGTATGAAGAATAAATTCTAAGTATTAAGTAGAGACTCTCTTTTGCCGAATTTGTTTAATTCAAAGATCATAAATATTTAGGTAAGACTATCTGGATATCGAACATGACCATGATTTTACAGGGATCCACCTTCTATACAAATTAGGTCTAGTTCCAAGCAATAGTGAATATATGTGTATCCTTTATTATGACGTATACATTTAGGACAAATGTTTATTCGTTCAATTCACAATTTAACGCATGTTCCAATCGCGACACTAAAGCAAAACAGCGGATTTGTAACATTACTTCGGCATTTAAATCCCACAAACGTTTTTGGTATTCATTTTAAAATTAGTAAAATATCAGGTCAATTTTTGTCTACGTCAAAACATCCATCGTTGTAATTAATCAGAATTAAATTGAACAGTGTAAACCAAACTCAGAATTTGTCTATTTCTGGTAACTTCCTATAGATAGTTCCGACATTTACAATATTTACCTCCCTTGTTCTGAATAGTCGGCCATATTGATAGGCACATGTCATTCAAATGTATAAGGATTATAATGTAAACGATGATAAAATAAAACAAAAAATGGCTTTAAAAAAAGATGGTCGGCGCAACTTGAAGTATGCAAATTTGTTGCAATCTGAAGGTTAAAATGTGTTGTACAACATAAAAAATGCCTAAATGTTACGACTTCCGGTCAGTCAATTACGCTATACTACAGAAACTCCAAGACCTGTAAGGGGAGATCACTGCGCCGTGTGATTAGTCATAGACACAGTATAGTTTGTTTCAATATAGCTCATCAATAATACTTAATGCATAAGTCGTGAACTCGCACATTCATGTTAATAAACTTGTTATATAGCGATGTATCTGATTAAAACGATATAAATGATCGTGTCTGGTACATTACACCAAACAAATCTTCTTAATTCCAACACCGGACAATGCCCCGGTGTGATGACTAATTAGTCTGGTACTCAGCGTACTCTGCACACCGATAATGTAATGGTAAGGGCAGATAATCCAGGCTAATGACTAACAACACTACTTACCGGATTAATCATGAAATACACTTTACACAATGTCAACCAATCTGCGTCAATGTTACAAATATTTTTCAGTTGAAGAGAAATTACCTTGGTGGTTATCGTAAGATTTGATTGGTTTACAAAACACTGATATGCAAATAGCAAAACCATGTTAGTACGCGCCGAAAAAGATGGTCGGCGCAATTTGAAGGTTAAGATTTGTTGTGCAAAATTTAAAAAAATGCCGAGATGATACGCTTGCTGGTCACTCCAGATCAAAAATGGATTTCGGTAAATTCACCAAAATTCAGTGGATTTCGGTAAATTCATCGAAATTGAGTGTATTTTTGGTAATTAACGTAACCTTTATCGAGTGTTTATTGCGTAGCAAAGCCATGTTATAACGGCTGCGCCGAAAAATAAATCAGATATTACTCCTGTAAGTGCTCGATATCGGTTTTACCTATCCAAATGAGAGATGATTAAGAATAAGGGAGGTTAATATTGTAGATGGTGGAACTGTCTATAAATGTATATATTTGTATAAGTCTACAATTTATCTTTTAGGGTTATAACGAGCCTGTTAAAGTGCCATTTAAACTGTGGTCATTGCCGTTTTATTTACGGGGTACGTTTGACATCACGATTGAATTTAAAGAAGAAGGGAAGCATATTGGATGTGTCGACATTCATTTATGTGTCAAGTAGGTAACAAAATATGACACTAATACAACAGCCCCCCCCCCTGGAAAAATATTGAATAAAACAGTTGGTTCTCAAATTTTCCGGTCTTTGCGAATGTTCTACAAGAAAATTTGGACTAAATATATGTTGGTCCATACTCACTGGTACTATTTTTAGAGGATGAATTTGGCGGTACTTCGAGTAGACCATTCGGTTGACGATGATAGCAATGAGACGCTAAAAGCAGGAGATACAGAACCAACCAACGTGGGCGGGGGGGGGGGGCATAACTGATACAAGTAAAACATGTAACATTCTATCAATATACAAGAACCAACATAATTCGAATAATGATACTACACTTTTGACTTGAGTAAGTAATGAGTTTTGCAACAATTTCAGTGAGTGTATGTTCCTGTGATCCGGCGCATTCCAAAGGATGGCCTTCAATTGCAACGAACGAAGATTGGTCACAGCAAACTGAAGTTGTACTTGTTCTAACTACGTCACAAGAATGACATAGTTATGATAAACATGTGTTAACATTGTTTATTATTTAAAATCCTAATTTGAATGACTATTATTTGAACTACTCTGTGTAATTTTCTTCACTTTGTTCTAATGTAAATTGTTTGTTTTATTATAGCATGTTCATTCTTTATAATACCAAGTCTTGGTTACAGTCGGAATCCTCGGTACCCGGACTTTCATGATCGTCCATTTCATTGGGCGAGAAATCCTTATTAATATTCATGCATTACGAAGTTTCGCTAGCCAATTTGCCCAGGGTATCATATACTCGTATGTTATGAATAGCCTGGGTACCGAGAATGGGTAGTCTGGAGGTAGAAACTAAGTTTCGTCATGTATTTCTACTTAATCACGGTGGTGGAAACTTCTTGCCTGAACAAACATACGTATATCACAAAAAATGTTATTCAAACAATATTACTTTACAATTGAATAGATGATAAATATGACAATAGATGTGTGTACAAAATGTGTCTTATTTGTTGTTATATGTGACATGTATTGGTGGGGGCTATACATTTCAAACTCTGACATAACTATAAATAAATAATGTTTCCAAAAAACACAATAGGCAAACGCAAATCATTAAAAAAATCAGGGGACACACGGGTTTGAACCAGGGAGATCTCGATATGCAGTCGAATGCTCTACCACTGAGCTGTATCCAATACATACGCCATCGAAATAGTCAAATTGGTAACAATATAACTGAATTTTATGACGCAACAGATAGTTGTGTACACGTTACTTACATTCAGTTGACTTCTTAGTCAGGGAATTATTGATAACAGCGTCCATTGTCTTCACAGCACAGTTACGCACAAGATGAACTGAATGCATTAATATTACAGTAAAACGTCACTTAAAGTTCACCTCGACATAAAGTCCACCTCATTAAAACACCGCATTTTTAGATTATATGTTTGCTTTGTTTTTCGTATTTTCACTCGTTTATCAGACCATCTCACAAATAATACCGACTTTCATCAGAACCAGCAATGGTCGTATTATAAATGTTTCACTGCTTAACCATCGTTACATAACGTCATCAGTGCAATAACTAATCACAACTCAAAATGTTTTATACAAATGTAATACAATTGGGCGCATCAACATTCTAACATAGGTAAAAAGGTCTATCTCTGTGTTCAGCCAAATTGATGGGTTCTACAGAAAAAGCTCGGAAAGACGGGTTCAACCAAACCAAATACTCAAAACCGTCAAAATTGAGCTACGGGGTTCAGGAAATAAGGAGACTCTCGATTGAAAATATATCTGTATAAGTATAATTTACATTGATTTCAATAAGTGATGTAATCAGGTTTAGATCATCAATATGAACATGAAATGATCAGACAATTACAATGGAAGATGAAGTCTAGTTAGTAGGAGGAAACAATTGATAGATATTTGACAAGACTTATTTTCGCATTTCATTAAAATAAACGGGACTAAAAGGTTAAGGGGACACCCGGGTTCGAACCGGGGGCCTCTCGATCTGCAATCGAATGCTCTACCACTGAGCTATATCCCCTATATACTTATATATGATAAATTAGCTGAGTTGAAAACAAACGTACAGACAGATGTTACATTCTCATTGTTTTGAATAAAGAGGCTAGGCTAATTTATAATATCTGAGTGTTACACCCTCTTATAGGATTAAATCATGAATGCCATACATACCTATTACCACCTCAATGAAACCCCAACAGTAAGATCCCCGTTGTTTATGAAGTGAGTCATCGTGAATGTGAGGTGGTCTGATTATCGAGTTAAACTATGGATGAAAAATTATGAATTGGACCTTGAAAATATAGCATTATGAATGAATGGTCTTAATTTTCCGTCAATAAGTAAGGACTTACGTCACTATTTTTCTTTGCCATGCGATGTATTGTTTAAAGTAAATGACGTAAAATATTAATGAAGGAAAAGAATGAACGATAAGATGTGTGTGCTATAAGTGATAAGTTAACTTAAATGATCTCCAGGATGTAAATGTTTAACCTATTGCGCAATACATTCCATTATTTACATCATATTTATAAACCACTTTGGAGGATCTACTTATGGTGCATGAGATTTAAATATTGACAATGTTATACTTGATGTCTGTTTTTACATTAAAAAACTAGTGATACTATCAGGCAAGATGTGTCTCACGTAATTCATAGCGAAAATAGAAATAAATTGATTAACCATTCTACTACTACATGTATACGTAACAATATGGCAGTATCAAGGTAATGGTAAAATGTGACTGTTATTGTAAGCTTTTTTTGTAGAGAAAGCATACGAGGTCGCTATTGAAATTAGCGTTCACAATAGAGTCAGTTAATTACAAAAACAAAACGTTGAAAAAGACAGCGAATGGAATCTCTTTTTGTAGTGGAAGCATACGAGGTCACTATGGAATGTGTTGCTCACAACAGGGAGAGTTAAGGACACAATAGGCGAACACAAATCATTCAAAATATCAGGGGACACCCGCGTTCGAACCGGGGACCTCTCGATCTGCAATCGAATGCTCTACCACTGAGCTATATCCCTTATAGGTACACACGATAAATCAGTGTACTTGAATGAAAAATACCAACATATGGTTCTTTTTCAGTGTTTTGAATAAGGAGAGACTTAGCAAATGTGATATCTGGTATCGTTCATTTGATTACATACCAGAAACATACCTTATGTATCCCTACATAGAAACCTTAACAGTAAGACCATCGTTAGTTCTGAAGACAGTAAATATTTGACATGAGGTGGTCCGATCATCGAGGTAAAATATGGAAGAAAAATTCAAAGTCCATGAAAATATGTTCTTATTTATTTATAATCATACTTCCTTTTTCTTTGTAATAGTATTGAAATTTCACAAGCGATTATGTGGTACAAGTAAATGGCGCTATTTTCAATGACGACATTGTGGAAACTACGCGATCGAGAAATAAGTTCAACCCCTAACTCACCAATAAGAATGTTTGTACTCATTAAGTTAAGCTTACTTTAACAATCGTCAGGAAAAGTTTTACACTTTTACTTATTGCGCAATACTATCCATTATTTACATCATATTTATATACAATCATGTATGGAATCCTATCATAGTGTCACAGATTTGAATACTGTATATATGTTTCATTTTAAGTTCATGTCCATGATAGAATAGAAAAGCAATAAAACATTGCACTAAATTATACGTAGGCGCATGGCAGAATTTGAATCATGATTTAATATAACAGCGAATGGAAACTCTTTTTGTAGTGAAAGCATACGAGGTCACTATGGAGAGTGTTGCTTACAACTGGGGGAGTTTAAGGCAAAATAGGCAGACGCAAAACTTACAAAAAATAGGGGACACCCGGGTTCGAACCGGGGACCTCTCGATCTGCAATCGAATGCTCTACCACTGAGCTATATCCCCTATGTATTAATTCATGTTAAATCAGCATGGTTGAATTAAATCCAACATATGTTACATTCTCATTGTTTTGAATACAGAGATATTTGACATCGTTTTAAGAGATTGAATTAAATACTGCGGATCTATTCAACGGAATGTATTGAATACCAATAGTATCACGCATATTTTGTTTTAGCACTGAAACATATTATCTAGAGTCGGTTTTGAAAAATAAATCATAATAAATTCAGATTCAAACTCAAAGATAGCAGTTATTCAATATATTCAGCGGTTTATCTTTTTTAAATCTTGTGCGATATCCCCCATTACTTTCGTCAGATTTGTAAAAAGATAGAAGGGTTCTACTAGGCAAATTTACTGAATAAATGTTGACTATTGTCAGTGATTAAAGTTCAATTTGATTTTCCACATTCAAGCTGTTTCTAAATTTAATGAAACATTACAAATACATCGTACTCTTACATAAAACACGATAGAATCAATATAAAAAGTATTAATCAATTGAAACCATACGGTGTCCGGCAAAAAAATAAGAAAAATCAGGGGACACCCGGGTTCGAACCGGGGACCTCTCGATCTGCAGTCGAATGCTCTACCACTGAGCTATATCCCCATATGCGCGAAATCGTCATTATTTCCTTATTTACCAATATAGTAACTATCAAACATGATCATGCTATCACTGCAACGTGTTGTATTTGCACAGATTTACATTCAGTGGTGTAGCAAGAAAACTTCACTAATAATACAATACATAGGTGTACGAAAGACGTAAACTAGTTAAGCGAAAGCGAAAGTGTCCGTGTATTGTATGTGCAATGTTATCTTTGATATATTTAAAATTTATGAATGTAAATAATGTGTATGCATATAACTTTTAAAAATGACCGCTTTAATTGCCATGGTAATCACAAAAATACATATAGATTTTCATTTTTGGGAGGGAACTCTGGACAACCCATTTCGGGCAGGAGGGAGCATTGACCCCATACATTGAACAGGGCCCGAGAGGCGAGCCAAGAACAGAAACTGTAGTTGCAATGGAAAAATGGTTAACACAAGTGCAACAAGGAAAACGGATATTGTGTAGCACATTTTTTATGCATCCACAAATCAAGCATTTTAACTCAAACTCCTACCTTATACGTTGATCGTTCTGCATGACAGAGTCTCTCCGTGATGTTCTATTTTTCCATAAATAATCCCGAGGAATATAGACCGAACGACAAGCCATATTATAGTCAAATGATCAGGTCAGGTTTTCCACCAGTTTTAAATTGCCATTTTTGTCATTTTTGCTATTTATCCAAGCATAATGAAATATTCAGCACGAGGTCATTATATTCGTCATTTCCGGGCATAAGATTCACTGAAGTATTGACGAGGCCAATTCCTTTAAAGTCGTTTGCAAGTTATTTAGCAGTTGTATATAAGGTGTAAGTTATGTTTCTTTAACTGACTGTATAGTCTAGCGTATGGTGCATTCTACATAGCATTTGGCTTGGTCGGCGGTTATTTCCCTATTTCTTCTCTCAAAGATAAGAAGGGGTAGCCGTTGATCTTGTCAGGGTTTTGTGGAATCGTCTTTACTCAATTGTTTCTGTTTGTCTCTTATAAGAGACGAACAAACTGCATGATGCGTGTATGAGGTCGCACGGTTATGATACGCTCCTTGTCGTTTCACCCAGTATCTTAGCATTAGTGAACTATTTTTATATGATTATAAAGTATCGTTAATTCAATTAAAATTACTTAAAATTCACCGCATAGGTACTACAAATTGGTTCTTACCACGACCGTTAATTTTTAAACTCTAGTTAGGTTCGTGAATTGTGTGTGGGTGTGCGTGTGTCTGTGTGTTGTTATTTAGTACGTTTTATAAATAAAATGAAACCAGACAGGGAGCGTATAATGATTTGTATTCCATTTAGTATCATACTGTTACAATCAGAATAAAACGTTGATACAAAAATATATTTTCCAGCTATCCGGACGGAAATATTCCAGTTAATATCAACGCCCTGACTTCATCAGAATGGTGAATTACCTCTCTTTAATATATGCAAATTTTAAAAACCTGTTTAAATTAATTTAGGAAATTTATATATCAAATGCAAGCACACTTGGGAATGGATTTCTTTTGAACACGCTTCATAGCTTGGCCACACAGAACAACATGGTGAAGTTATTAACAACGTTCAGAAAAAATGCTTTCCAGAAGTCTTGGGTATCATAGAAGGAATACATATTCAGGTGAAACTGCCTTAAGACATACAGAGCAAGTACATACATAGAAAAGGCTATCAATCAGTGTTGTTGCTAGCTGTATGCATGACGATGAAAGGTGTTCTAATATTGACTGACATAGAAAGGTTAATGTTTCTAGTTTATCGTAACTCAGACCTACTTTGCTCTTATTTTAGTTCGGTATATCGTAAAGTTTGTATTATTGAGAACTAAATAGTTAAATACATTATCATTTACTTATGAAACGGTTTTAAATCTTTCCGTGTTAGTACAAGTAAATTGGTTGCTGTTTAATGTTCAAATATAGGTTACACCTTTATTATTTGAGACATTTGTCAGATATCTTACTGTTTGGTCCCTCTAGAAGCTCAAGATGATAAATTAGGTGCACCCCATTTTACAGACATGCACTTTAAAACATATACGTCAGTTGATTGCATTGGACTCTGTTTTTATAAAAAAAACTTAATCTTAGGATACAGACTGACACAAGGCACTGGTTAACAAATACTTCTGTTTTTGACAATTAGGATATTTTATCTTTTCACTTCCTGATGCTCTTAGTTCATTTATTGCACATCACACAGACGTACTTAAGTGCTGGTATAAATTGATTTGATTGAGTGCGTATTGTAAGGGCGAAGACGACTTAATATTATGACAATACACCAGACGACCAATGTGTCCTGAAAATCCTTATCACATAATTTGGAACTTGACGACAAAGCACAATGTCATTTCCATAGATATTCGGTAAACGAAACAATCATTTGTAAGGCGACAATACCAGTGACGAAACTATGATTTTTGTCTGTAAGTTCCACTGCGGTGAAGCGTTTTCACGCTGTTCAAGATGCTTTATTTTTGTCTTAAACTCCTGACAACTGAAAGGATATGTACATACGGTTCATCACGTCTGTTATTTCGAGACAATCAATATCAATCTTTATCAAAATCCCAAATGGTGGCTCATCAATTGGTGATGTTGTTGCAAATCGCATGCGAGAGTTATTACAGTCCCGGTTGTGAAATTTTGGTTTGAGCAACATATTCAGTTCGAGGTTTGCAATTTCTATACTTGCACAGATTTATTAATAGTTGTTTCGCATAAAAGTTATTTCTTTGGAATCTTTAAGAACAAGCAAAGGGTCCATGGACATTGATGCCTCCGCTAAATGAAAGTAAGCAATAAAATCAAATAATGAGTATTGGAGTCAACAGCAAAGTTGAATCCTGCATTGTTGCATGCGACTCATAATCTTATTATGATAATCATCTTTGCCAACTTTAAAACTCCCACAATAGACAACAAAGTTCTGGACTGGACATGAATACATGTAACTGTATTTTAATGGTTTACAATGGAAAATGAAGAGAGTGAAATCCTGCACTGTGACTTGCCTTATTGATATGGGCACTTTTGTTGCTCCCGACACATCATCTTCACAGCTTCATAGAAATTTTAATGTGGTTGGGTGACCTACAACCTACAGCGTTTCAATGTTTTTTGTTTCGTTAAAATAGGACAGCCTGTGGGAGAAAATATCTCCACTGTAGTTTCTCCGCTAAATCGGCTTCCAAGATTTCATTTGTTTTCGACATATACTTTTTACATACATGCCATTAAAGAGAATAGCTAGATAAGCGATTCAGGATCATTGTGGATCTCTTTTTTTGGTTTGTTTTTACAAGCTCCTATCCCTATTGGCTATGTTTTGATGAATTCATTTTTGCGTAGGTTCTAAAAGGTTTATATCATTACTGCCACATTCTGTTTGAACTAACTGGTTTCAGAAAAGTATTTCTTCCTTGTTTAATTTTATGCGGAGACAACTTGAAGTGATTTCGTAAAGGGACATATCAACA
This sequence comes from Mactromeris polynyma, assembly GCA_032209605.1. NCBI lineage: Eukaryota > Metazoa > Mollusca > Bivalvia > Venerida > Mactridae > Mactromeris > Mactromeris polynyma. Next base: position 17,706,639 of record JASFXZ010000008.1, read on the forward strand.
TAAATATGTTAGACTCCAGCAAGAGTGATGTACAGGCAGATGACAACTAGGACCAATCACCTTAGCTGTTGACTCGGGAGAGCTAAATGCTGGTCTAAGGTACTTAAGAAAGACAAATACTTCCACAAGTCAACAGTATTTGAAATAATATCTTTACATTAAGTATAAACGTTGCAAGGGTATTGTTATTGCAATAACTCACACATTATCAAGGACGTCAACAATAACTAGGTTTATCATACGGTTTAATGACATGTCTCTCAGCCTATCTTGAGTTCGTCACCTCACTAGGACTTGCATATCGAGTATTAAAGAAATGTACGACTTCTATCCAGAAACAGTTCTATCACTTGTTTCCTCTTGAATATATGGCCATAACAGTATTTATTGTCTGATATGTATAAGCAATGGCTTCAATAGTAAGGTTAATTGTAGACCCATTGGTCTATAATCTCGTTCTACATTCGAGGATAATCATTGCCCTATTTTATGTGGATATATAGAGATTCATCTCGAACTCTTTGTTCTGATATATCTTTATATAGTCCGGGTTAGGAGTTCACGTAGGTGATATTGGGAGTAAATTATTGTCTTTTAATTGATTTCACTGAAGTTGCCAGCTTGCAATAATGCCATATAAATGCAGTATAAGCGTAAACATCCGTATAAGGCTAAAACATTCCCTATGATTCGATCAGAATAATACTTGAGTCCTAAACCTTAGACTATTTGCAAATTATCGATCTGATTCTGTTATGTCGCAACTGACAAAACTGTGTATTATTTCAAACTTAATTGGTGTTTATTGCTCAGAAATGAACAGGCATATAATGTTTTAGTTATTCGTAAAGGTCCAACATATGCCTCATTTGATATATGTATATGTTGACATTAATGCACACACACATTGTACCCACAGGCTATAAAGTATCACCAGTAATCATGTTGTCACTTCAATGTCACTTTCATCCATTTAACATTGAAGTACCAAAATTACCAAAATCAAACTGAGAAACCACAAACGAGATATTACCCATATCGCATGTAGCCAACTTACCACGATACTAATTATACTCGTTCCAATTGTCTAGCGCTTCAATCATTAGCGACATTTCATTACTGTAATATAACTAATTTTATAACATTCTATACCAAGAAATTTTTACATGAATATTTTGTAAGATTTTGTACCTACCACCTGACAGAGCAATACTAATGGTTAACTTGTTTTCTTCAAATAGCATATTCAATTTTAATGTATGTAAGGCGTGGCTGGAAGCATCCAGTATGTTATGTCATATTCTCTGAATGACTGCCAAATACTTTTTGAAACGGCTTCAAGATCTGTATAACTTTGTTGCTAATTATTACGGAGAAATGTTTAAGACCAATTGTCCGTCTTTTTATGATACCGTAACTTCAAAGATGGCTTTAATGTCTAGTAATAAATTGCAAATCTTATCACAATTTCAAAGGAACCCCACTGGCTAAAGCAGTGGCCGCATCATGTACAACCAATTAAGATTATTTCATTCAATCATTGTTTATCGATATTATGATTTGTAATGATAACTAAAAACTTAAAAGGTGCTCGCATTAACTACGTGCTGAAAACCCTTTATCGAGCGTAATATTTCCAATTTGTCATTCAATAAAGCGTACAGCATTTCTTTACCAATATAGCGCCGTAACGTCATGATTTCAAGCTATTTTATGTACTTATTTTTGTTCATTGGTAATATACTGTCGTGTGGTTACAGGAAAAAGTCGACAAAAATGATACTTGGACAGTTGGTAACATGAAAGGGCCCTTTTAAATTTAGAAACAATTGAAGAAACCTTGAAAACTGAGGAAAGTTTACTATGGAAAGTGGCTTCATAGTCGCTTACTTTCTAATCTTGTCCAGTGGTATAATCCATGCATTCAGTAACTTTCCCCCCTTGTTGTCCCCTTAAATTATCCATGTTTGTTTTGATAGTCAGACAATTCCTTAGTTCCCCATTACCATAGACTTTGCCCTTACATCTCCTCAATCTCTAATATTTCGAACGCTGGTTTTACCCTGGAATCTGTGTGGGAAGGCATCGTCTTATGTATGTGTCATTTCCTGTAACAGCTTAATCATTCTTTCAACCATTATTTGCATCACTATTGCTCGTACTGTATATATCGCTACTCTCCATACATTAAAGTTTAATGACTCTTAACATATTTTCTTACCATTCTACGTCGTTTGTTTACAAATGTCTAAGGAAGGGCCGGAATATAGCGTACCGTATACCGTATTATTATATGTGCGTAAGTGTTGTGTGTGCGGCTTAAGCGGTGGCCAATGTGAGAAGGGTGAAAACAAAGTATTAAATCAAACTCGGACAACAGATGATGAGCCTGCTAGTTTAAATGTTTATTTACGTTGTTTGGAAAAGTTCTCCATTAAAACTTACCTCATTTGTCGAACAACGCTGTATGCGGAGAGTTCCAAAAACGAAGAACATTTAAAAAGTAATAATAGATACGTTCAACTGAACCTCGTTTGTAATGTATATTATGTACGACACGTAATAATTAAGAGGCGCTGTAGACACGAGGTGGATTGAAACACAAAGCATCAAACATGGAGTACCTACTTACGAGTAAGTCCAACTTGACCGTTCACCTATGAACAATGTGCCCTGATGCAAATGGTGTCACTAGAAGAGAGAGAATACGTAACTACAGGGAAAGCCACATACATAAGACAATGCCTCCCCATGCAGATCTCCGGAAAAACAACAATCCACAAAACAAAAGGCACTAAAGGAGGTCAAACAGTACACATACTAAGGAACTGAGACGCAAGGAATGAAGTTGCCGCGCAACGATGATATTACGTTATTTACGTCCAGCACACAGACAATGACACGACCGCTGATAGAAGATATATCGAAAATTGTTTCAGCGCCAGATAAGTATCGGACAAGTGTTCTACTAATGTGCTTTCCTAGTCAATGTTAACAGATATGTATGGAATTAGGAAATAGTCCCATGAATAATGGAGATACTATGATTACTACAATGTAGTTTTCTCCTTGTGTGCTATATTTCAAACCTGTTGAGAACGTAGTAAAACAAGAGTATCCATATGCCTCTTTCTCATCAATTCGATATTTCTAATTGAATTCGTGCCCCTCAAAAAATCAATATTTTCCAACTGCATGCTTGCTTCATGTCGAGATTTATCTGAGAACAAATAGCCAGGTAAGCACGTAGTCGAAATATTTACATGTTTAACGCTTTTTTATCACCGTTTACATTTATCATCTGTTATTGCATATTTTTCATATATTGACGATCGTAGCTTTCATATTTATAGGACTAGATAACTATGATATTTCGTCATGATATTGGATTATCTTTTAAGTCATCAAAGTGTTTATCAACCAGAACGAGGCAAATTTCCCAAAGGCTCGAATCGAATGAGAAATCTTCCAGACGATTCAGATTACTGATCTTCAGTTTTAGCCCGATTTTTCAGCGAAAATTAAGGATTATAGATTGGCGAAACCTGGGTGGGCGGTCGGATGTCGTTGACAAGTTTGCGTTAAAGTTGATGAGACGGTGTGTTGCGTATATGACACACGTCTGTAGCTCAAAGGTCAAGATCACACTTGGTGGTGATACTTCAAAAATTAGTCTAAAACATTTTGTCCGGAATATTTAATTGTCATTTATTGGAGGATTTTCATATTACTTTGCATATATGTTCACAATGATGAGTCGGTGTGTCGGGCGAAAGACCCGTGTCCGAAGCTCAAAGGTCAAGATCACACTTTTAATTTAGACCGGACGACTACTTTGCCATTTATTTTCAAATAGCTTGGCACAAGTGTTCACCATAATGAGACTTGTGTCTGTAGCACAAATGTCCAGGTCATACTTACAGGTCAAACGTCAAAATGGATTAAAAAATATTGTCCAGAATATTACACTGTCATTTATTCGGGTATTTCAAATTACTTGGCACAACTATCCACTATGATGACATGGTGTGTCACGTAAAGACCCGTGTCCGTAGTACAAAGGTCATTATCACATTTAGAGGTCAAACATAAAAACAGGTCCAAAACAGCTTGTTTGGAATAACACAGTGTCCATTATTGGAAGAATTTCAAATTACTAGGCTCGATGTTCATAATGAAGAGACAAGATCAAGACCCGTGTCCGTAGCTCAAAGGTGTGGATAGACGAAACTTAAAGGTCAAATGTCAAAAAGGGTCTAAAACATCTTGTCTGGATTATTACATTGTTATTTATCAGGAGATTGTTTAAATTACTTGGCACAAATGTTCAGCATGATGAGACGGTGTGTCACATGTAACACCCTCACCCATAGCTTAAAGGTCAAGATCACTTATACACCTTATTCATTCTCTACATCCCTTAACAATTAACGGGCTCGACAGGTTACCTTTCGGCATCTAGTTCTCCAATCTTCATTAAGAATATTTTTCTGCATGCTATCTTAGATAAATGTGAATATGGGTAATTTCGTATCGAAAATTAGGTCACTAGGTCAAATCTTCTTATTTAATTCATCCAATCTTCATGAAACTTTGTTATATATAAGTTTTCCCAAAATATTTTCTAAAACGTTTTTGTTCCTAGTACATTGTCATTGAAAGATTTAATATTGCTAATCACGATGTTTCTAATGTGTAAGTATTAGTGAGGTTCTCGGCCCATAAGAAAGGTTTATTTTCATGCCATCCAATCGATCGTTTTATTTAACACAGTGATTTAAATAATTAATTGCTAGTAACTAGTCACTTATCAACACTTGATTTAAGTTATTAAGCCTTGGAAGTGTGTCGAATTTAAATGTGCGACGAATTTAATTCTCAACACCGCAAGGCTTTGATAAACGTTGTGATACACTCTGTTTTCCTTGTATCTGTAGTTTTGCGGAAGATGAACGTTTTATCTAAAAAATAAATGTATTTATGACAACCTCTCAAGACATTACATAAAAAGCGGAAAAGACATAACTGTGAAGTTTTAAGCAATGGATTTCGTTTATTTTATTGTTTTCCTTGCAATTGGTCAACATTATGCGTATGACGTCTACGACTTTCAAGTGAGTAATTACTCTTACCAGATATTATGTAATATTCGCAAACTTAAAAAACGAGCCCGACACAAAATGTGTCGGTGTGTAACGATTTTGAAGAGGTATATATATATCTTAGTTACGCTTTGTTTTCGTCGATTTTATCTTCATTTATCAACATTCTCTCAGTTGAACTGTAAAATAGATGGCCTCACCGGTTTTCCTGGAATGAATTGTCGTCCAGCACTAACTTGCCCTTCAACAAGCAGCTATCCCACATAAAGCAGACGCAGAGGACAGGCGACCGTAGCAAATGTAACATGAGATTTAGAACTGCCCCGCACGGAAATCGAACCCCTACCTTCAGCGCTCTACCGACTTAGCAAACCGGGCAGTCTCCTCTTAATTGCAGAAAAATGTTTATGTTTAACAAATGAGATTTAAAAATACTACACACGTTGATTGTTTCCATTTAGACACCACATATCAGACCGGCTGGTAGCAATTTTTCATTCAGGAATTGCGAAAGACCAGACACTTTTCTGCGCATAACAGAGTTGAATGTCCACCCACACCCGATTACTCTCAGTCGTTAGTTGCGTTTGAAAATAGCATTGAACTTAACTACGGACATAGGAAAAGGACCAGGAGGAGTTGAGGTAATATTTTCGAGTCTCGTATTTTATAGACCAAATAAAGATAATTTTTTTCCAACTGAACCACACAAATTGTAACATTTGCCTGTATATGAAACTAAAACACTTGTTGGTTGATGTTTATCATTAACTCCTGTTTCGTTCCTGACATTCGTCCGTGAAATTTCGTTTATGATATTCAGAGCGCAAGTATTGATGACGTCAATCCCAACTACAACAACGAAAACTAATCATATTGAAAACAACGATCACGTGGTATTTATTATTCCTATCGGAGGCAATAGACACATCGTTTGACAGCGAGTGTAGACAACCACGTTAAACCAACCGGTCGACAAGTAAAGTGAATTTTGCTTTTTAATTCGATATCGAATCCTCCCAAGTCTGATTGGCCAAGACAAGTACGTGACTAACGTAGTTTCAGATTGTTCAAGATGATGCACATGTTGGGAAACAAACTTAAAGGTCTATTTAAGACCATTATTGTGACTTTGATAATTGTCCTTTACTTTGTCTCTCAGGTAAAATGACACTTTAAAACAACCCACAGAAACTATCATCGACAAAGCCGTAGTTACTGATTAAAATCAAATAGATAGCACTATCTTTGTTTAAATTAATCATGGTGCTTAGTTTAAGTTTATTCTTTGTTATTTTACATCGATTGTGAAACAAGTCTTTATAACTTATAATAATCACCATCGATGAGTGCTTCCTGGTTACCAACCAGTACTCGCGCCAAATTTAGGGATTGCGAAGTTCATGATCAAACTCCGCTCATTGCAGGCTCGATCTCACGACCTTCGGATCAGGAGTAAGGCGCCCTAGACCACTGCGCCTCCTTTATTCCTGGCGCTAACATATAACCAGAAATGTTTCATTAAATCATGTCATAACCAACCTGGTGCATCGATTAAAAACATAGACCAACTCTGCTTAATGCGCTTGCACGTCACATTCATGTTTCTATGCTGTTTTATATAGGCTCTTTCTTATGCCTTAAAGAAAAAAATCATTATGTTACTGATTACCATGGACATGATGCTGAACAATGTTCAATAATGTGAAGTTGAAGTGTGAATAATGTAATACTAGACACAATCTAAATTCAGGTCGATTCAAGGGTTTTGTGCATAATCAGCAATCAACTAATGCAACTATACAAGCACAGAATAAGGACATTATATCAAGTAATGATAACGGAAAATAAATGAAATGTTGACAGAAGATACGGAACAAAAGTCCTGATCCGATGTACAAAATACTTGTTTCATTTGAGTTTAAAATTCTTTATTCGCAATCATAGGAATGCAGCTTTAAGAACTTGGGACATCAATGGTTTTACCGACCTGAAGGTTAAATGCATCGTATTCCGACCCAGTTTGGCAAGTAGAAGTAATGCTTTCATTGTGTAATAATCGGACACATTATTGGCCGATGAATAACCCTCTATAATTTTCCTCAAAACAGCTTTGATCAATCTGTGCTGGGTTTCTTACATAATTCTTTTGAAAACTTAAAAACCATAGTTTGGCGCAATAAAGTCTACTTTGCCAGAAATATCCAGCGTACAAACCATATACATGTAACTCTGATCGGCATGATTACCCGTCTTGTTGTATATTTCAGCTTGACATGACATTAGGGCTGAAAACCCCGACCGACTATGTGTCATTGTGTGAAGTCATTGGGAGGCACTATTGCCATTGGAACCTGTGTAAACAGATACAGAGGTTAAAACTCTGTCCTCCAGTACTTCGGAATATGACCGATTCATGTAAATGCCCGATGAAAGCGGTAACTAGTATTACGGTTAATATTTTTTAAGAACACTTTTGTCAACTTCAAATGCAATTTATGTACACTAAAACCTCAATAATAAGACCACCCTTAGGACCCTGGACTGGTCGTATAATTGAGGCGGTCTTCTTATTGAGGTTGAATAAAGAACAAAACTGTGAAAATGAACTTGAAAGTTGTTTTCTTAAGTTTGAGGTCGTCTTAATTTTGAGGTGGTCTTTTTGTGAGGTTTTACTGTATTTAGGATAAACGAATTTTAAGTTATGAGTGGAGACTCACTTTTGCCGAATTCGATTATTTCAAAAATCATAAATATTTAGGTAAGAATATCTGGATATCGAATATGACCATGACTTTATAAAGATCCACCTTCTGTACAATCTTGGTTTAGTTGCAAGCAATAGTGAAGACATCTGTGTCCTTTATTATGATGTAGCTCTATACATTTAGGACGAATGTTTATTTGTTCAATTCATAATTTAACGCATGTTCTAATCGCGACACTAAAGGCAAAACAATGGATTTGTAACATCATTACTGCATTTAAATCCCACAAAAGGTTTTGGTATTCATTTTAAAATTAGTAAAATATAAGGTCATTTTTGGTCTACGTCAAAACATCCATCGGTGTAATTAATCAGAATTAAATTGAACAGTGTAAACCAAACTCAGAATTTGTCTATTTCTGGTAACTTCCTATAGATAGTTCCGACATTTACAATATTTACCTCCCTTGTTCTGAATAGTCGGCCATATTGATAGGCACATGTCCCCTAAATTTATAAGGATTATAATGCAAACGATAATAAAAAAAATGAGATATATAAAAATAACATATTCATTATACTCAGAAAGTTGAAGAAAAAGTGATTGTCACATGCAAATTCTCTTGGTATTTGCTAAATTTTCAAATATATGGAAATTACTCCTTTAAATGCTCAATATCAGTTTTACCTATCAAAAGGGGTGATGACTAAGAACAAGGGAGGTTAATATTGTAGATGGGGGAACTGTCTATAAATGTATATACATGTATTTATATAAGTCTACAATTTATAGTTTAGGGATATTACGAGTCGTCTGTACTAGTGCCAATTAAACTGTGGTCATTGCCGTTTTATTTACGGGGTACGTTTGACATCACGATTGAACTTAAAGAAGAAGGGAAGTATATTGGATGTCTCGACGTTCATTTATGTGTCAAGTAAGTAACAAAATATGACACTAATACACCAAGCCCCATGGACAAATATTGAGTAAAAAGTTGGTTCATTTTGGTGTAAGCTCAACATTTTTATAACTAATGCAAATTAAAGGGCGTCTCAAAAAGCCGGAATTACAGATCCAAACCAACGTGGACGGAAGGGGGGCACATAACTGATACCAGTAAAACATGTAACATGCTGTCAATATACAAGAACCAACATAATTCGTATAATGATACTAAACTTTTGTCTTGAGTAAAATATAAAATAAAATGTAAAATAAATGTACAAAATACACCTGGCGATAGTAATGAGTTTTGCAACAATTTCAGTGAGTGTATGTTCTTGTGATCCAGCGCATTCCAAAGGAGCCTTCAATTGCAACAAACGAAGATTGATTAGTACAAATATCTTACAGCAAACTGAAGTTGAACTTGTTCTACCTTCTTCACAAGATTGACATAGTTATGATAAATTTTGTTAACATTGTTTATTGTTTAAAATCCTAATTTGAATGACTATTATTAGAACTACTCTGTGCAATTTTCTTCACTTTGTTCTACTGTAAATTGTTTGTTTTATTATAGAATTTTCATTCTTACAAGACCAAGTTTTGGTTACAGTCGGAATCCTCGGTACCCAGACTATGCATAACTTAAATGATACCCTGGGCAAACAGACTGTAAAAATCTCGTACTCGTGACTAATTAATGAGGTGAAATTCAGCCGCTTCACAAAGGAGATTCCTTCTTTTTTATTATCGTCCACTTCGTTGGGCGAGAAATGCATATGAATGTTCATGCATTAAGAAGTTTCGCTAGCCAATTTGCCCAGGGTATCATATACTCGTATGTTATGAATAGCCTGGGTACCGAGGATGGGTAGTCTGGAGGTAGAAACTAAGTTTCGTCATGTATTTCTACTTAATCGCGTTGGTGGAAAAACTTCTTGCCTGAACAAACATACGTATATCTCAAAATTGTTATTCCAACAATATTACTTTACAATTGAATAGATGATAAATATGACAATAGATGCGTAGAAAAACATGTGTCTTATTTGTTGTTCTATGTTACACGTATTGATGGGGGCCCCCTATACGTTTCAAATTCTGACATAACTATAAATAAATGACTTTTCAAAAATCAGGGGACGAATGCTCTACCACTGAGCTATATCCCCTACATACGACGTCAATACGTCAATACAGTCAAATTGATGTATAACAACACAATTGAATGTTATGACCCAACAGATGGTTGTGTACACGTTGTTTTACATGCACGTGTGTAGTCAGCGAATTATTGATAACACCGTCAGAGCACAGTTACACACTAGATGAACTGAATGCATTGATATTACAGTAAAACGTCACTTAAAGTTCACTTCGACATAAAGTCCACCTCATTAAAACACCGCATTTTTAGATTATATGTTTGCTTTGTATTTCGTATTTTCACTCGTTTATCAGTCCATCTCACAAATAAGACCGACTTTCATCAGAACCAGCAATGGTCGTATTATAAATGTTTCACTGCTTAACCATGGTTACATTACGTCATCATTTTGTGCAATAACTAATCACAACTCAAAATGTTTTATACCAATGTAATACAATTCTATAGAAAAAGCTCGGAAAGACGGTTTCTACGATACCAAATACTCAAAACCGCCAAAATTGAGTTACGGGATTCGGGAAATAAGGGGACGCTAGATTGATAATATATCTGTATATGTATCATTTACATTGATTTCGATAAGTGATGTAATCAGGTTAGATCATCAATATAAATATGAAATGATCCGACAATTACGATGGAAGATTAAGTCTAGCTAGTAGGAGGAAAATCAGATGGATATTTGACAAGACTTATTTTCGCATTTCATGTTAATGTAACTAAAATAAACGGGACTAAAAGGTTAAGGGGACACCCGGGTTCGAACCGGGGGCCTCTCGATCTGCAATCGAATGCTCTACCACTGAGCTATATCCCCTATATACTTCCATATGATAATAAATCAGCTAAGTTGAAAACAAACGTACAAACAGATGTTACATTCTCATTGTTTTGAATAAAGAGGCTAGGCTAATATTATATAGTATCTGAGTTTTACACCCTTTTATAGGATAAAATCATGAATGACATCCATACCTATTACCACCTCAATGAAACCCCAACAGTAAGATCACCATTAGTTATGAAGAGAGTCATCGTAAATGTGAGGTGGTCTGATTATCAAGTTTAAAGTATGAATTGGACCTTGAAAATATAGCATTATGAATGAATGGTCTTAATTTTCCGTCAATAAGAAGGATTTGCGTCACTATTTTTTCTTTGCCATGCGATTTAGTGTTTAAAGTAAATGACGTAAAATAACAAAGAACGAACAGAATAAATTCAACTCTATAAGATATGTGTGTTAAGTTAACTTAAAGGATCTCCAGGATGTAAATGTTTAACCTATTGCGCAATACCTCCATTATTTACATCATATTTATAAACCACAAGGGAGGATTAAATACTGACAATGTTTCACTTCATGTCTGATTTTCACATTAAAATAACTAGTGATACTATCAGGCAAGATGTGTCTCACGTAATTCAAAGCGAAAATAGAAATAAATTGATTAACCATTGCACTACTACATCTATACGTAACAATATGGCAGTATCAAGGTAATGGTAAAATGTGACTGTTATTGTAAGCTTTTTTTTGTAGAGAAAGCATACGAGGTCGCTATTGAAATTAGCATTCACAATAGAGTCAGGTAATTACAAAACGTTGAAAAAAACAGCGAATGGAATCTCTTTTTGTAGTGAAAGCATACGAGGTCACTATGGAAAGTGTTGCTCACAACAGAGTGAGTTTAAGCCAAAAGAGGCAAACGCAAAACTAACAAATATTAGAACCTATTAAATCATGTTAAATCAGCATGGTTGAATTAAATCCAACATATGTTACATTCTCATTGTTTTGAATACAGAGATGTTTAGCTTATGTGTTGTCTGGGTTTGACATCGTTTTAAGAGATTGAATTAAATACTGCGGATCTATTCAACGGAATGTATTGAATACCAATAGTACCACGCATATTTTGTTTTAGCATTGAAACATATCTAGAGTCGGTTTTGAAAAATAAATCCGCATCAGTTAATGTAATGGATAACGAACCTCACGATCAGGGAATAAATTCAGATTCAAACTCAAAGATAGCAGTTATTGAACTTTAGATATTCAGCGGTTTATCTTTTTTAAATCTTGTGCGATATCCCCCATTACTTTCGTCAGATTTGTAAAAAGATAGAAGGGATCTACTAGGCAAATTTACTGAATAAATTTTGACTATTGTCAGTGATTAAAGTTCAATTTGATTTTCCACATTCACAACCAGGAATACAACCGGAGATAATCTGTTTCTAAATTGAATAAAACATTACAAATACATCGTACTCTTAAATAAAACACGATAGAATCAATATAAGGAGTATTAATCAATTGAAACCATACGATGTTGGAAAAATTAAGAAAAATCAGGGGACACCCGGGTTCGAACCGGGGACCTCTCGATCTGCAATCGAATGCTCTACCACTGAGCTATATCCCCATATGTGCGAAATCGTCATTATTTCCTTATTTACCAATGTAGTAACTATCAAACATGATCATGCTATCATTGCAACATGTTGTATTTACATTCAGTGGTGTAGCAAGAAAACTTTCAATAGTATTACAATACATAGGTGTACGAAGGACGTAAACTAGCGAAAGCGAAAGTGTCCGTGTATTGTATGTGCAATGTTATCTTTGATATGTTTAAAATTTATGAATGTAAATAATTTGTATGCATGTAGCTTTTAAAAATGATCGCTTTAATTGCCATGATAATCACAAAAATACATGTAGATTTTCATTTTTGGAAGGGAACTCTGGACAACCCATTTCGGACAGGAGGGAGCATTGACCCCATACATTGAACAGGGCCCGACAGGCGAGCCAAGAACAGAAACTGTAGTTGCAATGCAAAAATGCTTAACACAAGTGCAACAAGGAAAACGTGTGGCTAAACTATGATATTGTGTAGCACACTTTAAGACCGGTGTGTAATTTTGCGATTTCCGTAATTAATACATTGATTCCGGAGCTCGCATGAAGGAACATTAAAATAGTTTTCGGAAGCTTCGCATGCAAGCACATTTCCCAGAAACCCAACATCATTACACCGGAACCTAGTGGCCACGTGTCAGAGAACAGATAACCTCAAGATCCATTCGGCTCCATTTAACCTGACGAAATCACGGCGATATGAAAACAGTGGATATACTTCTGTTCTCCTAGAGGTTATCTGTTGAACATATAACAATTTCCTATTACAGCTTGAAAGATATACGCAGATTGAGGGCGTGTCGGAATCTATTAACGGTGGTATATATGGAGTTGCTGGTATCGTGTACTTATGTGACAAATGCCAAATGCCAAATGAAAATAACGATATGTTCTACTGACATTATAATTATATATTAGTCAAACTTGTAGACCTACGTTTAATAGAAATCATAAACTCGTAAACTAGCCTCTGGGCCTAGACATTTGTCCATATTGAATATATTAGGCTAGCCTCTTTATTCAAAACAATGAGAATGTAACATCTGTCTGTACGTTTGTTGTCAAATAGCTGATTTATCGTATGTAAGTATATAGGGGATATAGCTCAGTGGTAGAGCATTCGATTGCAGATCGAGAGGCCCCCGGTTCGAACCCGGGTGTCCCCTTAACTTTTTAGTCCCGTTTATTTTAGTTACACAAGAATGCGAAAATAAGTTTTGTCAAATATCCATCTGATTTTTCCTCCTACTAACTAGACTTCATCTTCCATTGTAATTGTCTGATCATTTCATATTCATATTGATGATATAAACCTGATGACACCACTTATCGAAATCAATATAGAATATACGTACAGATATATTATCAACCGAGCGTTGCCTTTTTTACCGAATCCCGTAACTCAATATTTGGCGGTTTTGTGTATTTGGGATCGTTGAAACCGTCTTTCCAAGCTTTTTTATATAACTCTACAATTTAGGCGTAACATTTACATATGTTAGAATTTTGATGTTTGTGTACATAAATTCATGCTAAATATTCTTTTAGTGCATGTAATAGTGTTCTGTTATTTCGTACAAAGGCGTCACATACGACATAATTCTTGATATAATAGAATATATCGGTTTGGATGAGTTTATTCACTACAATGTTTAAACAAATTTGGTTGAATATGTACAACTCTGATACTCAATCTTCAATACGTTAATGTGCATGTATATGTATATAAAATTAGTCTTATTACATGTATATATAGTTGTATGATGTGTTCAATCGTTAATAATAATATTAACGTTGTCAATTTTTCAGGTATGTAGCTGAACACGCTAGTTTGGTAAGTGGTTCATCCATAGTTTACTGATAACACAACCGAATGATCAACAGCATGTACCAAACCATATGTTCCCTCCGACAACGACAGTATTGCGTAATTGTATCAATTTATGTTATTCCACATTATAACAATAAACATGGGGATAGCTCAGTGGTAGATCATTCGACTGCAGATCGAGAGGTCCCCGGTTCGAACCCGGGAGTCCCCTTTTTGCGTTTGTCTATTTGTGTCCTAAACTGCATCCGTTGTGAGCAAGAATTGCCATAGTGACGTCGCACGCTTTCTCTGGGAAAAGACTTTCCATTCGCTCTTATATTTTACCAGGATTCAAATTCTGTCATGCACCTACGTATAATTTAGTGCAATGTTTTGTTTTTATTTCTCTACTTGGTATAATCAAAGAATTGTTTGTCGCCGGTAGTAGTAGTATTTTTCTATCGTGGAAATATAATATGATATAAATAATGGAGATTATTGCACAAGAAGTGAAAATGTAAAAACCTTTCTCTGCAATTTTTAAAGTAAGCTTAACTTGAACAGTACAAAACTTCGCGTACAATGTCGTCATTGAAAATAATGTGTTTAGCGCCATTTACTTTTACCACAGATTCGCATGTGAGTTTTCAATACTATTACAATGAAAAAGAAAGTTAGATTACCTAAAATATAAGACCATATTTTCATGGACGTTTCTATTTTTCTTCCTTATTTTATCTCGATGGTCTGACCACCTCATGTCAACGACTGACTTACTTCAGATGTAACGATGATCTAACTGTTAAGGTTTCACTGCAGGGATAGTTAAGGTATGTGTGTGATATGTAATCCTATAAACGATACCAGATATCATATTTGCTAAGTCTTTCCTTATTCAAAACACTGAGAAAGTGCCATCTGTTGGTAGTTGTATTTCATTAAAATACACGGATTTGTCTTGCGTAAATATATGGGGATATAGCTCAGTGGTAGAGCATTCGATTGCAGATCGAGAGGCCCCCGGTTCGAACCCGGGTGTCCCCTTATAGTTTTCTACTTTTTGTAATAACCTGAGTCTATAGTGAAAACTAATTTCAATAGCGACCTCAAATGCTTTCTCTACAAAAATTGCTTACAGTAACAGTTACATTAATTTGCCATGCTGTTAACGTATGTAGTGCAGTAAATAATCAATGTATTTCTATTTTCGCTTTGAATTACGTAAGACATATCTTGTCTGATGCTATCTCTAGTTTTTAATATGAAAAATCAGACACGAAGTAAAACATTGTCAAAATTTAAATAAATACCATGCACTATGAGTAGATCCTTCATAGTGGTTTATAAATATGATGTAAATAAGGAAGGGTATTGCGCAATAGGTTAAACATTTACATACTGTAGCTTAACACAAATACATGGCAAAGAACAATTAGTGATGTACATTCTCATTTATTGACGGAAAATTAAGAACATTCATTAATAGGGCTATAATTATTCTCAAGGTCCAATTCATATTTTTTCTTCCATATTTTAACTCGATAATCAGACCACCTCACATTTACGATCACTCATTTCATAACTAATGGTGATCTTACTGAGGACGTTTCATTGAAGTGGTTATAGGTATGTATGTCATTCATGAGTTAATCCTATAAGAGGGTGTAAAACTCAGATATTATAATTACAATATTAGCCTAGCCTCTTTATTCAAAACAATGAGAATGTAACATCTGTCTGTACGTTTGTTCTCAAATAGCTGATTTATCGTATGTAAGTATGTAGGGGATATAGCTCAGTGGTAGAGCATTCGATTGCAGATCGAGAGGCCCCCGGTTCGAACCCGGGTGTCCCCTTAACTTTTTAGTTTCGTTTATTTTAGTTACATTAACATGAAATGCGAAAATAAGTCTTGTCAAATATCCATCTGATTTTCCTCCTACTAACTAGACTTAATCTACCATTGTAATTGTCTGATCATTTCATATTTATATTGATGATCTAACCTGATTACATCACTTATCGAAATCAATATAGAATATACGTACAGATATATTATCAACCGAGCGTTGCCTTATTTACCGAACCCCGTAACTCAATTTTTGGCGGTTTTGTGTATTTGGTATCGTTGAAACCGTCTTTCCAAGCTTTATGTGTAGAACTCTACAATTTAGGCGTGCACATAGTTTAACATTTACATATGTTAGAATTTTGATGTTTGTGTACATAAAGTACATATTGATATTCAGTTTTATCGCTGAAGTCAATAAAATTCATGCTAAATATTCTTTTAGTGCATGTAATAGTGTTCTGTTATTTCGTACAAAGGCGTCACATACGACATAATTCTTGATATAATAGAATATATCGGTTTGGATGAGTTTATTCACTACAATATATAAACAAATTTGGTTGAATATGTACAACTCTGATACTCAATCTTCAATACGTTAATGTATATGTATATAAAATTAGTCTTATTACATGTATATATAGTTTTATGATGTGTTCAATCGGTGATTATAATATTAACGTTGTCAATTATTCAGGTATGTAGCTGGACACGCTAGTTTGGTAAGTGGTTCATCCATAGTTTACTGACAACACAACCGATTGATCAACAGCAAGTACCAAACCATATGTTCCCTCCGACAACGACAGATGCGTTATTGTATCAATTTATGTTATTCCACATTATAACAATGAACATGGGGATAGCTCAGTGGTAGATCATTCGACTGCAGATCGAGAGGTCCCCAGTTCGAACCCGGAAGTCCCCTTTTTTGCGTTTGTCTATTTGTGTCCTAAACTGCATCCGTTGTGAGCAAGAATTGCCATAGTGACGTCGCACACTTTCTCTATGAAAAGAGTTTCCATCGCTCTTATATTTTACCAGGATTCAAATTCTGCCATGCACCTACGTATAATTTAGTGCAATGTTTTGTTTTTATTTCTCTACTTCGTAGTATCAAAGAATTGTTTGTCGCCGGTAGTAGTAGTATTTTTCTATCGTGGAAATAAATATGATATAAATAATGGAGATAATTGCACAAGAAGTAAAAACGTAAAACCTTTCCCGGCATTTTTTAAAGTAAGCTTGACATGAACAGTACACAACTTCGCGTACAATGTCGTCATTGAAAATAATGTATCTAGCGCCATTTACTTTTACCACATATTCGCATGTGAGTTTTCAATACTATTACAATGAAAAAGAAAGTTAGATTACCTAAAATATAAGACCATATTTTCATGGACGTTTCTATTTTTCTTCCTTATTTTACCTCGATGGTCTGACCACCTCATGTCAACGACTGACTTACTTCAGATGTAACGATGGTCTTACTGTTAAGGTTTCACTTCAGGGATAGTTAAGGTATGTGTGTGATATGTAATCCTATAAACGATACCAGATATCACATTTGCTAAGTTTTTCCTTATTCAAAACACTGAGAAAGTGCCATCTGTTGGTAGTTGTATTTCATTAAATTACACGGATTTATCATGCGTAAATATATGGGGATATAGCTCAGTGGTAGAGCATTCGATTGCAGATCGAGAGGCCCCCGGTTCGAACCCGGGTGTCCCCTTATCTTTTTCTACTTTTTGTAATAACCTGAGTCTATAGTGAAAACAAATTTCACTAGCGACCTCATATGCTTTCTCTACAAAAATAGCTTACAGTAACATTTACATTAATTTGCCATACTGTTACGTATGTAGTGCAATAAATAATCAATGTATTTCTATTTTCGCTTTGAATTACGTAAGACATATCTTGTCTGATGCTATCTCTAGTTTTTAATATGAAAATCAGACATGAAGTAAAACATTGTCAAAATTTAAATAAATACCATGCACTATGAGTAGATCCTTCATAGTGGTTTATAAATATGATGTAAATAAGGAAGGGTATTGCGCAATAGGTTAAACATTTACATACTGTAGCTTAACACAAATACATGGCAAAGAACAATTAGTGATGTACATTCTCATTTATTGACGGAAAATTAAGAACATTCATTAATAGGGCTATAATTATTCTCAAGGTCCAATTCATATTTTTTCTTCCATATTTTAACTCGATAATCAGACCACCTCACATTTACGATCACTCATTTCATAACTAATGGTGATCTTACTGAGGACGTTTCATTGAAGTGGTTATAGGTATGTATGTCATTCATGAGTTAATCCTATAAGAGGGTGTAAAACTCAGATATTATAATTACAATATTAGCCTAGCCTCTTTATTCAAAACAATGAGAATGTAACATCTGTCTGTACGTTTGTTCTCAAATAGCTGATTTATCGTATGTAAGTATGTAGGGGATATAGCTCAGTGGTAGAGCATTCGATTGCAGATCGAGAGGCCCCCGGTTCGAACCCGGGTGTCCCCTTAACTTTTTAGTTTCGTTTATTTTAGTTACATTAACATGAAATGCGAAAATAAGTCTTGTCAAATATCCATCTGATTTTCCTCCTACTAACTAGACTTAATCTACCATTGTAATTGTCTGATCATTTCATATTTATATTGATGATCTAACCTGATTACATCACTTATCGAAATCAATATAGAATATACGTACAGATATATTATCAACCGAGCGTTGCCTTATTTACCGAACCCCGTAACTCAATTTTTGGCGGTTTTGTGTATTTGGTATCGTTGAAACCGTCTTTCCAAGCTTTATGTGTAGAACTCTACAATTTAGGCGTGCACATAGTTTAACATTTACATATGTTAGAATTTTGATGTTTGTGTACATAAAGTACATATTGATATTCAGTTTTATCGCTGAAGTCAATAAAATTCATGCTAAATATTCTTTTAGTGCATGTAATAGTGTTCTGTTATTTCGTACAAAGGCGTCACATACGACATAATTCTTGATATAATAGAATATATCGGTTTGGATGAGTTTATTCACTACAATATATAAACAAATTTGGTTGAATATGTACAACTCTGATACTCAATCTTCAATACGTTAATGTATATGTATATAAAATTAGTCTTATTACATGTATATATAGTTTTATGATGTGTTCAATCGGTGATTATAATATTAACGTTGTCAATTATTCAGGTATGTAGCTGGACACGCTAGTTTGGTAAGTGGTTCATCCATAGTTTACTGACAACACAACCGATTGATCAACAGCAAGTACCAAACCATATGTTCCCTCCGACAACGACAGATGCGTTATTGTATCAATTTATGTTATTCCACATTATAACAATGAACATGGGGATAGCTCAGTGGTAGATCATTCGACTGCAGATCGAGAGGTCCCCAGTTCGAACCCGGAAGTCCCCTTTTTTGCGTTTGTCTATTTGTGTCCTAAACTGCATCCGTTGTGAGCAAGAATTGCCATAGTGACGTCGCACGCTTTCTCTATGAAAAGAGTTTCCATCGCTCTTATATTTTACCAGGATTCAAATTCTGCCATGCACCTACGTATAATTTAGTGCAATGTTTTGTTTTTATTTCTCTACTTCGTAGTATCAAAGAATTGTTTGTCGCCGGTAGTAGTAGTATTTTTCTATCGTGGAAATAAATATGATATAAATAATGGAGATTATTGCACAAGAAGTAAAAACGTAAAACCTTTCCCGGCATTTTTTAAAGTAAGCTTGACATGAACAGTACACAACTTCGCGTACAATGTTGTCATTGAAAATAATGTATCTAGCGCCATTTACTTTTACCACAGATTCGCATGTGAGTTTTCAATACTATTACAATGAAAAAGAAAGTTAGATTACCTAAAATATAAGACCATATTTTCATGGACGTTTCTATTTTTCTTCCTTATTTTACCTCGATGGTCTGACCACCTCATATCAACAACTGACTTATTTCAGAGGTAATGATGGTCTTACTGTTAAGGTTTCACTGCATGTGTGGTATGTAATCCTATAAACGATACCAGATATCACATTTGCTAAGTCTTTCCTTATTCAAAACACTGAGAAAGTGCCATCTGTTGGTAGTTGTATTTCAAAAAAATACACGGATTTATCTTGCGTAAATATATGGGGATATAGCTCATTGGTAGAGCATTCGACTGCAGATCGAGATGTCCCCGGTTCGAACCCGGGTGTCCCCTGATTTTTGTTCATATTTTGATCCGCACTTGATTAGTTACATTCTTTTAAAAACTAATTGTATTTGCTTTTTCTCGGTTATTCTTCGTTGGATCATGTTTGTATTTGATATGTTGTATTTTAACTTAAATAAACAGCGAACACATTTATCTATCTTGAAAAAACAAGTTGTTTGAATGCCATTTTGAACCCGGATGTCTCCTTAACTTTTTTTCAAAATTGCATTACCTCAATGCTTTCTCCGCCAAAATAGATTCCACCCACCATCTTGATTCTACAAAGTTTTTTGTCCGAATATGGCGAACTGCAATTCCTAATTAATTTAATTTATGTTCAGTCAGTATTATTGAGGATAGTATCATAAGATCCCTAGTTTCTGATCTGGAAAATCAAATTTAACCAGAAGCATTGACAATATTCAAATCATATTCACAAATTGTGCCGAAAGCAGACCCCTCCATCTTTTGATAAATTTGAAGTATACAGTTAAAGTGTTTTACACCAGTGAGCACAATACCTCCTATGTACGAGTTTGATTTTGCTCAGTGACAGAGCAGTGGTCCCCGTTTCGAATCAGGGTGTCACCTGACATGTTTCATACGTTTATGTTTGTTACTTGTATTGACAACATGAAGATAATTGGGATAAAATGTGAAATGATGTTATGTGTATAGTACACTATTCATAAAACCACAACTTCTTTCAGATTGGAAGTCGACTTCCAAGTTTTGTTTTAACAGAATCACAAGAATTTAAAACAAAAGATAGTTTGATTTGCTATAACTCAGTATCATTTGACTGCATCGTGTAAATCTTGGATAAACAGGACCTTAATATTACTGTTTAGCTTTTGAACGAGTCGAGTTATCTTCACTATGCATGGTTTACATAATATGTAGTCGCAGTTATTGTGTGAATCTTACAAGCAGATACAAATGTTATATAATTTATTGTTATTAACGTTGGATAAGGTATTGTCTAGACTGAATACTGCATGTGTTAGTGTATTAGTTGTCGTCGTAATACATATTATTTAAATAAAACAATGTAGATCATGCATCAATTTTATTAACACGTAAGCAATTATTATATCTACGTAAGTAAATAGCAATAAATTAAACTGAATAACATAGTATAAGAAAGGCAAAGTATTCCAATCATAACATTTCGACACTCCAAAGGGTTAAAGCTTGTTCAAGATTTCTATCAATCAATCTCCATACACATGCAGCTGGAAGTTGTGTTTAATGACTTCGGGACAGTTCAGCCTCTCGCAATTTTCGACTCTACGAGACTTCTTACAACCGTGTTGAATATGGCTGAAATGGCGATGGGTCAAACTGTCCATAGAATTCGGGTGTCAAAAAGGGAAGAAGTCGAAGTGCCTTGCTACCGTTTCAATTTGTAATTCAGTGACACATATAGCTTAAAAAGCGTTTGAAATTGGTATACAGGTTACTATGCGTCAAAGAAATGTTATTTAGTTCACAATAAATAATGAAATATCAGAAAATGTTCGCTGATTTGTCACAATCAGTTCGGCGCATCATACTGGTGAGCGTGTGACGGCTCGTGATCATCAGACGGTTTCACCCAGTCTTTATCATCCTCGTTATCATGATGCATATTCACAAATCCCATGCGCATTTGTTCCTCTTCCACCAGACGCTTGGTTCTTATAAAGTACAACAAAGCCGCACCAATCACCATCCCGGGTATCAACATACCGACTGCTAGACCAGCCATAGCGCCTGTCACGATAAACGAAAAACAAACATTAAGAAACATCAAGTTGGGTCAATGTGTAATAATAAATAGGCGTATTTCCAAAGGCGGTACACAAAATGCCAAACACAGAATATTGTCAAGAGTATTTTCCCGTTATCCCTTCTAGAGTTATCTCCATTGGAAAGAACTTCTGACAATCTCCTTTAATGTCGAATGATTGGTAGGTTTTACATTATAAACTCGGTAGTTTGGGCACGAATCATGTCATGAATACAGATGAAAATAAGTGGTTAACGTAAGCGTGAAAAAACGCATCTTATCAGTTCGTAGACGTATAAAGGCGGTCATCTTTGAAGAAACATAAGTAAGTTCAAAAAACAATATTTAATCATGACATAACAATGTTGTAAAGAAAGTAGCAGTACATACCACTACTGTAGCCAGAACTGGAAGAACTCTGCTGACTCTGACCAGGAGCACCATACGGAGTACCATCAGGGAAATATTTGCCTGAAATATTAATGTGTACCAAGGCTATAGAAGTCTTTTTTGGTGGAATTGCTAGATACGTATGCTTAATGATACGAAGAAAAGTGTAAAATATCCAACTTTTATCGAAATAAGTGAACTAAATACCAACAAAATAGACATATTATTTGTTTCGTTGAGCAACATCAATTGGACCGATATTTTATTAAAGTAATATTAATACATTTTTTTGTTCATTTGTTTCTCAAAACAAACATGAAAAATATATTTCCTATGGTTAAACATCAATTAACATGCATTGACAACGAATGAACTCATAATGTATAGATCCGTATTTGTTGAAGAAAGATGTTTGTATATCATAAATTGTAAAAAAAACAATCAGGCTATTTTACAAGTTTTGTCTGTTAGTAATATGGTAAAACAAGATTTTCTCAATCGGTTATACATTGCAATGATTGTTATAAGAGATATTTTAGCCAATGTAACAACAATCCTGGATGAAGCCAATTCAAACATTTTATATTCAGATGAGCCAGATACATCTTCAAAGCACAAATGTAAGGTGCATAAATCTATCGTAGAATGATTAACACGGCTCTAAAATTATTTTCAACTGTTGTTCTAAAGCATTACACCTCTCTCAGAAAATGCAGCACAGTGAGAATCCTGAAGACGTGGGTGAATCCTGATTATACTTACGTGTATATAAATCACAAGTAGCATTCTGTGAAATGCTGTTTCTGTTCTTGGAAGGACTCAAACCAATAACTGTACAAGATGCCGACGACTGACAGTATACAAATGCTTGACAACTTATACCACTGTTCTCTATACAGAGTTTTGCACATACATCCTTCGACGTTACATTGCTAACCAGGAGTGAATTTGCCTTAGCAACAAAATTCCTCGCTCTTGTTACATCAAAATCGTGAATATAGTTTCCTGCAAAATATAAATTGTCATTGTGCATGTATTACGCGCAAGAAATATCACACAAATATGTACAGTAAGACCACCCTTGGGACCCTTGAAAAGTGGTCTATAATACTGAGGTGGTCTCCAAATTGAGGTTATATAAAGAGCAAAGTATTGAAACTGGACCTGAAAAAAGCGTGCCTAATTTTGAGGTCTTATTATTGGGGTGGTCTTTAAGTGAGGTTTGACTGTACTGTGACAAAATAGAAAAATAAAATTGCCAAAAGAAATGATAAAATCTTAACCTTAAGTCGTTTATGTCTGGTCACTCGTGACGCGTGAGATAATTTCATGAAATTGTTCTGTATGATTCTATAAGGATTGCAATGAGGTAGGAGGAGATATGACATTGAAGAATTGCGCTAAGACTTTAACGTGAAGACAGAAATATTTATCAGCGTTGCATTAGCGATTAAGAACCTTTTTCACAGTTTTTGAGAGAACAAGAACGCATTAAACCATGTAATGATCACCGGTTTGTTTCTAATCCGGGTACATATATAATCACAACAGTCACTGTGTATACTTACGAGAAAAATGAGAACATGCTCCGTTTGCTTGTTTGGTGGATTTAGGTAGATCCAGAATGTGAGATCTCTTCAAAATACACGTGTTTGAGTTAGAACAGAAATCGAATGATTTACATTGAAATTGTGTATATGTGGAACATTTTTGGGCGCAGAAGTCGGATGAGAAGATGTTGCTGACGGTGGCATCACCATTTGTCTGCACGGTGAGTCCAGGATAGGCGGTGTAACTGTCCAAGTATGTCCCTAAAATAATGAAAAAATCCTTGTTTCAGTTGGAATATGAACCTACAGAAAATCATCAGAATAAAATAATCCAACAATCGCCATACGTTACTCGAGTGAACCTAGTGTAGTGTTGTATTTTGTTAGCATTACTTAGATTTAATTAATATTGCTACCAAAATTTTAAGACCACAATCGATCATTTATTATATCAACTGATTTGTTTAAACTCATTATTTTATATCGATTCGATTGTGAACTTATGTAAGTCACTATCGGTGACTGCTTCGGTGTTACGAACCACTACTCGAGCATTCGTGCGAAGTCCGCGGTACAACCTCGGCTAATGCAAGACTCGAACTCCCGACTTTCGGTTCAGAAGTCAGTCAATCTACCATAGAGCAACATGCGTTCCTATGAACATTGACTATTACTGACTTACTTGAATACAAATCACACATCAAGTGGGTAGGGATCACGTCTATTTTCTGATCTGGATGAAGGTGACTCAGCATGCAGCTTCCGATATCAAAGCAATAATCGAAGGATTGACAATCCATGGTGGACTCGGTCAAACATTTGGACGCACACTGATCTACTGATACACCTTTTAATGTAAGTTCCGGTTTGGAAATCATCACGTGTCTTTGAGATGGTATGAAGTGCTTCAAGTTTTCACCTAATTCATAGATACAATTAGTAAGGTCTAATATAAGGATACATCTAATTGTAACTACGTAATGTTAAAATCTGAACAGCTTGTTTCTTGTCGCAATACCATAATGAGGAGATCACAATTGAAATCAACAACAAAAATCTCTTAACAAACATGATCGTGTTACTTATTTTCTAACCTTCTAATTACAGATCAATGATCCAAGGTCAAGGTCACATATTCGCGCGTAGATTATAGACAAAGGGAATCTTGAGTTAAGAGAAATATAGTTGTTACAGTGAACGCCACATACATAAGACTATGCTCCCCACATAGACCCCAGGGAAACAACAGTCTACGAAACATTAGGGACTGATGAGGTACAAGGGTAAACATGTATGTAAGCCAAACAATGTCGAGAATATAAAAAATAATACTTGTTGTAGCCTGGCTGTCAGGACGTAATATATCCTCGTCAAACAATACAGCATGGTAGTGTCCAACCTGAAATATTACAGATATATTAATGTGCGTGGTGTCTATCAAAGATAGATTAATCTTTACTCAACATCGCATATAATCAAAAGGTAACTTAAGCTACAAAGCTCTAGTGCGAACAAGGCATCCACAAACATGCTTACATGGGCTTATTTTATTTCCTGGAACTACCTTTTTATAAACCTAGTAAAGGAGCCTACCAGCATCATGTTCACGCCTTTCGTACGACACGACTTAGGATCGAACCCACGACCATCTGTACTCAAAGCGGACACTCTAACATTTCAGTTAGTGTGGTGGTGTATTGATAAATATGTGCAATATGTGACAGCCATTTAAACAAGAGAATGTACAGATGGCCGGGAGGGGGGATAATTTAATATCATAGATCATGTTGTAATGACAATCTGTCTCTCAACTAAGTTATCAGCAACACAATATTTACATTTCCTGTTGTGTCATCATAAACAGATACGTTGAAACCTCGAGTATATACGATGTTCTTCATTATAACAAACGCTGTTGACACAGAGGGCTCAACTGGGGCCACGTTATTCACGGTCTCTGAAAAATCATTCAAGATAATTGAAGCTTTATATTAACATTGGAAACATTGAGAATGTATTTCCTGTCTTACGTAAATATTATTCAATTTTAACGGATATAATAATAAGGATTTAAAGAAATGAATAAGCTATGCATTCAAAATATTGTAAATCAGACATCCACATAACGTTTGATACTCAGATTATAACATTACACAATATTTATCAAAGCGTAGTGAGTTATCTGATATAATTTCCCTACAATTATTGCATTAAATCCGACTTTCCATTCAATACGTTCCACAAGTCGAGCGACATGTATTTTGATAAGGAAGAATTCCGAAGTCATTAGAATACTATTATCGACCTCCATACTGGATTGTATGATTATTTATCACTTGTTCGAAGTTACCACAGGGCCCGGGATTAAATCATCATTACCCGTCATTCTGCGCTCAGGTTCCATGCTCTTAAAGAATTACATTTCGCGATCAGGATCAAGTCCAAATACATTTTTAAGCTATTGAAATCGGCATGAAGTAACTGGCATGCAAGATAAGTATTTTTTAAGTAAGGAAATGACTACGATCATTTGCAGATTCCTCAAGATTAAGAAATCATATCTCATATTTATTTCGAAAACGATGGTGAGTACTTGGACCGATTCCTAAATATTGTGTTCCTGGTTTGATCTAGATCTGTTTCAGTCTTAAGTGTACATGTATGTAATGAACTAATTTCTTTACAATACTTTTACAGTTTTGAATGAGTTCACAATGTTAGGAAGAAGATTTGTAGGTATTTTTGGTATACTTAGGTATTTAAGTAGTGTAAGAACTAGGAAAATAGCTTTCAGCATTAACTTGGTCTATGGCAGATCAGTTGATACTTTGTGAACACGGGGTCGGAACTAAATGTAATGAGTAGCGATACAAAATTATAATCCCGGACTTAAATCTGTTGGACCGACCCAGTGTATGACGTTTTTACCTTCGTTTTGTTATATAATAATTAATCACCTGACACTGTATGTACTAATTATTGTTCAGTACGAGGAAAAAACGAAAGTAGGAAAATTACAAAGTCCTAAATATAGAAAAAAAACACCATTTGGCGAAATCGGATAATATACATATATAATGTTATTATAAAACCTAATCAAAGTGGATAATGTTAGTGTGATAATACACCTACACCTGCTGTATTGGACTGGTTAAGTGTTGCACAAATCAGACACAAAACAATTAATTGTATGCAATTGGTAGTAGTCATCCTGTTGTATATACACTTGTGTAAATACGGCATATTAAATTCATTTATCTTTATAAATAATATTTCCAACGTTAAGGAAATAGTTATGATGCAATATCTTCTATACGTCGGTATGTTCAATAATTTTTACAAAGAGTAGATTGTAAATAAATGTAAAACTGTATCAGTAGTGAAATGCCCTGTATTTTGATAACGAACAGTACGTATTTAATAGGTTCCCACAAATGTAGGACATATATACACCATCTGTGACAGATAACAAATCTGCGTACAATAACAAACATCCGTTTCAATACAAGTATAAATACGAAAATTACTTCATGGGGATATAGCTCAGTGGTAGAGCATTCGATTGCAGATCGAGAGGTCCCTGGTTCGAACCCGGGTGTCCCCTCATTTTTTGTTGATCCTCATTTGACTTATATGAATAAATTAAGTAGCATTCTTTTAAAAACTAATATTATTTGCATTTTCTCGGTTATTCTTCTTTGGACCATGATTTTTTTTGATCCGTGGTATTTTAACATAAATAAATAGCGAACACATTTAGTCATTATCTATCTTAAAAAAAACAAGTTTAGATGTGTTGATTTACCATACATTCACCAATCACTTACTGGAATAATGATCACATATCTGACTGGGAATGGTTCCCCTTCCACTCTGTGCTGCATGTGTCTTACTTAGCTGACATTTCTTTGCTGTCGGGCAGAAATCAAAACTTTCACAATCAAACGTGTCCTCCTTTCTACACAATGTTGCGCAATCTACGTCACTTTTCACATTGGTAATTGTCTTCTCAGCGGAGTTGAAAGCTACGTTATTAGATATTTTCGTAAAATCCACTGAAAGAAAACAAAATAATTTAAACTAAATTTTCATTCTTCACTGGATCAAAATATCGAATGAAACAGAAATAAAAAACTTATACGCTTGAATTTTCAGTAGCTGAAACAATAGTTTGCAGTAACGCTATGTTGCTAATAGTGAACAAAACTGTTTTAAAAGATGTTTTCAGTTGTTTGGGTGTAATGAAAACAAAAGGCTGGTAAATATTACGTTTGCCAAGTCCGAGCGACAGTAGATTGTCACGGGTTCTGTCCCTTTTTCCCTTCTAGAGTTCTCTCCCTTTATCCCTTCTATTTCACATGTATAAGCATGTGGTCTGAGTTTCAGCCATTATGTGTTTGTGAATGAGATCAGTGGGTAGGAAGAACATTAAAGCATGAAACCGCCGAATGGCGATCGACAGCGTGGACCCAGACATCGAGCAGCTATTTTATGAAGATAACTCCATCGGCGCAACAATTTATTTCGGAATGAATTATTAAGCTATAAAGACTAAACTTATGCTTGAAACATTGACTGAATTGATTGATTGAAGGCTTTCCTTAAAATTGTTCAGCTATTGGTAGATGCAGTTGAAGTGGTCCGCGTTCAACTACTTTCCGCATAGTAATTTGCACTTTGGGGATTTTGGGTCGAATGCACAGCATCCGAAATGTAGCATAGATACTATGGCATTGGGCTAATACCCTGGCCAAAAACGAGTCGGTTTAATGGAAACAAACAACGTGTTACACCCAATAAAGAGAGAATATGATTATACGGGAACTCACGTAAATATGGTGCTTGTTCTACCATTGTAGCAAGGTAATATACGTATCCATCATCAGTGTAGGTAATCTGGGGATCTTGGAATCTCAGGAATGAGGATGATGTTGAGAACGACAACTGTTGCTGTACATTCTTTGTGAATTGTTTTAAATTCGTGTCTAACATCGGATGATACTGCCCTGAAGGTACAAATCATTGTAAATCTCCAAAATTGTCTTCAAATTTATTTCTCTCAATTTCGTTTTTAACCTCTATCAATAATATGTATAATGTTTATTATTTGCTGTAAAAATCGGAAACGATCTAATCGTGTTTAGACGTGTACGTAATCTTAACAAATCTTCTTCTAATCGACTTTTTAGGTCTGTAATATTAAAGTCGAAAACATGCATCGTGATATTAGAATGGTGTTCGGATTGTGAATAGAATCACACATCATATAATAAAAAGTGGCATTAAAGTACAATAACAGACAACATATTAATTAAATTGTACGAAATAATACAACATTCGTTAAAACCATATAGGGTGCAACCTTTTAAGAGCGACCCTCTCTTGAGCCACAACCTCTCTTCAACACCATAATCAATTTCCCTTAGTACTTATTACAGCCCAGCCAATCTCTCTTGAGCCACAACCTCTCTTCAACAACATAATCAATTTCCCTTAGTACTTATTACAGCCCAGCCGATCTCTCTTGACCAACAACCTCTCTTCAACAACATAATCAATTTCCCTTAGTACTTATTACAGCCCAGCCGATCTCTCTTGACCAACAACCTCTCTTCAACACCATAATCAATTTCCCTTAGTACTTATTACAGCCCAGCCGATCTCTCTTGACCAACAACCTCTCTTCAACAACATAATCAATTTCCCTTAGTACTTATTACAGCCAAGCCGATCTCTCTTGACCAACAACCTCTCTTCAACAACATAATCAATTTCCCTTAGTACTTATTACAGCCCAGCCGATCTCTCTTGACCAACAACCTCTCTTCAACACCATAATCAATTTCCCTTAGTACTTATTACAGCCCAGCCAATCTCTCTTGACCAACAACCTCTCTTCAACACCATAATCAATTTCCCTTAGTACTTATTACAGCCCAGCCGATCTCTCTTGACCAACAACCTCTCTTCAACACCATAATCAATTTCCCTTAGTACTTATTACAGCCCAGCCAATCTCTCTTGAGCCACAACCTCTCTTCAACAACATAATCAATTTCCCTTAGTACTTATTACAGCCCAGCCGATCTCTCTTGACCAACAACCTCTCTTCAACAACATAATCAATTTCCCGTAGTACATAGTACAGCCCAGCCAATCTCTCTTGACCAACAACCTCTCTTCAACACCATAATCAATTTCCCGTAGTACATAGTACAGCCCAGCCAATCTCTCTTGACCAACAACCTCTCTTCAACAACATAATCAATTTCCCGTAGTACATAGTACAGCCCAGCCAATCTCTCTTGACCAACAACCTCTCTTCAACAACATAATCAATTTCCCGTAGTACATAGTACAGCCCAGCCAATCTCTCTTGACCAACATCCTCTCTTCAACACCATAATCAATTTCCCGTAGTACATAGTACAGCCCGCCAATCTCTCTTGACCAACAACCTCTCTTCAACACCATAATCAATTTCCCGTATTACATAGTACAGCCCAGCCAATCTCTCTTGACGACAACCTCTCTTCAACACCATAATCAATTTCCCGTATTACATAGTACAGCCCAGCCAATCTCTCTTGACGACAACCTCTATTCAATAACAAAATCAATCTCACGTAGTACATAGTACAGCCCGCCAATCTCTCTTGACCAACAACCTCTCTTCAACACCATAATCAATTTCCCGTATTACATAGTACAGCCCAGCCAATCTCTCTTGACGACAACCTCTCTTCAACACCATAATCAATTTCCCGTATTACATAGTACAGCCCAGCCAATCTCTCTTGACGACAACCTCTATTCAATAACAAAATCAATCTCACGTAGTATATATAACAGCCAAATCAATCTCTCTTGAGCAACAGCCTCTCTTCAACAACAAAATCAATTTCCCGTAGTACAAAATACGTCCAAGTCAATCTCTCTTGAGCAACAACCTCTCTTCAACAGCCGAAATTATGTTTCCCTACTTGTGATGCTCTGGAGAGGTTGCACAGTAAGTTTGAATGAAGACGGACATTATTGTAGAACGTATTCTACGTACCTTCAAACTTTATCAGAAAATGTCTGAGTTGTGATCCGGCATAGCAAGGTCGGATGTCGAAGTTAGACAAGTCCGGATGTTGTTCACTGAAGTCGTAGAAATTGTATGTGAGCGTGAAGCCACCCTGTAACAATTACAACATAGAATTATCACATGTGAAACATCGATATCATTTGTACATGTATTTTTGAAATGGTATCTTGTTGTACATGTTTTGTGTAAAATCGATCGTTGATAGACGTTAGGAAAACATACCTAAGGTGATATGAAATCGCAGAAATGTCCCTAAAAAGACATCATAACTAGGTATGAAAAAAAAACAGACCACAATATATTTTACAAAATACTACCGTACATTAATATTACACAAAGTGACAGACGAACACCTTACCACAGACGAACTAACAACTAATGCTATCATACATTAATATTACACAAAGTGACAGACGAACACCTTACCACAGACGAACTAACAACTAATGCTATCGGTTGTGTCATCACTGGGGTACCATCGTCTTCTGACATCTCTTGCCAATCAGACTGATAAAATAGAAAAATAATATCTGCTAAATATATGTCTATATAAGTGATATAAAGGTAAACTTTTTTAATATTATTAATTAGCGAGAAATCATATCTTCTAAAATATGTCTATCGTTGTCGATTTTGTCTACAGAGTTGGTATTTGTATGGTGATTTTTTTTCTTTTTAAATCGTTTATTTCTTTGAAGTTGCTGCGAACGACTTTCATTTCACACAAAATGAATGCGGTAATTAATACTAATTATTGATATAATTTTACATTATACATGACAGAATTACTCACAGACATGAAGTAGAATTGGAACACAGATGGTGACGGCATCGGGTTGGCTCCATACCGGAAGTCAGTTCTCAGATCTTCAAATACGTCACACAATATTCCTCGAATTGTTCGCTGTGGTAATAGTAAATTGTTGTTTTACTTAATGAGCCATCCATTTCTGATTTATGAGACACTTACCGTCTGAGCACATTTACTTCCCTATTTATATTCTTTAATGCCAGGCACCAGGCAGGTAGACACGGTAACCACGATTTAACTAGCTGGCGGCTCACCAACCATACAAGAACGGACCCCGTACCGGGATTCGAACCTTCGATCTTCCGCTCCCAAGGCGGACGCCTTAACTACTCGGGCAAGGGAGACAGTTGTATTAAGAAGATTAAGGGCTATACTAATTTGATAAGTCAAATGCTGAATCGGTATGAAAAATACCGGTCTATCATGTTAACACGCAACCATGTGTTCTTCATCTGTGTTTTATATTGAAACAGTGTGTCAACCAATATATTGTGAACGTACTAAACATGCAACAAATGAACTAGTGTGATGGCGTGATCATCGCATATAATCGAAAAATCGTCGATAGACATCCTTTATCGACGACAATCGATTATGAACTACAATAATCGATTATAATCAAAAATTTATACCTTTTTTTAAATATGACGGTATTATATTAATTTACTTAACAAATATCAAGGAATTAATGCGATACAAGCCCATCTGCATATCAAAAAGAAGCATTTAGATCAGTTTCGCTTTCGCCCCTCGATATAGATATACAATAATAATTATAGGGACTACACATATATTCTACCTGTCCAGCGTATCTGTAGGTTCCATTTAAATAGAAGAGATCAAGCGGACTCTTCATTTTTAATACATAGCCAGCATTTTGTTTTGATCCAGCATCGAAAGTCGTGTTTCCAATAGGAGCAATTGTACAATTTCCTTCCTTTTTGTCCAATGTGTAAGCCAAACCTGAAACAGTGACAGAACGTAAGTGTAATGTTGTGTTTGTTTATTCGAATTAATCGGTTCCGAAATTTTCTTCGAATAATGCATGATTTCGAATAGCCCATATCAAATAAACGATGTCCGACCGGCTTTAATTGAGTCAAGAACAAGAGAATAAGCTACTTTAATATAATTACCAATCCGTGTTAAAACAGTTACTGCATGTTTCCGCGAAAGTGTCAACAGTAAATACTCACTAATAAGACCACTGTTAGGACCCTTGGAAACTGGTCTTCTTATTGAAGTTGTCTTAATATTTAGGTTGATTAAAGAGCACGACAGTGAAATCGAGGTGGTCTTTAAATGGGGTTATAGCTATATCACTATATGTAGCTTCTAAATTTTGTATTTAAAAAACCCGAACAATGACAGCCATAACCGTACATTTCCTGTAATTTAAAATTCCTGCCATAATTTTTCCCATGTGTAGTAACCTGAAGGCCATTTAAATTTAAAATGAAATATAAAATGGTGCAGTCATCATAAATACACATATTCTATCTGAATCTTCTGTAGAATAGTTGGATGGTCTGTTAGAGTACTGTTAGACTGACTGCGAACAGGCGTATGAACTTTCAGGAGCGATCCATGTCAATTTAGGTAGTAAAATGCTCTCGTACGTAAAACTATAACCGTTATTTGGTTTACTTTTCTATCAAAACACAACCGTGGATTTTTCTCAGCCAAGCTTTACGGACAAACACGAACATTTCATTGCAAATATTTTGAAATTTAATGGTGCAGGTAATATATATTCTTACGGTCGCAGTTAATAAAATAACAATACAGTAACACCTCACTTAAATACCACCTCAACAATAAGACCACCTCAATATTAGACCACACTTTTCAAGTCCATTTTGACTGTTCCACTCTTTATTCAACCTCGATATTAAGACCACCTCAATATTAAACCAAGTTTTCAAGGGTTCCAAGGATGGTCTTATTATTGAGGTTTACTGTATATATATTGCAGAGTGACAAATTTAGAACTAGATCATACCAGAACTGTAATCATGTATGGTAGATATAGGATCGGATGTAAACAATGGTGGGCTGGGTTGTGTGTTCACCATATCATATCTCACCAATTTAAAATCTGAGTCATAATACACCTGAAATAAACCATATGACAGATCAAGTCAAGTCAAGTCAAAAGTGCATTCAAAGTTATATAGGCAACCGGCCCAAAATACACAGCAAGACATTTATATGCAAAAACAAAATACAATTTCAAGCGTTGGGACATCAATTAGAATACACAATAATCAACTCTTAAGGGCAACTACGATAAAGTTTTATGTGTGTGTATTGAAACTAATAGACCATGAAAAGAGCGTTTTATATGTATGCTATCAGATGATAATTATGATAAACTAAGGCTGTAATTGATAAACAAAGGCGTATAATTATACATTCAGTCATGTTCAAATAATAAAATTGCTAATGAAAGTGTCTCAACAATCTATTTACATAGAGGGCAGCTCTGAAAATAGTGTTTTCATTGTTTGATGAGAAAATATTAAAGAAGTCATGTAAAGTCCTATTGGAAGTGTACCAACTGAAAAAGTACTGATGACGAACATTATTTAACCTTTCACATTGAAAGAAAACATGATATTGTGTTATAACAAATAATGTTAACAAATAAATACTAGATAAACACAAACACGTAAATACAAAATTTCATTTTGTAAAAATTGCATAACGAACTCATGTATGTAATCAAGCAAAATTTACTTATTCATGCTTAAAAAAATTCTTATATAGAAAGAGTAGTATTTTTTTATATTTTGTGTTCGGACAAAATAGAAATTCATGTATATGTCATTCTAATATTTAAAAAAAAGTGAGGGGACACCCGGGTTCGAACCAGGGACCTCTCGATCTGCAGTCGAATGCTCTACCACTGAGCTATATCCCCCATGTAATACATTCAGTGATTTTGTAGTATATAAAAGTAGTATTGTTAATATTTCTACAGGTTTCGCTTGATAAGTGGTATATATATACAGCTGGTTTATATCTTCTGTTTATACATACAATGAAATGGGAAATCATTTTAAATATCATGTGGCATATTGATATGATAGCTAGTTTGTTGTACGATCGTTATATTACAGTTTCAGTTAAGAATATCCATTGGATTGAACCTATATTTCTGCTATTGGAGAGAAATAGCGTACATGAATGTATGTTTTATTTTCACTAATACTCTCATATGGACTAGCTCGCTAATTTATATATTATTCATGTGCAACGTACTTAAAATGTAGCATGCTAACGTATGTCTCGCTCACTTTAGACTTTGATAATTATTACGAGATGACAAAAGCGACACGAAATGTACACTTTACAAAACTGATAGGTGTGCAGGTATCAATATGACCGTATCTTGGTCAATATAAGTCTGATCTTGCTGAAATGTTCAACAAATGTAGCGTAGATACCTGGCATAAATCCCCAGGTTGAACAAATAAAATCAATAAATGTGAAGATGCGAAACAATCAGTACTGCAGCTCCCACTTAAAGATGAGCTGGTGGATTGGAGAGTCGTTAGCGTGTGTGCCCACTCGGACTCGACGCATCATGTTATTTAAACCGATGAATTTGACCCGAGAAGAATAGCCAATAGCCAATATACAAACTTTCGTGTAGAAGGTTAATAAATAAAAAGGTTATTCGACATTAAAAAAGTGCACACTTATACGTTTAGTCACGGACGTTTATATGTCCGTGGTTTTGTTCAGTGAATATGTGATTTACAATCTAAAGAATTTTGCATTTACGGTCGTCAGATGACCTAACCAGAGTATTCGTCCGGCCCACTTTCCCATTTGAATCAAATGTTGAATAAGTACATACATGTGTATTGAAGACAGCATCTAATTGTGGAATGGTGATTTCTTCATGATATGAGAACTGACCCGTCAAGTGTGGAACTTCCTTCGGAGACAGCCAACCTAAATATTTACAACATATTGATATATTCCAGAGGATATTGTCACGAGTTCTGTCCCTTTATCCCATCTAGCACTCGAGATGGGATAAAGGGCAAGAACTCATGACAATCTCCTGTATTCCTTATTTGGTCCGTCAATAAAATTGAAAAGCAAGATCCCATAGCAAGTTACGAAGGGTACTAAACCTCATAGTAGTACTTTCCGCAATAGATCGACTCCGGATTGGTATAACTATTGGTATTTCCCTCTAATCCTGCGACACAAACGACAATATACTGGCCATTTATATTGTGCTCGAATCGCAATGGAAAACAAAGACAGGATTTAACGGTCTTACTAAACTTTAATGGATCTAAAATTAATATTGTGTACCGTGGGTAAACACCCACTTTTAGTGAATTCCGAATTTCGTATATTCTCATTAATAAATGTCTCCTAATGTATACTGGTCCAAAGTGCTAACCAACCAGAACGATTTCACATAGAGTATAACAAAACTACATGGTAGCTATAACAATACATTGAACTATCGAAATATGTCCTTGTAAACATGTCAAAATCACATGCATTGCTTCAGATCACTTTGCAGTGATGTAGGGATCATTTACAAGATACAAAATGACGGGTTATCCCTTTCGACCAGTATATAACACTTTTCACAGCCTTTTAAGGCTTGATATCATCGCATCATTTAACTGTTATAAACCTGATTACACAATATTGACTACAATATTAACAAACATTTATATTATACACAGACATAGGAGTAGAAATGATTTTTCTCTGCAAAGATAACACGAAGATATTATTTTATCCTCTAAAACACACGCAAACTATGCGGAACATACCATGTCTAGACACAACTGATTTAGTATATGTTTTAGCTTAAGTCTTAATCAATCAGATTACTGCTTCTGAATTGATAAGGAAGTGTTGTTAGCGTGTATTTGTCACAGTTTGTAATTCCTATGTTTGTTAAAATATGAGAAAGAATAGTATACGGAAGCAAACATTCATAAAACATGGCTTCCATATTCAGAACCCTAGAATACATAATTAACAAAACAAATATGACAATGAATAAGTATTCTTACCAAAAGACACGCTTATGTCAACAGCGGTATACTTTAGCTACAATATATAAACAATACTAGTAACCAACATTATACAAATAGTTAAATCAAAGGACTGAATGTCCTGAGAGGCGCCTCCAAAAGGCAAGACTGCACGTTTTCCATGTTATCGTACACTGTATTAGAAATTAATTTATTCGCCAAAATGACAAAAATAATGCAGAAAAAAATCCAAAATTGATATACCCCTGACAAATCAGCCATTATAGTCATCAAATATATAATAGAATCAGAGGACATTACATGTACTATTTCCGTGAGACGATGAATATGGCGGTACTTTGAGTAGACCACCCAGTTGACGATGAATATGGCGGTACTTTGAGTAGACCACCCAGTTGACGATGATAGCAACGAGACTATCAATCGCCCCCAAAATAACACCGTAATTAGATTTAAAATGCAAAATAAATTATTACAATAAAATAATACAGAAAATGACAGTTGGTGAAATAAGTAAGATCATCAAGCAATAGTATTAAGATCTCAAATGGAAACACCGCGAGCGAAACAGACTCAGCGACTATTTCAGTGGTGACGCAATCGAACATTACAAAGTAAATTAATGTTCATGTATTTCTAGAAATAAAGTATCAGCTTACCGAGTCATCTATTCCTGTCAGGAAGACTTCTATTTCTAGGTTACCAGAGTACACTGCAGTTTTCAGTTTGTTAAACGCGTCTTGTATAGATGGTTCCACCTTTTGTGGGCCATTCACCGTTCCTTAAAGTAAAACATGATACATTATATAATTATATTTGGAACGTAGTGCTTATTATTAACTCAGTTCATTGCACATTTCTGTAGTGTATTCATTAAAATTGTGGATATATTGCATACATTTTGTTTATTTGTATATTTGTCATATTAAATTTTATTCAAATTTTACAATGTGTTTTAATTTACCCAAACAAAAAGGGTTGAGTATGACCACTTCTTTAAATAAGAAACATATTTAGGACATTATAGTGTGGATTAACATTACACATGATACGTAAAGGGAATGCGCGAGTTGGATTATTCTTTCGCGACATTTGCTCATTACGGCAGTTATGCGGTCACGTGTGCACACGCATGAAGGTATTAAACATACTTAAAAATACAGGGAATGCCACATATATCAGAAAATTCATCTCTACACAAATCCCAGGGAAACATTAGTCTACAAAACATTAGGGACTAAGCCTCGGATATGTTAACATGTATGGGAATAGGGTTGCAAGGAACAGTCTGGTCGACCATCATAAGACAACTAATGAGAATTTAGGGGACAACAAGGGTGGGGGGGGGGGTTAATGGATGTAAAACATCAAGGAACAAATCAATAAAGTCATTAATCATAGCTGAAATAGTGTTGGCAAGTAGTGAAATTACAGATATGTCAAAGCATTCTCTTTCGAAGTTGGGAGGCCATAAACACAACTTATAGTGTCTTATTCTTCGACTTTTAAAATGTCTTATTTGAAATGCGTTCAAACTTGGACAGAATGACACTAATGTAAGCGACCCGACACAGTTAATGCTGATATGAAAATCACTGATAAAATAATCGAATACTTATACGTGATATGTAAGTTCCCACTCACTAGAGAAATGATCACACGTGCTATTGATAACAACAGCTTTTCCGTCACCAATATGTTGTT
This sequence comes from Mactromeris polynyma, assembly GCA_032209605.1. Taxonomy (NCBI): domain Eukaryota; kingdom Metazoa; phylum Mollusca; class Bivalvia; order Venerida; family Mactridae; genus Mactromeris; species Mactromeris polynyma. The sequence continues at coordinate 17,745,269 of JASFXZ010000008.1, forward strand.
TGCTAAGTCTACAGGGGCCGTTAGGGTCCTTAGGACAAAAGTCAAAACTGTTGCAGACAAATCCTGTATAAAGCACGCAGAGTCTCGAACAGTTCACGAAGTCATTGACTTCGATACTTTGGTAAACTTTGTCGTCATATGTTTCCAGTTCTTTTCCGGATATTTGTGTAAACTGGGCTGCAATATTTACGTACAAACTTTGAATATTATATCTTGACATGAATAAAGAAATAACTCTTAAGGGTCAAGAAGTACATTTTATTAGATACGACATCTTGAGCAACGCAAAAGCCGATACTCTCGATTCTACGAAAATGACATCAGTTAAAATTTAAATGTTGAAACCTGTTGCTTTATTGTGTTAAATGTTTAAGAAAAAGTGTTAAAATTTAAAGATGTATCTGGCTCATCTGAACCATCCTTTTTTTAATGGACTTCATCCAGTATAGTAGTAACATAGTCTAAAACATCATTAGTAAGGACCATTGCCATGTATACTCGTTTTAAACAATCTTTTTTAATCATATTACTAACAGACAAAACTAGTAAAAACACCTGCTTGTTAATAAACTGGATTTATTTGTTTAATTTAATGATAATACAAACTTTTTTTTTCGACAAATACAGTGGGATACTTTATAAATGCTTACTTTGATATTGCATATTTATTGAAGTTGTAACTAGACAAAGTATATTTTCGTGATTGCTTAGGTAAGCAAATAAACAAAAGAATGAGCATAATATATCTTTAACAGAATACCTTTTTTCAGATATACCGAATTAGAACCAGTCTTCAACAGACTAGAAAAATATTTCCTTTTGTTTTGTTTAATTTTAATTTTTTATCAGACTAAATTAATTTTTACCAGACAATCATACACATTAAATTTGGCGAATTCTGCTTTTCGTAACGGCGACTCACTTCGGTAAAATATAAGATTGCCTAAAAATATGAGAACAATATAATTATGTTTTTTAGGATTTGCGCAAAATTTTGCACATACGTCAACATAATTTTTTCAAATCGATACCTATATATGGTGATCTGTCGATGAGGGTAGCGGATATGTATATCTGCGAGTTGTCATAGTCTAAACGTACATCTTGTACTCGGATTGGATTTACATCCATTGTATCCCGGAACCAACGGCCAGCATTTAATATCAGCGTTCCGGATGTACCGGTTTTATACGATCCTGAAATGTAGAACAAGAAACCCATTTAGAAAATTCTGATTCAAATTTAGTGCACTACTATGCTTATAATGTCTTTGAGCTTAAAATGATCTAAGTTATAAGCTAAGCAAATGCCTTAAATATTGTCATAGTGGATATTTTAATCGGCAAGACTCGAGACTGGTTATATTCGCGAATGACCGAAATGAGTACCGACATATCGAATGGCCGAGTGAAAATGTATTTGTCTTCTGCGACGTGTAAATATATGCTGGCTGATATTTTCGCGACCTTTTTTTAATTCGCGAAAAACGCAAATATTTTCACGTCGCGAACTTTACCAATTAAACAGCAAACACCAAATCTCACTTTTCACGACCGTTTTCAAATAACTCGCTTTTCTGAGTACAATAAAAAATTAATTTGACAGAAATTTCCACCTGCGTCACAAAAATACACGACTTAAATAAATTATAAAATAAACCATACAATTCAATGAACAATATTCCTGATGTCACCATATTATGTGCATATGCTACGAAATTTAACAAGTACAGTCGGATGTTGTTTATTTGAACGAGGTCCGGCTGTAATTGACAACATGAATCGAGTGCTGTGATATTTATTGATAAATTTACCTGGAAAACGAACTGTAAACTGTAGCTTTGAAGATTCTGAGTAACAAGACGATACATCAAATGTCGAAATATCCGGATGTTCTTCATCGAAATCAACAAAATTATAGATCACGTGATACGACAGCTGTAACAGAAACAACAACAAGGGGTTGCATGTCGCCCAGATACGGACATTTGTTTATGTTTTATATCATATTAATAATGATGTATAATGTTGATGTTGTTAAACAGTTTTAGCGTGGAAATTAATGCCAGGTTTTCATTCAATAGCGTGTTAGTTGTCAGTTTTCATACAACATGTTGCCACTGAACATTATGTTGTGTTCTACTAGGAGTTTCATGCTGTTTTCAACGGTATTTCAGTTGTGTAGGTTGGTCAGTTCATTTTATCAAAGATCCTGGGATGCCAACAAGTATTAACCTGTTCTGCCACAAGTCAGTGAAAACTTCCCCACATCCGGTGAAGGACAAATGACCCTGTATGTAAGATCTCAGTCATATTATTACAGAGAACATTCACCTTACACGAGGTTTGAACCTACGGTCGCCATATAGCCTGTCGGTTTCACTAACGACTGGGCTGAAACCATTTAAAATCCATTTCATCATGCTGGTGTATGTATGTGGTATGTGGTAGTTTCTTACAACATTGGAATGATCGGGGTTTTTAAATTTTGGTAAGAGAAGTACAGTAAAACCTCACTTAAAGACCACCTCAAAAATAGGCCCACCTCAAAATTACGAACACACTTTTCCAGTCAATTTTTTCTTTTTATTCAGCCTCAATATTAAGACCACTTCAATAATAAGACCAATCGTCAAGGGTCCCAAGTGTGGTTGTATTATTGAGGTTTTACTGTATGTTATACCAAATCAATTCCCATACGAACGTATTCATTGTTATTAATATAATATGCATTTTCTTACGAACATTGAAGCCAGATAGAATACTTACATCCGGAATGGTGACCTCTAGGAAGACTGGAACGTTTGCGGGAGATGTTTGTCCATCGTCCGGTTCTTCGTGAAAACCATTCTATCAGAGATATCGTGATAATAAACTTAAGTAACTTAAGATACCTTACGTCACCATAGTCCTAAACTTGTCAAATGTTTTAATAATATGTTTCTCTCACATTCGCAATTTCAAGAAGTTTAAACCGTTGCTGAATTTAATTAATATATAACGGACTTAGTAAGAAGAATCTTGGGATAAATGAAATATTATCCATGCTATAAACTTAAACATGTATGTGTACAACTATCTGTTCATACAATTATTATTTCTTTACCATTTATTTGTTCCTTTTACATTCTGTGAGTTGGTAATTCAAATATTAACATGATTCCTTTGTAGCTAAGTGTCATCATCACAACGGTAAACTGTTCCTTTTGATTTTTTTAATTGAATTTACTCTCAGCACATACACGAATGTAATATGAGGTGAACAAAACAAACACATTTATACAATACCATATACAATACCATATACAATACCATATACAATACCATATACAATACCATATACAATACAGTACCCTTCAATGTGCTCGACAATGTTATAATTGGTACCATAAAACCCCACAGACAAACTCTGTACTTTTATACTCTTCTACTGAAGTTAACAGAGAATTAGTCCTTCTTTACGTCATGTTTTAAAGCAGACAACTTTCGGTTGCGTTTTTAATGTCTCTACGTATATCAAAGCGTACAGTGTGGTAACTGGGTCCCTCTTTGTGCTCGTATGGTGTAACACTATACTGTATTACTTAGCCAATTTCATTTAGACTTAGAGATAAAATGTGATGCTTGGTTTGCTCTGGGGGTTTTTATTCGAAACACGAATATATCGACGACAAGAAATATCTTGAAAAAGATGGTTGGCGCAATTTGAAAGTTTACACTTGTTGTGCAATATGATAAATTGCCGATATGTTACGATTGCTGGTCACTCCAGATCCAAAATGGGTTTCGGTAAATTCACCGAAATTCAGTGCATTTCGGTAAGGTAACATATCAGTTATCGAAATCGTCAATGTAACAAACGTTGTTCGGTTGAAGAGAAATTGGTTAACTGGTTAACGTTAGATTTGATTGGTTTACACAACACTGATATGCAAATAGCAAACCCATATTAGTACGACTGTGCCCAAAAACAAACTTGAGTAAGGCAAAGCTAAGTTTCCAACATGATATTAAAGTGTCTGGTACTTACAGCCAGGAAATAATACTCAAATATTGCCGTCATTCTACCTTGTCCTGGTACGGGGTAATCTTTACGTCGAGATGTAAATACATCACATTGTAACCCTCTGGTAAATCTCTGTAACAGAAACAACACATGGTCATACTGATATCTGGCTTGGTTTAAACATTAATATGAGGTATGTTATATTTAATGATTAGATAGTTAGTGAAATAAGGCAACATTTTTTCAGAACTCTTAGAATTAACATACTTATATTCAGAAGTTTTTGCAGAAATATGCATTTGAAAATTTGCTATTATTGCATCTCTAAATTTTGAAGTATAAAGTAATATAAGAATTAGAATCAAACTTTTCTAACTTTATTATTCGTGAAAAGGATTGTCAGAAAGAAGAGTTAGTGACAGTGTTGTATCTGTGTTGCTAATACAACTATTGTTATACTTATATCTAATCATTTCACCAATGTTTTATAATTACCTGTCCAGTGTAAGCATATGTATTATCTAGGTAGAATAATTGCATGGGATCTTTCATATGCACAACATAACTCTGTGTACCATTTAAGTAATACACTGTTGTATTCTCGCCCACATCAAACGATGAGTTGGTAATTGATGAGGAGATACAGCGTCCTGTTACCTGATCAATTGCATAACGTATACCTGCAATATTTCAATAACCATTCAATGTATTTTGTCAAACAAATTAAGTAAACTGTAAATAGTCTGCAAAAAGCTATTACAGAATGTGGTATACCTAAAGCACAAAGCCATTACAGTATATAGTCTATCTAAAGCACTACAGTATATAGTCTATCTAAAGCACTACAGTATATAGTCTATCTAAAGCACTGCATTATATAGTCTATCTAAAGCACTACAGTAGATAGTTTACCTAAAACACTACAGTAGATAGTCTATATAAAGCACTACAGTAGATAGTCTACCTAAAGCACTACAGTAGATAGTCTACCTAAAGCACTACAATAGATAGTCTACCTAAAGCACTACAGTAGATAGTCTACCTAAAGCACTACAGTAGATAGTCTACCTAAAGCACTACATTAGATAGTCTACCTAAAGCACTACAGTAGATAGTCTATCTAAAGCACTACGGTAGATAGTCTACATAAAGCACTACAGTAGATAGTCTACATAAAACACTACAGTAGATAATCTACCTAGAACTCTAACCACGACAGAAGATGATCTACCTTAGCATCTAACCCACTATTTAAGGTCTAATACAGCGTCTTATTTGAAGAAAATAAAACTTGATTTATAATTTTACGCTTTTACGTAATTGAAACTCACCATATCTAAAGTCGTGTATTTCCGATATTGGGTTATCGGTATTCAGCGGAGGCTGGGGTGAAGCAGTACGATAATCGTATCGTATATATCGATTCTCTTTATCATACCATACCTAAAATATCGATATACAGAATAAACTATTGATATATAGAGACAGACAGACGGACGGACATTTTCATGCGTACAAAAAAGAACGCAGCAATTAAGAAAGTGTCAAAATGTGTTTAACCAAGTACCGAGGAAAATTGTAATTCAAATTTGACCACAATTCATAAGACGACTATCTAATACTGGTGTCAATGTCGCTCATGAAATATGGTCTGTCAATGAGGAGCTAACGCGTATTTTACTCATTCTAAATTACTCTTAAATAATCTCTTCACGATTTTATATTCGCATCCGTTCTGCGAAAGGAGAGTTTCCATTTCTACGCATTTTCGTAGATATACGTGCGCAAATTTGCTTCCTTTTCAAATTATCTCTTGGACAAACAACATTGAATTTCCTTTTTGTCATCTTGTCTCTTCTTGTAGATGTCCGCAAAGGATTCGCATCCGTGAAAAAAATCGCGCAATGTGCGATTTGATACGGAAGTGTATGCGTATGCGGAACGAACAAATGGAATCGACCCCTACTATTTTCTCTCTGGGCAATTATCTGAACATGCGGATGCTGATACGTATGCTGAGACGGATGCGGTTGCGCGTTTGTGCGCGAATGGAAACCGGGACTTAAGTGTGAAAAAGAGGGTCACAAGGAGAGCGACATTCACGAAACAGGGCCTTCCTAAATTGTTTTCTCGGGACTTCTCTAAGATTATAAATTTAGACAAACAATGGTCTCGGCTTTGAACCATTATATAACAAGCATTGTTTACGTCTGCCTGGAAGATTTTGTCGGATCCATCCTGAATTATTTCTTGTCTATAATGGTAGAATTGTGGCAATGTTGGAACCGGCTTGGTATTTTTGCGCTTGCAGACGATACCTTTTGGCGTCTGAAAATAATACACATTATTAAACGAAAACATTTTATTAAGACAAACTTTGATTTACAAGAACAATGAAACAGATAATAGTTCACGTACGTCGTAGTTCTTTTAATAGTACAGATGCTTCATTTATAAACATGTAAAGACTGAAACGAAGACTTAGACTCTAAATTAATTTTGCAAAAGTTAAATGTACCAGCATTTCGTTTTCATTATATTTATAGGGATGACGTTTTGTGTTGCAGACTCTACACTTTCTATAGTTTTATCCAAATATGTTATGTTGTAACAACGTAGGAGTTAACATTTTAAAGTCTAAGTCTGAGTATCAAACTTTCATTGTTTGTGAATGAGACCCAAAATGTAGCAGCTCTGTACAAACTTGCCAATGAAAAAATATGAGTAAAATAAAAAATTAAAAAATGGTCACAATTACCCACTAGATTCATGACAATAGAAGCTATGATGGACTTCATTGTTATACTGATACATATAACAATGACGACACACAACAACAACAACAACATAACAAAGACATGTTCAAGCCAACTCAGATAAAATAGAATATAAATGCATACTGCTTACCTCAAACACGCTGGGATCGACAATTGTTGTCCGGAAATCAACGTAATCATAATTATGTTCAAAGTTTTTTACCGAAAAGGCCCGGGCCTGTACACCAGTGGCCCTTGCTCTGACAGGAATCTGGGGCCGTTGAATTGGATCTGTCCAGTTCCTTACTAGAATGAAGAACACACAATTTAACTAGCTATGAGACCTCATAGCGTGCACAACCAGCTGAATCAGCAAATTAAAACTGGTCATGTTACCATATCGTAAACTTCTAGCTGTGATACAGTGTTAGCAATCGTCACTAGATTTTGTGTTGGTGTAATGCAACGACTTAGTTATATTCTGTATTTCAAGCTTGCAATCAACATCAACATCATCATCATTATCATCATCATCATCATCATCAACACCATCATCATCAGCACCAGCAGCACTATCGTATGTAATACAAGAACCACCATAATCGCAGAGAAATGAAAGCCATAGGAACATATAAAATGTATATAACAATATTATTAAAAATTGACAATTCCTAGCTGTATTCATGAACTAACAGTCCGTTTTGTGAATAATATTTTGAAAATTACAATAACAAACACAATTAATGTCCATACCTGTAAAGTAATAATCCAAAGTAAAGTTGGAGAAAAGTTGAGGCCAGTACATACAGCTTCTCCACCAATCACACTGTATGCCGCGAACTGTGGCAGTACCCATGTATTCCTGAAAGAACGATACCATTGATACAAGGGCAGATAAAAGTTCAATAACTCTGGATTCTGAATATTGCCGAAGTTTTAACAAGAAATGTCTTTAAAAAAATGGTCGGCGCAATTTGAAGACATAAAAAACTGCCGAGGTGTTACGATTGCTGGTCACTCCAGATCCAAAATGGATTTCGGTATATTCACCGAAATTCAGTGCATGTCGGTAAGATAGCGCACCCCTTATCGAAAGGTTAACCAATCCGCGTCAATGTTACAAGCGTTGTTCGATTGAAGAGAAGTTGGTTTAGAGGTTAACGTAATATTTGATTGGTTTACATAACACTGATGTACAAATAGCAAAGCCATGTAGGTACGGCTACGCCGAAAAACGCCACGTACTTTCACGGTCGTATTTTGCCCGTTATATAATACTGAAACTCTGCAATGGACAACAACGAACAGTATAGACAGACAAGAAGACAACTTGTAATTGTTACATGAAACTTTAGTCACTAAGGTTGTAAGAGTTGTTTCCCTTTTCACGTATAAATGATACAGGCTTTGTTCTCTTTCTACTTGTTAGTTGTTGCAATAACACAGATGAGCATACTGATTACCATTCTGTATTTTCTTAGCTTGGAACAGTAACATGAAAGTAATAATTTTAAATTTCACTTTCAAAATAAAAAGAAGAAATGAGCATTTTGTTATACAGGATACATGTTGCAGGAGATTATCTAGAACATTGTGTCCAATGAGCATGATTAAAATATTTGATCAAATTAAGAGCTTGCAAACCTCTCCAAAACTTTTGGCAAAATGTATAGCGCCCCCTGTCGTGAATACATGATAAGATCCGTCTGGTTCGGTTACATTACCAAACAGTATATTGTTGTTATCCGATGTTAGATTGTCTGTACGACATTTGTCGTCTGAAATATGGTAATAATACAAATATGGCAATAATACAAAAATGGCAACAATACAAATATTGCAACAATACAAATATTGCAACAATACAAATATGCCAACAATACAAATATGACAACAATACAAATGTGACAACAATGCAAGTATGACAACAATACAAATATGACAACAATACAAATGTGACAACAATACAAGTATGACAACAATACAAATATGGCAACAATACAAATATGGCAACAATACAAATATGGCAACAGTACAAATATGACAACAATACAAATATGACAACAATACAAATATGACAAAAATACAAATATGGCAACAATGCAAGTATGACAACAATACAAATATGACAACAATACAAATATGGCAACAATACAAATGTGACAACAATACAAGTATGACAACAATACAAATATGGCAACAATACAAATATGGCAACAATACCAATATGGCAACAATACAAATATGGCAACAATACAAATATGGCAACAGTACAAATATGACAACAATACAAATATGACAACAATACAAATATGACAAAAATACAAATATGGCAACAATGCAAGTATGACAACAATACAAATATGGCAACAATACAAATATGGCAACAATACAAATATGGCAACAATACAAATATGACAACAATACAAATATGGCAACAATACAAATATGACAACAATACAAATATGACAACAATACAAATATGGCAACAATACAAATATGACAACAATACAAATATGGCAACAATACAAATATGACAACAATACAAATGTGACAACAATACAAATATGGCAATACAAGCATACGTATATCGGAGCTAGAATGATGTTTAAAATCATTAAGACAAGAACTTGTTCCTGAAGCGCCCGACTGCTTCGGCACTTTGTTGTACACCAAAACATTTATTCTAATTCGTCATCTGACGTATCTGCTGTTTATGAATTCTGATAAAAATCTTCGTGAGCAAACATTGTTTGTACGATATTGTTCATGTGCGAATTTTGGGAGTCAAAGGTTCAGGTAAGGGTTAAAATGAAGTAGATCAAATTTAGTTCATTTATATTTCATTGTATTTGTTATGAAAAAAATGAATGTAAATCACATTTCCTGCTTGGCTGCTACTTTGGTATTTAATTCGGAACGTGAAATTAGTAGCAAGTTAACCTGAATTCGTGAATATTTATTTTCCTCAAATCTTCTTGCTAAATTCAACAAAGGCTTTCTTTAACTAAGGCTTTAAGAGGAATCTAATAAGAACTAATTGTGAACTATTCAATAGTTAGAAAAGGTTAATTATGGATACCAACTCGACACTAAACTATGGTAGTAATGTCAAAACGGAACCTACATCTCATCAGTGAATTATGTAATCATATTGACACTTACCTGAAATATAAAACAACTGAGTATTTGCGTAATCAAAGATCATGGTGTAAAGTGTGCCATTGTTCTTCGTTTGTAGTGTAGCTCTATTCCCAAAACTGTCGAAATATTCGTACCCTGTAACCGTCATCCCTTTATCGATTATGTTGGCTTCTATTATCGTCTGATACTGATCGGGTAAATCCGGTAATGGTGGTCCTGTTGCTGCTCAAATGAAGAATATATTGGATATCAGAACACATGTCCAACACATTGAATATACAGTAACACCTCAATAATGAGACCATCCTTGGGACTCTAGAAAACTGGTCAAGGCGTATTATTGAGGTGGTCTTAATATTGAGGTTGAATAAAGAGCAAAACAATTAAAATTGACTTGAAAAGTGTTTTCTTAATTTTAAGGTTGTCTTATTATTAAGGTGGTCATTAAGTGAGGTTTTACTGTACTGAATTTGTCATACGTCAACGGTACGGAATCTGTTCCAATAGAAATTACTAGATTACATTCCTCACAGTGCAAAAATTAATCCTGACTCTTACCGCGATATCAAATGATGCCACGACTCTGACGTTAATCAGGGTCACTAACACGCAGCATGGACTATATAGACATGTCGAGGCAATTCCCGCATTTATCAACTTTGTGAAGTCGTGAACTTGAATCATAACTGAACTCTGTTATACTTACTTGACGTGTTAAAACGATGACAAACTTGTGGCGTTGGTGTCGCCTGCTGAGCCCTCACTTCCGGTAGAACCATCAGACAAAGTACCAAAATACCCGCGAATTTCTGAGAATTATAACATTATTAATGTAGAAATAATAACAGGGTTGTTTACATAAATGATATTACAATAAATGAACGCTGAGCCAGTTCCAAAACTTTATCATACGAACCAGTGTTAAGGTTGTCTATTGTGAATGTATATACAAATGTAGGGGGCCTATACTAGATACAAATATTTTACTCCACATTAAGTTATGTTATATTCTGGCTTATTTTTACGTCTATAAAAGGCCCGCGTGGAGTTGAGTTTATTTACCCTCAGGTATCCCATATAGGTGAGCAATAAAAGGCCCCGTCAGTATTGCGGCTTTTATATTGTATCTCTCTATGTTCATCTTCATCGATACGAAAACGCTGTCACTGATTGGTCAGTTCTTTTCGGTGCTACAGTGGTATCAGGACTCTAGAAATCCACTAGCCCGATGTCCCGATATCCCGGACAAACCTAATTGACAATTCGGGCTACCTGGGACCAATATATACTGGTCCAAGGGACTACCAACAATCTGAGTTGAACTTAGTCCAGGGCAAGTCTTTTTTAATGGCTATTAATGACACCCACAAAATAGTCGTTAACTGTATGGTATGCAGGGAGTCTGTCCAGTCAGAGCATGGTCACACATATTATGCAGTGTTTATCCTGACATTTTTTTAATAACGAATGGCCATGATTTTATTCTCGGACAACTGGCTTCCCATGTTTGACAAGTCAAATTTAATATGTACACCTGTTCGGGAAAAGTGTATTTGAGGAAAATTTCTAGAGCCCTGGGTATGAATTCGTGATTGTTATGAGCGAATGGGTATATGAAAAAGTGGAACTTGATAGATCGTGACAAACTAGTATGTGTCCCGCCCCTCTTGCTACACCATCCCTCCTACTGTAGCGGCTCTAGGCATTTCCCCATCCGACACAGCTCTATCGTTATTGGTACCGTGAGGACAAACAAGGTACATGTATATCATTAATCTCAATTTGTTTATAAACAATATTATATTATAAAGTTTGTGAAAATTTTGTCAACACTGTAAGTATTTATAGTGTAATCAAGATATGCGTATACGCACTACAGAAAAACATGTATAATAAGAACAAATACCTTCATGACTCGGATATATCCTGGGCAATCAGATCTATGCAGAAATCACATGAGGTTATAAACGTTATAATTCCTCAATGTTAATTGTTTACATGATATCCTTTTGTTTTATAACACAAATTTAAAACACTTTTCTCGTCTGGACTTTTGATCTGAGATCAAGTTCATATATGTACCCTCTGTATCATGCGGAGTTATCTTATCAGACACCTCAACTTGTTATCTTATTTATACTGAACATTACCAAACGATACAGACAAATCATACATACGTCCGTTGTGATATGACCATTAACTTCACATACATTTCGATAAATTAGTATTACTTTTCATCAATATTTCAAAATTGAAACACACTATAAAACCTCTTTTAATCGGAATCAAAGCTTTCCCACTAGAAACATTTCGAATGTGTTGAAGCAATAAAACATGCACCCCTTAATCACAGGAGATTGTCACGAGTTCTCTCCCTTTATCCATTCCAGAGTTATCTCCCTCTATCCCTTCTAGAGCTCTCACCCTTCATTCGTTCTCTAGTGTATGTGTATATAGCACTATATATACATATACTATAAAAGGGGGAGGAAGGGAAGAGAACTCGTGACAATCTCCTGTGCCCCTGCTGTACAGAAATTGATGGCATTTTTATTTGAAACCTTTTTCTTCATTTTTGTGCTCGACTTTATTGTGATACTTACAGTTCATTTATCTATAGACTTGAACAGTGAAATGTCTACAGAATTGGCACCGCAACAGTAGATAGAGTTCATGCATACTGCTTCTTAGTGACGGTACATTTTCAAATATAAGTCAAGTACCTATTTAACAGACTTGTATGTTATATTGAGCACACGTTTGGCGTCCATTGTTAAACCTTATTTATACCTACAACTGTCGAGTTAAGTGGAAAGCTTCTACAGTTCATTACCACTCTCCATAAAGAATATTTGGGAAAGACCACAAAAGTAAACTGCAGTAAAAACTCAATAACAAGACCATCATTGGGACCCTTGAAAACTGGTGTGAATATATAGGTGGTCTTAATATTGAGGTTGAATAAAGAGCAAAACAGTAAAAATGGACTTGAAACTTGCGTTCTTAATTTCGGGATGACTTTTAAATGAGATTTTACAGTAGTTCGCAACGTTATAATAACAATAACTGCAGCATATACGCATTAAGGTGATACAGGGGGTAGTAGATAAAATGTTTGACTGTAATAACTAACATTGATTACAGTGTTATCAATCAGCCTTCCTTCCATTGTTGGTGGTTTGTGTTCTCATTTACAATGGACTTAATCATTTCAATTATAAGTGGGGTATATAAATATAGTCAATGATATATGTAGTGTAATCTGTTCATTGTGTGTAATCTGTTCATTGTGTGCATCACTTCTCTGCGTACATGTTAGTCTGTACTTCATAAATAACTCTTCCTATACTTTATTGATAATTGCCACCATGGTAGGTACACTGAAAAAATTATACTTAAAACAAGAGATGTTTGTAAAATATTATGCCCCCTGTGACCTTTGACCCCAAAATCAATAGGATTCCTCTGCTACCCAAGATGAATGTGTGGACCAAGTTTGAGGATGAAAGGTCAAGGGGTTCTCGAGTTATTAATCGGAAACGAAAAGATTAAGGACCGACGGACGGACATACCGACCGACATGTGCAAACCAATATGCCCTCTTTTCTTCAAAGGGGGGCATAATAAACAATTTCTTATGTGACATTGTGTGAGCCAAGCTTACAACATTAGTTACAGTAAATGCATTTATATGTTGTCTTTACGTGGAAGACATGCTCATGCGTGGTTTGATGTCATCAACATTTTAATCAATGCAGACGCCATCTATACTGGTTTATTAATAAATGAGAAATCTAGACTGGTTTAATAATTTGTGAGACAATAGACTGGTTCATGAGCCTAATTCATTTCATTCACTAATCATCATTTTCTGGACAAAGGGATGTAAATATATAATAAAGCACCAACATAAGATTTTACCTTATCTGTATTTCACATTCAATTGGTACATATAAAATACCAACATTATACACAGAGATGAACAATCAAATAATGTTAGTATAAATATTGTAAAACTCTAAACATTTACTGTACAATCAAAATTTACATGTCAATATAAACAAAAACATCATGGAAATAAATACTTAAAACACCCAGTGTTAATGATAAAGAGAATAATTAAAAATTATGATGCAAAATTCTTTGTTCACAGCCAGAAACTATACGTAATGCCTTAATGAACTAGTCACAGCCTATCAATGTAAAATAAACACCAGCATATCAAAATACAAAATAATTTATGTAATAGTACAAAATATACTGGAGATAAAATATAAAATATTAAATTTTGTCCATATTTTGTTCAGTTAAAACTACAACCAACAGTATAAAATTGTGAATATTTTGACAACTAAAACAAGGGAAATGCAGGATATATGTATATATTTACAAGTAAATATCTTATTACGCATAACATTTAAACAAATACCAAGCCAGTACTGTTTGAATATAAATGGCTTATTTAAGACATAAAACTTAAAATTCACAATCAACTGAATTGCTACTGAAATCAGGATTTTGTATTCATTCAAAGAAAAACTTACAAGAACACACTTTAGTTCCTCTATTTGTAACCTAATTGTTATATTATGAGCATATTGGTGCATAAATATCAAATTGATATAATTGAAATAAATGAATTTCATCTAAAGAAACAATGATATCAAAAAGAATCAGCAGCAAAGTGTGTAGGTTTTTGATTGTGGCAATGTCTAGTATTAATCATATCAGTGTTCAACACATACAGTAAAACCTCAAGTTAAGACCTCCTTAATAACGAGACCAGTTATCATCAGTACCAAGGATGGTCTTATTATTGAGGTTTTACTGTAAATGAAAACCGGCACAAATAGACCATTATTTATGACAAAGTCTTAACGTTTGCATATTCTGTTATAATGAAAACTCACATACTGTACTTTAATACCGGAATTTAATTGAAGTTCTAAATCAGTGCATTACGGATATTCTTATTATGTAAGTGAATGTGGACTGGATTTATGCAATTCAATTGTGTTCTCTTAATAACCATAAATTGAAGATGCTACATTTGTATATAATTAAATGAAATGGTAAAAGGAAAATTATGAATATTTGAACTTCGTAAAACCAAATTAATTCATGTATAAATTAATACTCAACTTCATAAAACCACAATCATGTACAGTGTATAGTAAGCAGTAAGTTGATGCTTTTGTATGAAATAATGCCTCTGTAATTGTTTATGCAATCTATTACTATCACTAAAAGCAAGTGCATGTATTTGCTTCGACTGAAAAAGTTAACATATGCCCTAAAAGTTATATTTAATATCAATCATTCACATATAGATACACATAATAAAGTTCCTCAAAAGCTGAAGAAATTCTTCATATAAACCATATAGATTGAACATCCATAAGTTAACACTGTTACTGAAATGACTCATTCCAAATTCCATCCTTATGATTAAAGCAAAAATCTGAATTTTCTTACAAGAATGACAATACATAGAAAAAAATAGTTTAAAACAATGGTAATCGACGAAAGGAAGACATGTATATAGCTTATAATTTTCCTGGTCAAATGTACATAAAAATGGTATCAAGGTCAAACATTACTAAATTTTTTATCTATACATAAATTCTCATATTTAGTGTGAAACAGAAAGAAAGAACAAGCAGATTGTGTCTAGAGACAATACCACTGCAAGCATAGGTTCCATCTAACAGCAGATTGTGTCTAGAGACAATACCACTGCAAGCATAGGTTCCATCTAACAGTAGATTGTGTCTAGAGACAATACCACTGCAAGCATAGGTTCCATCTAACAGGCAGGGGGGAGCATGATACACACCTCCTATTGGTGGGGTTCCAGGGGCCCCTAACATTGAATTCTATAGTAATAAATTGTAAACATTGTCTTTGCCAACTTTCATGCTTCTCCGAGCGTAAATACATAAATTTGAAAAAAATTCACCCAACCCCAAATCCCCTGACTGATAATGTTATGTTGTTTCCACTGAATCTTTAGCAATTATTTCATACTGTAGACTTTGATTTTATATATTACTCAGCTGAGTAACTGAGAATGTCATGCTATGAGCACGTTCTACTAGACAAATAGTTCATTAAATTATACATTAAACAACTTCATAACATTTTGGACATACTATCTTTTAGAACTTCAATATTTCAAGAATTTTTAATGAAATCAGAAACTAAAACATTTTTTACACATACAGACAGACGGACATAACTCAAGTAGGGTGTAACTGTACCATGTAAACTCCAGCATCTGGCACTGAAAGTACACTTAACATATCACATATATATGGCAACTATAATTGTATAAAAATGAGCACCACAATTCTAAACAATGGTTATATATAGAAATATAATACAGTTTAATTCCTAGTAAGAAAATTGGTCTAAACATCTACATCAAATACAGGTAACCTCGCGATTAATCACACAACGAAACAGAGTAAATAAGTTCTCTCTCCAGGTCATAAAATACTTCACTTACATTGGTTCTAAATGAATTCAAATCCAATCCTGATACATCTACCGTCAATATGAACAATTTTCCATCTATTAAGAGAGAACCGTACACACAGATTACTGTAACAGTATACATATGGTCTACATATGTTTATATCCAGTAAACAATGTCAATCAAGTTTGTCTGATGTTTGTCAATATGAAACATGTCGCAAACTTTTTAAGTTTGTCTTCTTTTTTCTTTTTTGTATCAGTATACTGTAATATCTTCATTCATTAAGTAATGTATTACTCTATGATAATGTGCACAGTACTTTCGATTAAATACCAAAGCATAAGGTTCATACTGCTTGTGTCATGTAGCAAGAAAGATACAGACAGATAGACAGACACACAGACAGACACACATGTACAAACAGACACACAAGAAGATGTTGATCTATGTTGCATAGGAAAACATATACAAAGAAGCATACATGAATGTATTAGGTTAAAGTTCTGTCTTCCCTAACGAAGCCACACTATAAGGTTTATATAACAGACACACATCATTGAAGCCTATATCAATTTAACAGACTCATAGAAATTTTCAAATGCAAATAAAATAACATGGACCTATTGTTTTGCAAACAGTTAATTAAGTAATGAGGTCATGTATTAATCACGTATTTTCTGAACAAAACATCCAAACTGGCAATTATTTGATATACTAAACATGTTACAAACTTTATAAAGATTAAAATAATAAAACAAATGTGTAATATTTATTTATGATCAAAATGACAAAAAAACAATGAGGTAATCTGGTTTTACCAAGATATAAACATATAAAAAAAACACAGACACATGAACAGACAGCTGAAAATCAAACAATTAGGGTACCTACATGTAGCTATCACTTCTGTATGCTAAGTTCAAATTGTAGAAATGAAAATTTATTATCTTAAATGCGACAAATACACATAAATTTGATTTTTAATGCACATTAATTTGTTGTTATCTCAACTACATAAACCAATCGTAAATGAAAGCCTTAAAATTATCTAATTATAAATATCTTAATTATAGTCGCCAGTCATTGAACAGTGTAATTGTTCAGCTAACAATGTTCATCTATATCTCTGTGTAGCACTCATCAAATGTTAGACATCATTAATACTACAAAACTTCATACAATTGAATAGTTCAGTCTTTCTCTGTACAAAGATGTAATACTAAACCAGTTTGATATGCTAACTGCAGACACCTGGCTGTTATCTGATCAAACTCTACACAGCATTTAAAGTTGAACAATTTGCCAAGTAGTGAAGACTCTTTTTTTGAAGTACTCCTAATTAGTAAATTTAACCCAAAACCTGTATCAAATTCAGAGATGAACATTTTTCATGCATCTCTGATTGTGATGTCCTAAACATAAAACATAAACAAAAAATATGCAAATCATGAAACACATCTGATTAAATGAACTAAATCATACCCTGTTTAAAACATTCTCAAATGTATGAAAATGAAATAAGTCAATGATACAATATACATACTGGCTCTACATAAAACATGAACAACAGCATAACGGCCATAGCTTACTCTCCTGAGTATTTACCCAATGAAATAAGTCATACAACTTTCCAGTCAACCATTCAAAAACAATGATATAAAATAGAATAATATTTACCCAACTTAATCATTATAATTATCAACAATTCCATCCATTAAATTTATCAATAGAAAACTAAAACTCGATTTCAATTTTACTTTTACAGTCAATGATTTTCAGATAATTTACAATGTAAGTTCTTATTGCAAACAATAGCATCATTGAAGTATGTTAACTTCTTTCAGCAACAAATAAAATTACTAAGATTATTATGTTTAATTTTCATCGAAAAAACTATCGGTTGTTTTTCATTATTTGTTCAAACGCATTGATGGGTTAAACTTTTTTGAAATGGTGTTTTAAATCCACAACAAAATCATTTATAGTACAAAGTGGAATAATGTTTGACTGACCATAGTAAATTATGACCATATTCAGCACTTAACAGTCATGAATACATAATAATGATTTATGCGACATACAAATGAATATGAAATGATATGTGTACTACAAGGGAGTACATTGTACCACTTCACACAACATTCCCTGCCATATAGATATACACAGCCTTCCACCACACATCCTTGAGAAGTTACCACATTATGTGTCAGATCTTGAGAAATCATTTCAAACATACATAAATTGATATAAATTCACACTGAATCTCCAGCCAGTTTTCCTGACGTCATATATCAATATGTATGCATTGTACAGTACAACACAACATCACTAGAAACCAGCCCAATTTCTTGTAACAGAAATAACAACACTTTGTTTGCTTCCACACAACAAAAGGTTCCATCCTCTTCCACTCCTATTACTCCAGCATTTATAACTTTTTATAAGTTTTCTGATCACAATTCTGTCCCATCTGTTAGCAATACTAATATGCTCCCAGTATTGTATGCATTGTTATATTTGGCTAAGTAAGACCACTGTGTATTAACACTGTACACAGCTGAAGCACCATAGGTCTACAATCAGTAAATCATTCAATGATTTCATTAATTCTTGAACAATTTTATGTCTCTTAAGCAACTTAAGACTTCAACAAAACCATGTTTCTAGCTGCAACCTACACCAAATAAATATCGTGCACTTTAATGACACTCTGAATTTATCAAATAGTAAATTTAGCAGCCGAAACACACATCTTTACCCACAATATTGAACACTTAAATTAAAACTGTCACTTACTGTAACATTTAACAACACTTTAAAGCTCTCTGTTTTAGCACATAATTAAACTATACAATGAAACAAGAACAAAACTCAATGTGTGTCAACCATGTGCACTTGTACATTGGCTAAAACACTATGTGGGTTGTCTCTAACAGGCATACCAATAATAGTTTGTGATGGGTCAACTTGCTCAATTATTGGCTGATATCCTGACAGTCTTGTTTGGGGCGGAGTTGGACTACGACTCCGCCTACTAACCACACTAGGTGGTGGTGGAATAGTCGGTGTTTTTGATGAATGTATTCCAGGTTTGTATCTTTCTTTTCCAACAATCAAAGGTTCCAAACATGGTAAGCTTGCATGTTCGCTGTCGTCATGTGGCGTCATTGTACTGTAACCATGGTCACTATCTCCGCCAGCTGGTCGTCGATACGATGTGTTCACACGATATGGTGATATACTAGCTGGATTTTCAAATGTTGCTAAAACGAAGTTTGTATGTCCTGTAATGAGGAAATTAGTAATGTTATACATTGTGAATACTTGGCAGTCATTATATCATAGACTTTTACAACAGTCAAATATGTAAAAGTCATCTGCTGTAAATTTCAGCAGTTAAATCGTAAAAGAATCTAACACTTCAACAAATTAATAAAAAGAACAATATAAAAAGAACATGGCATTCATAAAACAATTGGTTTCAAGTTCCTGCAACCAAAATCTTATCACAAAAAGGTAAGGAAATGATAACTTCTTTCTGTAGTTTTACTTCTTTCTACATTTCAAAATTATTAAATGATGAAGCAATCAGATTTAATTGATTTTAAACGAACGGTAATTATCTTCTTACCATTAGCATTCTCTTCAATTTGATCAGCATCTTCTGTTTCATAAAACTGTGAATGTCGGTTCTGGTTTTCCGGTAGCGTACTGATGTACTGTAAGGAGTTGCGGTGAACACGGTGTCGGTAACAGTACACACCAAGAGCTAACATAAGGAAACAACCCATAATTCCACCAGCTACCGGACCGACCGGAGCATTTTTTGTTCCAGTCTCTTCATCCCCATCTATGGGCACTGAAATAATGATCAAGGGTAATTACAAATGTTGCACGAATTTCAAGTCAATAAATATACACTTTATTATCTGTATAAAAGCATATAACCACAGAGACTTTTTTTTGAAAATTTCAGCAAATTACAAAATAGCATCATAAATCACAGATCTGTTTAAAATAATGTCAGAACAAAATTTGATACAAGCAGGAAATAAGTAACAAATCAATTCACTTACAAACTGCTCTATCTCCATACGGATTTCTAGCGCCAACAACACCACCAAAACATGTCACCTGGCTACCGCAGAATGGGTGGGGTAATTGTTCATGTACCTCCATACCATCCTTATCATAGGAATCAGAACTTTTAGCCTGACACCATTCACATCCCAGTACACCAAGACAGTCCCTGTACAATATATTATATTACTCATTGAAGTATGGGTGTACAAATCAAGTAAAAGCATTATCATATAATTATTATTTTGATATTACTTCACTGTTTCAACAAACTAAGCCATCACATGAAAATAAATAACAAAAGAAATGACATCACATCACAAAATACTGATACAGAGACAAGTGTTAAAACATTTAAGTAATTTGTGCCCTATGTATATTATTGCATCAAAGAATATATAGAAGTTCCCATAACTAATACAAATGTAGTAATATACAACAATCTTGCTAAAAGTGTATCGAATAATTGTTGCTAAATGCTCAAGGGCTAATACAAGCACACTATTTATATTGAATTTCCTTGCACACTCATAAAGCACACAACAACCAGAGTGTAGTAATAATCATAGAAATTACTATATGCCAAACTTTTATATAAATAATCAGTTGCTGAGAACAACATAATAATAACAAGCTTATAATTTATTCAAGGCTCAATACACTGAAAATGTCAACAATAATTAGCAGCAATTATTGAAGGATAGAATGAACAAGTGCTCAAACTTACATCTGGGTTTTTTTACTCTCACATCTAACTTTATTACACTGAGTGAGAGCCTTAGATATCTCCGGGTCGATCCTTGGGATTTCTTCTTTCTCTGGGAATCTTGGACAACTTGGATTCCTGTAAAATACACATCAAGACGATCACTTGATAGCTATATGCCTTTAACTCATCAGCATTGGGAAACAGGAATGACAACACCTATCCAATAATGCATTGTTATTTACTTACCTCAACATATTTTGCATAAGAATTTTAATCTGAATGAATTTGAATTGGACTTGGGATACCTAACACAATTACAATTCCTAGTGTCAAAGCAAACATTATTTTATATGTTTTTCCCCATTATTTTAATGTGAAAGTTTTAAACAGCATGCCAAATGACAAATACTTACATGTCCTCAGACTTCAGCAGATCACCATTACAGAAATCCATGGCCAGAGGACACTCACACGGACACTCACACTCTGCCTGTCCCATTCTGTTACAGTTCAAACATAGACGATCAAGCTGAAATGATTAATATAGACATTAATTTGTACTGTAAATAAGTATGAGGATATCGATAAAATAAATTAAACTTTTTTTTTTAAATATCCCATACACATTTTTTACATCAATTGAGAAACAAGTTCTCACAATTTATATTGATCACTACCAATGTCTGGTTCCTTGGTTTTTATCAGTACTGATGCTTCATTCAGGGGGCGTGTAGACCCTAAAACAATATTGCCCATAGCAGGATTCAAACCCACAACTTCTAGATCAGGAGTCTGGCACTCTGCCCCATGACCAGTATGCCTCTATTTCTATCACAGCAATCACCCCAATCTATTTCATTATCACCAAAATGGTATTTCTAGCTAACACTAAGTGTGGAAAATGTCAAAATGAATACAGTACAAATGGAAATGAGCAACTTAATGGTTGATAACAAAACAACAACCCAAGCCAGATCAATCAGTTGGTAGAGCCAAGTCAGCCATTCTAAAGGTCATATGTTCAGACCCTAGACAAGACATAAATCTCCAGAAATCCCTAGAATGAAGAACTTACCCATCATTGCAATGTGCACATTCGACTTATAACATCACAACAGAAAGAACCATAAGTGAAGTTTACTTTGTTCAAGTTTACATTAACTAACAAAATTTGGGTTTAAAGAACAGATATTATAGATATCAACATAGAAGCACAAACATACCATACTACAAGGACAAAATGCAGTAGCAAGGTCACAAGTATGGTTGATCATTCCGAGGAATATATTGGTTCCTGGCACAGATACAATCTGGTACCTAGCACAATGTTCACCATGTACCAGATTGGTCAACACTCCCTCCAAACTTGTATTAAACTGAAACAAGACAAGATTATGAAATGATAAACATCAAATTTCAATGCAAAGAAACCCCACAAAATTAAATTAATTTATTGTGTATATAAACTGCAAACTCCAAATATTACAGAAAATGGACCATTTAATGGTTCAGGATTATGCAAAACATGCTTCAATACGTACTGTGTAGAACCTCTGGATTGTTCTATCATTGTAGCGATTACATAACTTCTTGTGCACAAAATGTCGATGGTTCAATATATCGTTGGCGACCAATGGTTCCTGAAAGAATCACAGGACATATATAGCAGACACGTAAGTACCAATTAACAACATTCACTATAAAAATTTTTAACTCTTTATTTATAGAAGGTAACATATTATGAACTTACACAATACACTTAAACAATAAATAAATCATATTTTCAATGTGGCCTTCTTATTGAACATAAACATATAAAACAAAAGACATAGATTAACAAGTACAACAAGTGTCTAGAGAGACAGATGATGTTTGATTGCATACAAAATTGAAACAAGTTCTTGAATATCAATCCACTATCTAAACTGAACATTGTTAGGCAATCTAGCATACATTCCAGTTACATTATTCTCATACTGGAAGTAAGGTAACATGGATTATGGAGAAGTCAGGACTCTAGCTTACCTTATGTGTTATATGTTGTTCCTCTACAGGTCCTCTACCATCAGGTTCTACCAGAGATGGATGTGCAATCATATAACCATCATCATTGATGAGAAAACATCTGTAAATCAAACAATACACAATATATATGAATGCTTCCACAACAAATCTGTATTATTGACGGTGGTTATGATAGCGACTATTTCCAAATGAATTTGATGTCACAAACTAAGCTCTTTCTGTGTATCTTCCGTTGCTGAATTTTGATTAAAACTTTTGGTATTAAATGAATCTAGATCAATATGTCTTTAAGATAATGTAAAAATCTAAAAATGTACTTTTCCCTTTGTTTTTACCAGGTTTAATGCTATTTTTCA
This sequence comes from Mactromeris polynyma, assembly GCA_032209605.1. NCBI lineage: Eukaryota > Metazoa > Mollusca > Bivalvia > Venerida > Mactridae > Mactromeris > Mactromeris polynyma. The sequence continues at coordinate 17,768,822 of JASFXZ010000008.1, forward strand.
ACATTTATGTCAGTTATACATTGCAGACAATATTCCTGGAATTAATTATTGACCAGTACTAACTTGTCCCATCTCCGGGGAGAGCATCCAGAGCTCTACCATCTACGCTAAACAGACAGGGTCCTATAGATCGTACATAACTTGCTGTGACAGATATACAAAACAGTGCTTACCTTACGCCAGACAGTTTACACACCGAGATGTGATCTAACAACATTTTATAGAAATATCCCAAGGTTACGTCCATTCCCATAACTGCTATAATTTTATCAGATGCACTGTGTAATGACTGGGCTCTGTAACAAGGCAACAATGTAATTGTATATGCATGAAATAATATACATGTACAACATTATGTGAAACATTTCTGATAATCAATCCATATTAGAAATATTTCAATTTATCACGTTTATCAATCAGAAAGATGACAAATTCTGTAATCAAGAGTATAAGCAAATGATAAAACAGTAAAAATAACATCAGATATACGGCAAAATTAAGGATGAATAAAATTCTCAATAAAAAGAACACTTATTTACTTTTTTCTTAAATTAGACTGTCAACAAACTTAGGGACTAAAACACAGCTGCCCACAACAACATGTGTATACTGGTGATAAATAAATATGTCTACAATACTTACTGTCCTTCATATATGGTATGACTTATGGTAGCAATATATCCAGCACCCCCAACATCCAAATATGGAGCAGTCAGCGTCACCTGACCAGGATACTTCATTGCTCTTTCATACCTAATAGAGAGAAGAACAGATCGCTTTAAAACAATAAACAAAATCAAAACCATGTTTGTACCATATTTAAGTATTTCTCATTGCCACAAACAGGCATTAAAACAAATTGAACATAATGAGGGATATGTAGTGGACGAGACATAAAGCATATAATCCAAAGTATTGCATTGAGTGGACTTTGATCACAAACTTCACAGTCTCCAAAATTTGGCACAAGTACTGGTCAGAGACACAGGAGGCAGACAACAAGAGTGATTAGTATAAGTTGTAAGAACTAGTTTGACAACTGACAAAACACAAAGAAGTTTTAACTATACTTTGGATACATTAATTCCAGTACTTATAAACAACAGTATAAAACAATGCAGTTATAGAAACATATGTAGAGACTTAAGTATTCAGAGTATTGAATGACACAATTATACTACATTTTATTATTTTTACTTTACGTATCATTCTTACCACAATTGTTTCGTTGGATCGTACGTTTCATCAAACAATGCCCCAGGGTAGGATCTAAAGACTCCGCTAGGTGTGGTGACATAACGTCGTACAATATAAGCCTTCCATTCGCTCACTTTAAATCTATGTTTCCACAAATTGTCTATACCAGCAGTAGCAGCCACATCATTCCTCACAGTTTCCTGTAACAATTATTTTCATTAATACACATAACTAATATTCATAGTAATTATTCACAGTATTAAGCCTCAAAAGTAATTATTTGCTTTTTGCTCTGCAGGAACAAACACAACTATCAAATAATCTGCCCCCCCATCTGAACCCTATGATGTGGTAAAATAATGGGAGAAAAAAACGTTCATACCAAATAGGTATTACATGCCTGATATAAATTAGCATTCAGAGGCTATGCAATTCTATGACATATAATAACCTCTCAAGACATATTACAATATAGGGACATTCGAGATCTCCGATGTACATCCAATATCACTATGTGATCGGGGAACTTTTTACATTAAGTTTGGTGATTACAAGTAAGGGTTCACAATCTTTATGAAGAGTTTCAGTTACCCTAAACATTGAATCAACGTATGCTACAGTGAAAACGCTCATTGGCAAAAAAGGGATGAACTTCTCAAATCAAAGGGCATCCCTTCATCCAAAAACATGAAACTCATTTTTACCCATACCTGAACTAATCAAACAACATTAAATCCAGCATATTTTGTCTAAAAAGTGGAAATCAGCTGAAAAGAGGCAACGTTCTCATCCCCAATTAAAATTTGTATATTAAGCTCAAAATGTTATTTATGTGAGAAATCAAGTATCAGAACACAAAGCACATGATAAAGCACAAACTGACCTTAAGTCCAGGATTACTGATCAATCTAGTGTCATCTTTCAGATACGCTATATAACTTTGTACCATTCTCTTGTTGACACCTTGATTTAGATGCTCAAATGGATTCACAAAACTATTTGCTGACAAAAACACGGTACTTGCATCTGAAAACATATACACACATAATGATCACATACAATATATTACCTATTCACTAAAATTATAATTGCCAAGACATTGGAATATTTCCAAATGAATGCTAATATAGGACTTGATATTATTCAAAATTACGAAACAATGTCCATTTAGATTTGATACAAAATTGACAAATTCTATTAACTTATTTCCATACCAAAAATTAAAATATGTGATTAGACGAAGATATAAACTAATATGCTAATTTAGAAGATTTACACTTAGATTTAAGGTGTGGGTTATATGAGTAAGGTGTGGGTTATATGAGTAAGGTGTGGGTTATATGAGTAAGGTGTGGGTTATATGAGTAAAACAGGAAAAGTATGATTCAACAGAATGTAAAACACATTATGTAAAGAACACATTGAATGTTACAAGTATAGCATATGAAAATTAACCTGATCCTGACCTATATGCGTGAATATATTACATGGCTATTACACAGAATGTCCACCAACAAAACATGCATTAACAGTAACTATACATCATGTGAGAAAATATTAACCTATTTTGTGATAGTATACCACATATACATTTGCAATACGTAAAGCATAGACAGCCAAAGATAAATATAGACAAGTAATCAACTGTGAAATTATGCTTATAGAGGTCAAGAGGAGATGGCTGATTTTCACCAGCTATATATTGAGTAAATTTAGGTGAAGAAAAAACAATGCATGACACGAACCTGTGGTGGCCAGCTGTTTGAGATGTAGACACATGTTGTTGGTAGGTAGTATATCAATTCTATGATAAACAAGATCGGGTAGACTCACTGAAAGTAACAAAGTATCATACATTACACCATAATACCGGACAAAAACTTTGTGAACAAGCATGTCTATTATTATAAATTATCCATTAAACTAATGAAAAGTATTTGAATATGGATCAATTCATTTGATATAATACAATAGACTGATTGACAATTCATTATTTCGACCATTTATTCTCAATATCTGAATTAAATAACAGCTCACCAAACGAGCCATTAACAAGAAAAACACTTTACATTACACCCAAAGACACAGTATAAAGTCTTATACAACATCTATGACCAAACACAAATAATTCAGATAATTATGCAAAACAAGACATACAGTAGTATAATATCGCTTATGTTGCGACACTGTTTTTCAAACACAAACTTACCATGGTTATTTAGATGTTTGACTGTGTTCTGCTTCTGTAAGACTTTGATCGCAACAATAAATGGTGTGCTGTCAATCTGGAAAATACACAACATTTCAAACTAAACATCATTTAATTGGATTTCGAAGTCAGCAATTTCTGGTGAACCTTTAACCATTTTGCTCATACCATTTTACATGTAGTGTTTACATGACACAGTTTAGAACAGATTTCATGTATTTTAAGAAAACACAATTTATCTAAAGCTGAACTCACAGACAACAAAACTGAACAATACTTATAGACTGGTTTTACTCAACCCACTTGACACATACGATTATGAACTCTAATCACATCACAAATACATTTATTACACTAATACTGGTGAAATGAATTAACCTAAAAGATGTGTCATGTAAAACATTCTACTGAATCACTATTGCTTCAATTGTCACACAGGGAACTTTTTAGTACAGAACAATGCCTGACACAGAATGAAGAAAGCAGGCAGTTTTACCACACAATGGTTGAAGCTTATGGTACCACTTACCCGTTTCCAGATATATTTAGCAAAGAAGACATTATGCGTAGTAACAACACCAGAAGAGTTTGTTGTCTCCTTTAAATACATGGATTGTTCCCCTTCATTCCTCCTACAATACAAACATAACATTGTTATATACATCAGCAGCATCATATCTGCTCTAGCAACAATAGGATATACAGAAAACCTCACTAAATGTCCACCTCAGTAATACGATCACCTCAAAATTAAAAACACAATTTGCAAGTCCATTTTCACTGTATTGCTCTTCATTCAACCTCGATATTAAGACCAGTTTTTCAAAGGTCCCAAGATGGGTCTCATTATTGAGGTTTTACTGTAGATTCACATTTTACATTGTCTGTTGTAATGGGTTGAAACTAGATCTGTACAGGATGCACTATCCAGCATACATAAATAGAGCCATCAAAAGTGTTTATTTCCTTCCAATTATTCACAGGTAGAACTCATTAGTAGAAGACAATTTACAATAATGGTTTTCTATGGCATAAAACTGGCATTAATGAACATAACCATCACTCAATTATACTCAATATCAAGATATTTGCATCCTTAAAAACTTGCTTATTTTGCAATTTAAAATTACCTATTAACATATCCACATAGATTGTCCTGGATAGGGTTAAATAACAAACAAAACAAAAAATTTTAACACTGACTTAATTCAGTTTTTTACTCTAAACATTCCTGCCATCTTTCTATACTAGAAACAGGTATGAAGGCACATTAAATAACAAGTGGAAAGTCTTACCTCAGCATGTTGCTTCTAACATCTTCAAAACCAGCAACATTCTCAAAATGCCAGATATCCGTGTGCATCGGCTGGAGGTTGGTTTTGATCGGACGTGTAAATGAAGGATGCATGATGGTATATCCTTTCACATTTATCATGAATGCGTAGGAGTTATCTGCCTTGTTGAAGTATGTGATATCTTGTACAAGATCTTCCATGTGTAGATCTACTCCAGACATACCTATAGGAACTTTGTTGTGAAGACACGGCATACTGATACTCATTGTAAGAGCTGAAATATCAAATATATCATGAACACACAGTAAACAAACAAATGTTTAATTTTTACCTCCCCCTTATTGAGGAATGTGACAACATATGGGTATAAAATGCTGGGGGGTGAATTGGGTGTGGGGGTACAAGACTGTTTCGCAAGTCTGAAAAACCAACTCAATAATAAGACTACCTAAAAATGGAGAACACAAATTATTCAATCTCAATATTAAGACCAGTTTACAAGGGTCCCAAGGGTGGTTTTATTAATGAGGGTTTACTGTATATCAACTTTCAATTACATTATTGTCATGGTAACACATAAGTGCAGTTATTTTGTCACATTAAATACAAACAATAAAATATTCTCGGAATCTCTTCATGAAAAAAAAAGCTTAAGCCCATTACGCTAAATATGAAGAAACACAATAACATCACTTACAGTAACTGTTGTCAAATAGCAATTATCAAACTTATTCTTAATATTACACTGCAAGTTAAACTGATAATGATGACATATTGACATTACCTCCATCAGCACTGTCTATATATGGTAGGGAGAACACAGCATCTTCTGTTGTTGTCTTGTTGAATGGAACATAAAATCTACCCACTGTCATACTTAAATCTCTTGTATTGTTAATAGCTATCATCATACCAGGCTGAAATCAGATAATTATATTTCTATTTTCGTAACTTTCTCCATCACTTTTCTTTATATGTACAACTGTTAGCTCGTATTTGGAAACTGACTAGGATATTACCCAATACATCAAAAACTGATTCATGTCAGACTTTCATGTAATAGTCGAGATTGTTAATACAACGTATGGAAACAGTGTTCAATGTCCCTGAAAGCATCTGCAGAGACGTGTACAACCACTATAAGGAACAAGACCAATCTCATAGACTCCAAAAATTTAGCATATATTTCTGAATTAAAGGAAACATGTTTACATATTTAGTACATGAAAATAATAATTATTTGGTGATATAGAAAATTTTTGACTTCAAAGGGAAGACAAATTAAACACTTACCCGTAAAGGAGATTTACTGCGTGGACTGACTGTGTATTTGGTGTAATTCTGGTTGGCTATATCCTGTAGAAAACTTTTCTCATACATAATTGGCTTGTTACCTTAAAAAATATATCATAGTTGATATCAAAATATATCATGGTAGAAACAGGAACTAGGAACCATTAAATTGATGTATCTGTCTCATTTAATATTAAGTTATCAGGTAACGAAACAATATTTTCATATTAAAGTAATAATCCCTTAATAAATTAGACAGTGAAATTTCATAATACATGTATGAAAAGAATGCATTGTGGAATGCAATGCATACAACTTGAAGAATAAAATTGTTTTATGCTTTTTCATAGGTTTTGACATACAATAAAACCTCAATAATAAGATCACCTTAGGGACCATTGAAAACTGGTCTTAATATTGAGGTGGTCAAAATATTGAGGTTGAATAAAAAGGAAAACAGTGAAAATGGACTTGAAAATTGTGTTTTTGATTTTGAAGTGGTCTTATTATTGAGGTGGTCTTTAAGTGAGGTATTACAGTATTTATACTCAACTTACAATCAATAACAGCGTAGGTATTTATAATAATTCTGTTGTCCATTTTGCCATTATAGTAAGCAATGGTGGACATGACAACCTGAGCTTCAGCAAGAGATGACAGTAATCCTCTACTGATGTAGATAATCATACCATCACCTGCAATGGAGAAATATATATGCAATAATAATACAATAATACTAAATAGTACAACAATTACATTCAATATTCATTTTATTCATTAACCAGAAGTGTCCCAATGTGTCCACAGAACACAGATGCCCCCAATATGGGATTTTAAGTTGAAAAAGGGCGATAAGATGAAAATCGGTGGATTGTAACTGAAATCTAACTCAACCATCTAACTCATCATCCTATGCTTATGTGCCCAATATGAATTGAATCCATCCATCCTTTCAATAGTTATTGATCAGAAACCAATTGGTTTGCTCAGACTGGTGCAAAGACAGACAGGGTAACACGTTATGACTCTTTGCCATTCTTTGAATGTCAGAGGCAGAGGAATAACCTTAACATTCAAACAATGACAATTTACACAAGAGAAACTCCTACATAATCTACAGTAGTTAGGAAATCTTTATATATATCAAATATATATCCATCAATTTGTAATGAAAAGTGTTTTGCGTAACTACTAGTAAGTCACTCTGAAGGCCGCTTCCAGGAAATACTAGGACTTAAGAGATGTGGTTGTGACCTTTATAAGGTTTGAATCCTTAGTTTCAGAGTTGTGACCTTTATAAGGTTTGAATCCTTAGTTTCAGGGTTGTGACCTTTATAAGGTTTGAATCCTTAGTTACAGGGTTGTGACCTTTATAAGGTTTGAATCCTTAGTTACAGGGTTGTGACCTTTATAAGGTTTGAATCCTTAGTTTCAGGGTTGTGACTTTTATAAGGTTTGAATCCTTAGTTACAGGGTTGTGACCTTTATAAGGTTTGAATCCTTAGTTTCAGGGTTGTGACCTTTATAAGGTTTGAATCCTTAGTTACAGGGTTGTGGCCTTTATAAGGTTTGAATCCTTAGTTACAGGGTTGTGACCTTTATAAGGTTTGAATCCTTAGTTTCAGGGTTGACACTTTATCCATTACATTACCATGCCTCTGTGAAATATCCATGCCAACTACATTCTGTCTTTGATAATAAAATGTTACATAATAATATAATTTCAAAACCAGTCAAAATGGAAACAAAACATTTTAGATGAATGCAAGGAAACATTTATGTACAATGGAGTAGTCTTTGAGGCTTAGGTTACCTTTATTGAACTGCAGTAAAGATGATCCAATCATTTTAAAGGCTTGCTGGAATCCTAGCGAGTGATTGGTGGATGCTGAAAACATAAAAAATCATATTAAAAATTCCAAATCAATTCTGTTCAGTAGTAAATGATGGACCATCATCCAAAAACATAGCAAGAAGGTAGTAAGTAAAAACTGAGTCAGTAGAGCACTTGACAGCCACCTGGGGGTTGTGGAAGGTGATGATGTGTTATTGGTATGTGGTAAAGTAGGAAACATGTTAGGGCAAATGACTGCAGTGCAGTACTGAAATACTGATGAAACATGGCTTAAAACTGTTCAAGTTTACCACTACTTATGAATAAGGCATTCTGGAAAGGATGCTTCTAAGAAATAAGAGATGGTGATGTTTACTAAAACCATGAAATACATCATTTTGTTTGTATGCTGACAATGATAAGACAACAATTGTATCGCTATATAAAATGTACACAAAAATTACCATCTTGTTTCTCCAGATTATCTATAAACCTTGTGAAGAAGAATTTGGATTCAAATGTCATTGGTACAAGACTATTCTTTACACATGAATCATCTCTCGGGTATGTCACATCTGATGACAGACCAATCACAGCAATCTGCAAATATATATATGCACATATTGTAATCACAAACATGTTGAAATCATAAACATGTTGAAATCATAAACATGTTGAAATCATAAACATGTTGTAATCATAAAGATATTGTAATCACAAACATGTTGAAATCATAAACATGTTGTAATCACAAACATGTTGAAATCATAAACATGCTGAAGTCATAAACATGTTGTAATCATAAACATATTGTAATCATAGACACATTGTCATCTCAAACATAATCATAAACATGTAGTAAACATGAACATGGTGTCATCATAAACATTTCCAAAAATGACTTTGTACTTAGAGAACTACAGTAACTTGTACATCACTACTTTGATACTTCATAATAAAAACACATGAAATGAAATGCATACAGACAGAAATCTCATTCCTACTCAAGGAGAAACAGTCAATTTGCACTAAAAATTCTGATATATGCATGAAAACAGAAAATGGTGAGTACAACATTGCCAACACACTTCATTTATGGAAGAATTTTAAGTAGAAATACAATATAACATTAGAGACTTCATCAAGTGTATGCAATTACTGCTGTAAACTGAGACATGATCAAATTTAATGGTGCATTGCCGTCATGATGAAAGAACGATCCAATATAAGATAATTAGTTTCCCATGTTACTGCCCAATATTGTGTTAAACATACAATGAAGAACACAGATATATTCCCCGACAAAATAAACAAGAGCATGGCAAGTGGATGCAGACGCACTTCCGTCAGTTACATTATCATAAAAAGAAATCAAGGCTATTAAGGACCACAGCTGAGCTAAACACAAAAAAACTTAACATTGCTTAGCAGCCTCTGTTGCCAATAAATTCAGTCAGTGAAGTATAAGCATGTTGGATATGGATTCCTTAATCTACATGGAACGTTTCAGTCAAATTAGGTGGCACTGGGACGTATTCCTTCAAAGACATGGAAGGTAACCTGATAATTATCAAACTTTAGACACACACACTGATGCAAACAACAACGATAAGCCTATGACAATAACTCTTTGTGCTATCCACATAGTGTTGTTTTTTTAATTAGCTCTTAACATATACATACAGATAACAAAGTGTCTTCTACTTGCAACAACAATGATAAATTATTTTATATGTAATTCTATCATTCTGCCAATGCGGACAAACCCTGAATAGTATGTTCATTACATGCTGGTAATATTTCTGTAAAAAGACATTTTATGCTTATGAAAGGGGCACCTCTGTGATGTAACAGAGCATTTCTATAGGATCTAACAATTACATGTTCAATATTTGCACAATTCTGTTTGTGTTATTATGTCACTTTTGTTTAATTTTTTCTACATATTCCATTCAAATATTTCATAATAATTATTTTTCTAAACATTTTTCTGGCGACTTTGATGCCTTGCATCAACTTTCTCTTGTATCTTACAAGTATAAAACTAGCTTTCAATCCTAGCTTTGCAATAAATTGCATGGAAAAATGACAATCATATAAACATCAACACAATTCAAGCAGACAAAAATCAAACCAATGCAAACAATGCCAAGAATCTTATGATTCAAGTCCAGACAAATTCAACATGAAACCAAATAATGTTGATGTCTGACAATGTTGTTCCACAATCAAATATACAACAATGTACAGACGCATATCAGCCAGGAGAATTGAAGACTTGACAAAGCTTGCAGGATTCTAGACAATCCACATAAGGAATATCATTTCTAGCACGGTGTAACTATGACTCAAGGCATATATAGAATGCTGCCAGGCAGTTTTTAGGGTTGGAGGCACATTGCAGAATGTCTGTTGCATGTTTAAAACCAGTTAATACTGGTATTTACTATGGTTTATCAGGCAAAATGGATATTTTCAATGCAATATTGCAATCAATCGGAAACCTGCAATGATGGTTATCCATAATTAAGGAGTATTATATATATAATTATCATGCTATTTCACATTATTCATTTTCTAACACTACAGAATCTCCAGGCAATCACATTAAATCATCCCACATACATACTATGACAATTGCATCAAACATTACATGTTTGTATGCCGACACTATGAGTCTATACTTTGGAGAAACCAGTTCACGATACTTAGGAGGCAGAAATCAGTGTGTATCCATCCATAGACTGGTACAATTGTTCACAATAATTAGAGACAAGCAAGTAAAATAAATAGAAACAACTTGAACAATTATTTATCACATTACAAACAATGTCAGTTTTTATGTTGAGTTCTCTTTTTTAAGAAAATCGCTTTATTACAGAAATGTACTAAAATGCTGATGATAAATATACTTAACGCCATTAAAAACTCATCTATATCACTTCAGTTTTCATTTTGTTCCAAGTGTTAAACACCTTATATTGTTACAAATGTGTAAATAATCCTTCAAAAAGGAGTTAAACTATCGCCCTTGCATTCATATTTAATAATTGACTTTTAAGTTTATAAAATTATGTTTGAGAATTAAAATATAATTATTTCTTTATGATGTAATGTCACTGTGCTGACGCAGACAATTTTATGGTGTTGAGTATATGTATCAAACATGGAATCTTATTACAATAAATGTAACTGTGTGTTCATAATTAAAACAAACATCACAATGCTAGGAAGAAACAAATAATAATACTGATATTAACGGAAATGCAAGCAACCATCTTCACCTATCGCAATGATTATTTATAAATCTTCCGTCTTTCATGTTGTATAACACAAACATTAACTTAATTAACGAGGATCATACATGAAATTTATATTCTATCAAGGATATAATCAAACAACACATTCAGTCAAGAAACGGAATTCAACAATAAACATCAGTATGATAGGACATTATCAGAACGTATTACATGCATTGATGATAGAATTGTGTCACAGTTTAGTGCACCAGCAGTTTTATTGCATTTCACGAAGGTTTATGGCAACATAAATAAATGCAATTTAATAAAACTCCCCACATAAAATGAAGTATAAATCTGTGGAGAAAGTTATATGAAATCTGCAGTAAGAATCTTGTTTGTATTCAAGTATAATTCATAAAATGTAAAACAAACTATTCAATAAACGAGGGGTAGGAATATTATAAACATATCAAGTATGTGTTGACAATGTTAGCTGTGAACTGCAGATAATGTATATGACACTAAGAGTGTCACAAAGATAGTGCGTGTTTCAAGCATCCTCTAAATGCATGGTCCCTTCAGCTAGATGACTGTGTGGTACAGGCAGACAGATTGTGTGTACCAGAAGTGTGCAGACACAGGCCCATTGGGCTTATAGAGAGGTAGCCCAATGGCTCAATAGATTCTCCATAACATAGCAGTCCGCACAACACTCACAGGGGCATGGCCAGATAGACACGGCAGGAATATAGAACCCAGAAATAAAATAGGGGTTAAAGTCGAAAAAATAGTTAAAAAGGGTCTGGGGGAAAATCTTCATATAAATGTTAGATTCAGTGCATTTCAAAGTCTCCATGTGTACACTTAATTCCAATTAACTCCAGGATTGCTGCAAACTCACATCGGATCGAGTCTTTGAATAATACATGTCTTACATAGCCAACACTCTAGTACAATCATGCATACTGCTCACTGACTTACCCGATCATTTTCAGTGAAAGAAGCTATCAGATTCTTGGCAATACTTCTGGCCATATGCATCTGTGTAGCACTAAGTGAGTTCCCATGATCCATCATAATGACTACTTGCTTTGATTGGGGCTGCATTGTTGATACATACACATCCCTGAAAATATAAGTATACATGGAAATCAATGACAATACAAGAACATATCCAATATAGTACGAACATGGATGCACAGGAGATTGTCACCAGTTATCTCCCCTTCCAATATCCCTTCTATGGAGAAGGGGAGATAACTTGAGCATGGATGGCAGTGATTATACTGACAAGCTCTTTTTCATTTTTAGTAATTGCTACATCCTCATTTACAGTAATGAAAGAGATATTAAGTTGTTACACGGCACACCACTTACACAAGACAATGCCTTCCCCACACATATACCCACTCAAACAATGCTCCCCCACACATATACCCACTCAAACAATGCTCCCCCACACATATACCCACTCAAACAATGCCTCCCCTACACATATACACACTCAAACAATGCCTCCCCCACACATATACCCACTCAAACAATGCCTCCCCCACACATATACCCACTCAAACAATGCCTTCCCCACACATATACCCACTCAAACAATGCCTCCCCCACACATATACCCACTCAAACAACAGTCTACAAAAATATAGGCTCTCAAGGAGGTGCAATGGTAAACATGCATTGGAACAGGGGCACGAGGAATGCTACTTCTTCATTTATAGTATATAGCTACGGTTCAAAATCGTACATTTTGGTCATGCATATAGGGCATTCAAATGCCTGAAATGGTGCACTGACATTTCATATTGTCTGGTACAAGTTTGGTTAACTTTAAAACACATCACATCTTATACAGGTTAAAGTCTTTACATAATTTTCATTGGTCAAATAAATTACACTGGAATAGCAAAATGTCGCAATGTTCAGAGTTCAAGTAATATATTCAAATCATTTATGAAGGACACACATCATTAACAATTCTAGAAATAATTTTAAACACAGGCAATGTAATTACATGTGTGATATAACATCAAACACGCTTGGTTCATGCAAAGCTTGATAGCACATCACAAAGTTTGGCTATACAATACCCAGATACACTTGTAGCAGAAATAAAACACTAGATTTCATACAGAATAAAAACACTAACATCAGAGACAAGTTCTTATAGTAATACAAATACTCCCTTTAATCAAAATCTGTTTACCACACATGTAAAACAGACAACATGCTGTGATCTAGCTCAAGTATTTGGCAAGGAAAAAGAACTTATCAGGGAAAACCAGAATTAATTACGAGACACAACAGGGGTCTAACTGCTTTTACTGGAACAAGCTTCAAAAACAATCCCCGATGGCAAACTTAATTCTATCAAAGTTGGTTTTCAGGGGAAAATTTGAAGTATCCTATAATTTAGATATCACAAATCAACATCTTATACGAAAATGAAATATAGGACAAACATTGTAACATTGGTTTCCAAACAAATTCATCACCTGATGTACAATTATGTACAAGTAAAATGGCAACTGCTTGAAACATATTGGTTTCAATCAATCAATCTCGTCAAATAATAATTTAATGTACCGGCAGACATAGTGGTAAAGAAACTTAAAGCACCTTATTCCTTACTGAAGGTCGAGTGTTTGAATATCTGGCCTTGCATGAGGCTGAACTGTACTTGTTAATTATTAATATATCACAGGAACCAGCCACAAAAAGTGATCAGTACATGTTCAATTAAGTTGTTCATGCAATCATTGTAAAATAAATAAGTTGATATTGTAGACAATTGAAGGAATCAGCAAAATATTTGTATTGTATGCGAAAGATGACTTAAATGACTGAAGAGGAAGGTAAACCCTACAGCAAGGTATATCAACCTTTCATGGAAGAAACAATTCAATCATATCAACATAATGTTTAATGCTTACATCAATTTAAGCCATATTTGGCTACTTCAATGCCTTTAACTGGGATGAAAATTTATACAAGCATGCAGACATTTACAAGGTATAGGATACAAGCTGTAAAGCATAGGATGTTGGGACTCTTATCAGAAAGCCATAAACAAATAGGCAAAAACAATGTAGCTTTTTTCAGGTAACCTTCACATACATTGACCCAACGTTTCATCACAATACAAAGGCTGCTTAGTAGCAAGACTATGACTTTGAAGATAGCTTGTTTGTTTGCATATACTGCAAGTTGATACTTAAGTCTGAATAAAATTGACAAGTTTGCGTATTTAAACAGCCATTTTCATTCTTTGATCTTCAGTATTAAAACATAATCAAGAATGTCGAAACACTTCATGTTCAAATTCTATTCAAATGTTGTGTTTATACAATGCAATGGCTGTAAATTATTTCTAACATCTAAGTCACTAACACAATGCAAGCATGTTCACAATAAGACTCAATGTTTGTCAAAGACACAATGTATAGTTTTGAAAGGGAGAGGATATCAAAGACATAGACAGGTTTATGACAATAACATTTGCAATAATAGTTAAAACATGGGATCTTACAGTTTCCCCATTTGACTTGTTTTAAAAAATACTTCAGTCATAGATCACAAGATTGTTTCCATATCATTTTTTATGATTGTAGAATCATTTCTTATGCTTACCATTTCCACAATTCATTAAAATAAACCACATTTTCAGGCAAATAATTGCATATTGATCAACTTGGAAGATTTAATTTCAATGCTTCATGCAGATATAATAAATTTTTATTTAGATGATATCAGCCATATTTCTTAGCCCGTCCCGTTAGCACAGTCCATAGAAAAAACTGTATAGCCAAACTGGAGGTCCTAGATTTGAACTTCATGTGAGGCATTATGCATGTTCACCATGAAAATTCAAGAGAAGATATTATATTCGGAACCTTTTAATGTCCTGGTGACCTCTGACTCGGAAGGAATTAACAGTTAAGCTTGTGAAACAACAGGGTATAACTGAATCACTGGTTGATAACCTTCAAACAATGGGTAGGACAACTGACTGCCGATGATACCTACCTGAAATACTGTCATAAATGGCACAAAACTCTAAAATACACTATGTGTCTTTAAATGAAGGTTGGAAGAGCATTTTATTAACTTCATGAACATTTGTGTAGATGTGATGTCTATGATGCTAGACTTATACAGACCCATCAATTACTAAGACAATACAAAAATGTGGAGGCAGTGTAAGAAATAGAAGAATTAAAGGGGACGATAATCATGTCATTATTTCATCAAGGCCTTATCTGCAAAATTATTAAAGCGACTGAAAATTCTGTACTTGATATATCAATATGGGGTACATTTAGTACCAACGTTCTGTAAGAGCTTTTAAAAGTATGAATTTAATTAATCGATCAGAAAACGTTTTCAATTCCTTTATAGTATTTGAATGACTGACAACAGCTGATCATCTCAGTAATATAAGGTCAGTGGTGATAAAAATATTTTTCAGATGATTTTGAGGTCAGGATTATAATGTATTGATAAAACTTCAAGTATTCTGAAATTTATTAATCAATCACACCATAATGATCATTTAATAGTATTACATGTACTACACAATACTTTTTTTCATTTATTACAACCAGATTTTTTTTCACAGAAATTAATAACCAAGTATTGTTAAATTTACATTTCTTTTAACAAAAGCCAACCTGTAGAAGTATTTGTACAAGTGTATTTTTCGTTTTATAACAAGCACTTAAGTCATGAGGTATTCAATACAAAGTTGTTATCAAGTATCCTACCCTTGAAAACTCGAATAAGGACAAGAGTAAATATTGACAAAATTTTACGAAATTAAATTGCCGTCCTCATTTCTATTGGTAAACTTATCATGATAAAAAGATTTACTCAACATGGCTATAAGCTTCTACGATATTTTGTAACAAACTTCAATCAGTATTGGTCACATGCAAATATTGACTGACAAACTACACGAAGTTCCAGAATGTAACATTAAGGCAATAAAACATAACCAGGCTTAATCTACACTAAAAGCCAGCCAAACAATTGAACAAAAGCTTTGAAAATGTTGCCAGAATATTTTTGTCAATAACATTGTTCTGTAATTTCATTCCAAAGGATAAATAGGCAAGTCCCAGTCCGCATAATATAGAAAATAACTTCGAGACCAAAAAACTTCCCAGCAATAATTTCCAACAATGTTGAATATGACTTTGATCTGAGAAAAAAATCCATTGTTCAATCCACACTCGGTGCTTTTGATCTCCATAATTTGTTACAATAGCATTTGCTTTAATGTCTTTTTTGGAAAAAAAATAGAGTCATTCAGTTATCAAGGGAATGATTACTATAGAACATTAAATGAACATGCAATCATGATGACTCCTACCAATTAAATGAACTACAGTAACAAACTGATAGATGCAACAGAAGGCTCCAAAATACACAAATATTATGAGATTATATGTGTTGTAATTTCAGCTATGACAGGATCAACAGACACAGAGGCAAAGTCTGAGGTTCAAAATTCAACCATAAAAATCAAATAAGCTGTTCCACGACAAACCTGTACCGGTGATAAAAATCCACTTTTGACATTTTCTATTACTAGATATATTTTTCTTGTTTCATTTAATATCAAAAATTTAAGTTGGAACATCAAATATCATTGGGAAACACTCAATGACATGGTTAACGTTGACTGTCACAAAAACAGGTTTTGTTGTGGAAGCGACAAACTTCACATTATGAGTAAAGTATCATATCCAAGAGATAGAATTAAATTATAATCACAGTTTTTGTAAACAATCGAATGGACATAGCTATATGCTTAGTCAAAAAAGAAAGTGTGCATGGGATAATATGGATTTTTTTTGATACCATGGGTGCTTAGAAACATGCACATATTTGGTACCAAAGATCTGAAAGATAATTTAAATTTCTATCAGGTGGAATATTTGTTGCTATCTGTATTGCATCTTGATGGGTACATTATTGACCAATATCTCCCCTGCGAAAAATGTTCAAGAATTTTCTTCAGTTCTAGAATTATTCTAGAACTTCATGAATTATTCAAGAATCACCCTACACATTCAAGAACACGGGTTCTAGAACCCAGCAATTCTAGAATACTAATTCTTAATGACGCTAATTCTGAAAACTTCAAGAACATTAGTTCTAGAACCCACACAATTCTAGAATATCGATTCTTAACAATGTAAATTCTGGAACTTTGCTCAAATTCTAGAATCAGAATTCTGTGGACACGTTTAGGTTCTTGAATAATTATTCTACTACTGACAAAATTCTACAATATTGTCCATAAAAATTGCCTTAAAGAATCAGAATTCTTCAATGGATAAACTTCTAGACCAGTTCAAGTTCTTGAATAATTATTCTTCCTCTATATAATATAATTCAGATGCTAAAATATGAATTCCTGTTGAAAAATAATTTCTTACTGGGTAAATTTATTTACTCAATATAATTATTCTAAAAGTAACTGCCCACCCACAGGAAGATATTTATAAAAATAGCAAGGCATGGCTACTGTTCTAGGGCACTGCACTTTCCTTAATGTCCTCTTATCATTCTATGAGGTTCTTTAATACTTTAAGACTAGGTTAGGTATTCAATAAAGGGAGATAATTCAGAACAGGCAATATTTGAAGTTTGAATGATGTTCCCAAAGACCTAAGTGTTCCAGACCAAGCATGAACAGATGGACAATATTAAAGACTTTAGACATGACAGATATTAAAATATCTGAACAATTCAGAGTTTAAAAAAATAATTAACTCTCATCAATGGAAAGTCTTAAAAATTCAGACTTTTAAAATAAAAACAATTTTTAAGTTATTTGTACCTTTTCAGAGTGTATTTAAATAATTATAGTTATCCGACACGTACTACATATGCGCTAATTTTTATATTAAAATTCAAGAATGATCCGAATAATATCTCCATTTGAAAAAAAAAATCCCCGTAAAAACGTGTTTGTGGAACGTCAATAAAGTGCATGCCGTCCGCTATTCGCTCGTGACCGGTATTACTCGTCTTTATTATAAACCTACCGGATGTTGATAGTGTAAAGAAGCGGGAGCATCGTCAGACGATTAGCTGTTCTAAAGTTGACGATCATACACAAATAACTGCTTCCACAGAACAAATAAAAGTTACCATTGGTGCAGGTAAGTGTGACTGTATGCAGTTTGAACATTGTCGTATTTAACATTGGTAGCAGCGGTGAATTTCATCCCGTTATTTCGCCGAAGTAGACCTTACATATCCTCGACACCCCGATCGGCGCCGGCATAAGCTTTGTCAGCGAATCGGAACTTGAATTGTCGATATACATTATAATTAATGTACTGGCCGATTACTCACATCCAATTTCAATCATTCGGTGAAGAGATGCAACAATATTAAGAAATCATTTAACCAAAAGCAGTCAAAAAGCAGACGCGACGAAAAATTACTAGCCGCCATTTTGTGAACCTAACTCCGCCTTCTATGTGACGTCATCAAGTTGTGAATTAACACAAACATGAAGTGTAAACATTGCAGACGTGCATTTTTTTCACCGAGTTGCGAGTTTAATAGGGGCATTTGGATGGATTCTTTTTTGGTATTATAAAAAAAAATGTAAAAGTAGATGACGAAGGAAAACTTGTTTATAATAACAAGTTTTGGGCGCATTTTGACTCGTCTTTTGTTTTACACACTAACTGTGATGACATCATTATTTTCCCATTAATGTGTCTAGCAATTTTATGCACACTGTGATTGACTTGCATTATTTAAGCTTTTGATTTTGTCATGGTTTAGTTAGATGTGATTTGTTAAATTTGTTTTTTTAATCTTCTCAAGATGGAGTAAAACTTATCTTTTATATTTCAGAAAATGGTACTACTCCCATGGTGACGATATTAAAATGTTCTTAAAATTTGCTGGTTGATTCAAGTGTTGGAGGTTTTGTGTTAGCCTTGAAAAATCTTTTTCCATTGATGACTCTGCACAAACAATTCAGTGTGGTGATGTTGAAGTGAACAATAGTTTTCCAAAAGTCCTTAACAATGATTTACTTACACACATTCTCTTCAATGGATTTGACGTTGTTCAGGGGAACTGCGGATGGAATTGATAGAATGAGATTAAGAAGAATGTTCTAAATTTTAGAAATATTTTAAGTGTAAATTTGTCATTCTATTGTTTAATAATGTAACATTTTAATTTATCTAAAGATTTCTGTTTTCAGTGATGGTGTGTTTTTACAAAATTAGTTCAATATTGTTATTGTTGCATTTTAAGTACCAAGTATTTTTGTTCATGGATATAAATATAATTATATAAATCAAGTTTTATTAATATTTAATTAGGTGTTCAGCCAATTTTTCTGTTTTTTGGATAGTATGGTGGGTCCTTTTGGTATGGAAGTTTGCATCATAAATCGACAAATTTGGTATTTATACCCATCGAAGAAGAGAGGGCATATTGCTTTGCACATGTCGGTCAATAACCTTTTTGTTTCTGACCAATAACTCAAAAAACCCTTGACCTATCATCCTCAAACTTAGTCCACACATTCATCATTGGAAGCAGAGGGCCCGTAATGATTTTGGGGTCACAGGGTCAAGGTCAATTGTATTTAAAACCTTCCATTAATTTGAATGTTCAGTATGACAAAATTGTGGACTTCTATTATACATAACTTTCTATATATAAATTTAAGGTCAGTTCATCGAGATTAGCTCTTTCATAACCGAGCCTTAACAATAAACCTTTGGTTTCAGAGTGTTTCCAAAATGGCACTACCCAAACTGCATCCACGAAACCCATTTTTTGTCATCTTAAAAATGTTTCACAATATATATATCAAGTTAATCTGCTTTAGATTTTTATATTTTATCAAATATTGAGTCATAAGTCTGAGCTTTTGCATAGTTTGATACCAGAAGGAATAAGTGATTCATGTTATTCATTTGCAATGTTTTTCTTTTTCAATCATACCACAACCCCAGGTACATGAGAATTTTCTTTTGATATTCAAATACCATCCATTTACAAATTCATGTAATGTTTTTAAGCGTCCTCTTTTCTAAATTAACCTGGAAATGACTACTTTTGAATTACAAAGCTTTTGACGAGTATTAAATACTGTTTATTAAAGTAAGAAATTTCCACAAAACATTTGCAGCATGTATATTTGTGCAGCATACTTTGAACTTGCTTATAAATAAATGCAATTGTACAAAACATACCTCTATGACAAAACACCATGAGGGGTATAATGTTTTACAAACATCGCTTGTTTCTTTGAGGAATGGGGCCAAATATCGGCCCCAAATTGGCCATAAAAAGAGGCTGGTGTTGTAAAAGCTCTGATCATATGGAAGTATATTATGTAAAATTAATTATTTTTTAGGTAACACATTTAAACAATAGTTAGAAATCAATGTATTGTTGTATTATTTGTTTTATTTTGTAACTGCTGATACATGTGTATGATAAATTGAGTAAGCTTTAACTTATAAATATGTCAAATTTTTACTTAATTCTTGGGTTTGTTTGTCGATCTTTCATACCTGGTGTTCTTGTATGTCTTAAACATAGCTAAATATTGTCTGACCAGTTTCTATGAATAATGTCTGTTTTTTATCTTCAGAATTCTTGAATCCGAATCAGTAATTCTAGAATTTACTTTTAGAATATTCAAGAAATGTTAAATCATCACCAGGCCGCTTCTTGAATTGTTATTCAAGAATTATTCAATGAACTATTCAAGAACTTTGATTCTAGAATTATTCCAGAATTTTGATTCTAGAATAATTCCACAATTCCTGGATAATTCTTGAACAATTCTTCAAGAAGCGGCCATTTAACGTTTCTAGAATATTCTAGAAATACATTCTAGAGTTATTCTAGAATGTTTCACAGGGTTTATTCAAGAACTTTGATTCTAGAATTATTCCAGAATTTTGATTCTAGAATAATTCCACAATTCCTGGATAATTCTTGAACAATTCTTCAAGAAGCGGCCATTTAACGTTTCTAGAATATTCTAGAAATACATTCTAGAATTATTCTTGAATAATTCTAGAGTTATTCTAGAATGTTTCGCAGGGGCATTTAATTGGTTACAAAGTAACAGCACACTTTCTTTTTTGACTTAGCATAGTTTCTGGAGATCACAATAATTCACTATGAGCACTTTTTGCTGAGTACAGCTGCTACAAAGCTAGGAATCTTTGATCTCACACAGAAACAAACACATCTAAAACTTCAAATATGTGTTTGTTAAAGTATGTAAAAAAGTTGATTCTTAAATTCTAAGTACACAGGACTGTAACAAAATCTCTCCATTCTGGGCTGAACTAAAATACACCATTATCTTCAAATTATCCACATCAGCGGTCTTACACACCAAAATTATCAGAAAACTAAATGGGTCCAATTTCCAAACATTGTGTTTATTCTTCAGGTTTACCAAGGTATGCAGGCACATAAAACATTCATATAACATTGATTTGAAAACTGTTAAATATAAACAAACAATTCAATTACTCTCCGTGTATAATCAAACCTCGCCAGAGAGAGTGGTAAAGTCATCCAAGCACATTAGGTGTGTTATAGTCAAACAAATATGATACTACAATACAGTATCTAGGTATGTGATGGTCCAGGTAGGACATAGTTTGTCTGATTTGTCCATCATGTGTCAGAGGGTAAAGCCCTAAACAATCTCCATACAGACTTATACAGTATAAACACTGTATAACTTAGGGATATTCTCGAAGCATTTTCCGTATGCTTGAAACAGTGATTCCAAAATAGGGCCGTCATTTATTCAGATTTTTGCATATCGACATATTTCTACAAAGCGATGTTGACAATACTTTTGCTTATTTGTAGACCGTACCCATTCTCCTGTATTTTCCTGCCATAATATGGATATTTGTTTGTTTGTATTGAATATTGATAAACAGAACAAATTATCAATATATTTATATCGATTGTATCAATGACAGCCCTATTCCAAAATAGTACAAGTGACTAAGCAACATCGAAAATACTAAAATAAGCAAGTGATTTTTTTGCTCACAGGCAAATTTGCTTGCACACCCCAGTGAAATGCAGTTCATGAAATCATGAACTTTTCAAAACTTTCATGAACAGTTCATGAACTGGTCTTCAACAGTTCTTCATTTGTGTTCATGAACTTTTGGACATGAACCGTCCTTGAATTATGTTCATGAACAGTTCATGAACAATTAAAGAATACTGCAGTTCATGAACAATTAAAGAATACTGCAAAGTCCTTGAAATGACCATGAACATTTGCCAGTGCAATCATATCCATTTCATGAACTATAATGTATTTAATGGTTCAATAAAAGTTCTTAAACAGTTTCATAATGACATTTTCAAAATTATTCAGTTTACCAAATCTGTGTCTATTTTAATGTAAAATGAAAGTTACAAGTCATAAATAGTAATGTACATGGATGGTTTGCTTTAAAGAGCCATTGTGGTATGACCATCTTGACTAGGCTGTAAGAGCTCTGACAAAAAATCTCCATAACAAAGTTGTACATGTATATATCCCTCAGTACTTAGCAATGTATGGTGTACTTGATAGCTATACATAGAGTTAAACCATGTTCCTTGCACAGCCACTGATAGATTTTGTGGATTTCTGTTGAGTTAACTTGTCATGGACAGTTCAAGAATGCTGCATAAATTTTACATTATTTACTCATGATGAAATTGGAATTTGCAATTTTGTTATTTCTTTCAAAAGTATTATTTATTTATGGCAAATGAAGTTCATTGCAAAACATAAAAAAATGACACTGTTGCAATATTATGTCACTTCCAAGAGTTAAACCAACATTTTGTTAATATTTTGAATTATTTTAGTAAATTACCTCCCTTTATCAATAATTACATATTTTTATTATTTTTTCCAATAAAAACACCATTAAAAAAATATATAGTGATAGTCTGCCTAGAATATAGTAACTTGCAACTGCTGTGAAATTAAATTTAACAAACATTATACAATTTAGAAATCTATTTTAATTGTGTTTAGTTACCATATATATAGAAGGGAAAGGACAGAACACTTCAACCATGGTATTGTATACAAACATACAATACTTTAACCAATGATGGCTTACCCTGAATAGTTCATGAACTGTTCAAGTAATAGGCACATTGAATGATTCATGTCCAGAACATGAAGTTAAAATGAGACTATGAAGTTGTATAGGAAAAAGTCCATGAACTGTTCATGAATTCTGTGTTCATGAACTGGTAATGAACTGAACATAAAATACTGGGTTGTTGAATAGTTCATGAACAGTTCAAGAATGTTTGGCAATGAAATGTGCATTAAAGATTCTTGATTGTACTTCATGGACTGTTCATGTACTGTTCATGAATCATATCCAATTCATGAACTAATAATATCATGAACATTTCATGAATTAGTCTCATTTTAACTTCAAGGAGTTTCATGAATTGTGAACATGAACTATGCATGAATATTTCATGAATAATTCATGAACTGTAACAGTTCATTTCACAGGGGCAAGCAATAGATCTATAGTATCCGTCATTCAGTTAGTTATACTGCATATATGTGTAAGCTAATGACAAAAAAATTAACTGAACTGTATGTTAAATGATAGGAAAATCTATTTAAAGTAGTCAGACATCACATAATTTCTGAAGTTTTGTAGTATATATATACATACCTGTGTCTTACATCATGGACGGACGGACAGTTGGACCACTGGAATGAACTACCAGGATATTCATTATGTATGCCTTCTGTTGATATATAATACTGCCACTTTAACGTTGGGAAGAAATTCATATTTGTTTTCCATACTGAAAATAAATAGAAACAAAATTTACATAAACAACAATTCACAATATTAAGTGAAAGTCTTAAGGAACAATGCACACATAGAGTCATACTGGTGATTGAGACTGTCTCTCAGGTTTCATAAAACTTAATTCTCAACTTGAGATTTTTCTCAAGTCTGATTGACTCAAAGATTTCTCTCCCCTCCTATATAGTACTATATATACTTATACTATAGAAAGCATACAGAAGTAGCGGATCTGTAGTTCAGTGGTAACGCACTTGACTAGTAATCCAGGGATCGCAGGTTCGATTCCCCGCTCCATCACTGACAGTACTTTTGGACGAGACTTTAAAAACCGAGGTCCCGTGAATGATGCTTTACATCAAGCACGTAAAAGAACCAGGGGCGCTTCTGGAACTGGGGCATCTCCTGTTTCATGCACTATCCT
Source organism: Mactromeris polynyma (assembly GCA_032209605.1). NCBI lineage: Eukaryota > Metazoa > Mollusca > Bivalvia > Venerida > Mactridae > Mactromeris > Mactromeris polynyma. The sequence continues at coordinate 17,793,206 of JASFXZ010000008.1, forward strand.
CCAAAAATCTAAAATGACTAAACATTCTTCCGGAGGCGTCGCCCATATTGGAAACAGTTGGCGACGATAAATAAACGCAAATACAAACAAAAAGCATACAGAAGGGGAGAGAACTTGTCACAACTTCCTGTGGTCTACACCTACCGGCTAGTTTACAAATACCAGTACTTTTGAGTTTACGCATCGGTTTCCCTCAAAATATATGTTGTATATAACTTAAGTGTGAGACAGATCTTAATAGAGATATTTTGTGAATCTCCACCAGACAGATGGATAATTCTACCAAGATACGTAGTATTGAAGTTTGCAATGATTCTCTAGCACATGAACTTGTATTTAGGCCAATAAACTTTAGGCAATTACACAATACAAACATAGAAAAAATATTCTTAAATGGCATTTTACAATGAACACATGTTAAAGTACATGGTTATGTAAACTTCAATAACTGGTGATAAAAAATGAATGAATGCAAACCACATTCAATTTTATATACATAACCTCTTTGCTTGTGGTAAGAATGGATCAGAGTAGGTTCATGAATGGAGCAATTAGCATCCATTGTGAGGTAGCGATATGGTAATTATCTTAGAGTATAGAGAACCATATTTGAACAGGCAAGAAAGTGTGCACTTTTCTAAAACCAGTTTGCATGTACACGGTTAATGTAGTACAGTAATGCTGCAAGACTTTCCACTTTTATATTCACAAAAATAAAATTTATGTATTTATACACAAATTGTTTACATGTCCTAATGGCACCAAAATAACATGAGTCACTTAAAGCTTTCCATGTCAATAAAATTCATTATTCCACCACCCCCTGGTGGCTGAGAGGTACTGAGTTGTCCTTCAGTGCGAAAGGTGGCGGGTTTGAGCACTGACCTCGACATAGCAAATTGTCAAAATTGGTACTTAGGCAACTCCCAAAGTTCAGCATTATACGGTCAGTACTTAAGTTGGCCACATGTCAGATTTATGTGACTAGGTGGGGTGTCATGCCACGTGTCCAGGGTAACAGTAATATATCTGCTACATCATACACATGGTCTCCATTTCACGGAAACATTGTTGGTGGAGTATATAACACAACATGCACTCATACATTTCAAACCTAAATCGTTCAGAACAAAAACAGTAAAAGAACAAGTAAGTGCGAATGAGGATTTATTGAATAAAATATCAATAGTGCAACTTCAAAGTAACATTAATCAAGCAATATCTAAATTCCATCTTATCTCTACGTATTTCAAGTGTTTTTCCACAGCCATTTAACGGATAGACAAAGTATCCAGCCTTGAGGCATGCTATGAAAGTCTCAATAAAGACGACCCATAAATCTTTGGTCTTTCTGATAAACCCAATTTTACATGAGCAGTGAAGGGAATACTTAAGCAGGTTGCCCAGGGAAACAGTCAATTGAGAATAAATATACCCAAAATCTGAAGGACTTAGTCAATGAAGTATTTGAAAATGACGCCTAACTTACTGATTTGTGGGTTAAATGTTACGAAGCACACTCCTTGTGGCCGCGGCACAAACACATAAATAAGTTACAATCATTTATTTAATGCTGAAAACAGCAATTCTTTTCTACCAATAATATCTTTATCAAAACAGGATCTGAACACACATCGCTAAGTTCAGCATTAGTGTCCCACTGTCTGACTGCGTGATGTCTGGTAAGAATTCACTCAGTCTGGTATACAACCTTTTCTGACAAAGAAAAGAAGACCTATGTACAGAACTTGATCAAAGAATTACAATGTGAGATTAGGTGGTCAACAGTTATTGAACATATCACACACTGTAAGTGTATCTATCTGCTACTAATAAATGATTACTTAACCTGCAGGCTTTCTAGCAGGCCTCCATGCAAATAAAGGTTTTTAAAGGTTGCAATTTAGAAAATTAAAGGTTTTTAGGGTGATTTCTGTAAAAGTGAAGAGGAAATAAAGGCTAATTTTGACCATCTGATTTGATTGCGGCCGAGATGGGCTGGGAGTGCACCTGCTGGCGCTAGGATGACAGGATCCTGCGAAGGGATTTCTGAGACATATGTTGGTTTGGAGAGTGAATTACAGGTTTATATAGGGTTTTCAGGAAAAATAGAGGTTTAAAAAGGATTTTCCAAAATTAAAGGTTATTTAAGGTTTTACAGGTTTCACTAGGTCCGAGTCTGCATCTTATTTTTGTAATTGGGCTTTAAGTAACATAAACAGCCAGGGTCATGTAGTGACCTGTCCTGCAGCTATAAGGATGGAGGAAAGCCCCCAGACAGACACCTAGCTATAAGGCAGAACCACCAACCATAATTCTGTAAGCTAGTTAAAAACAATGACAGCTCCCTCATTTACTATTACCTTTATTTGTGATTTTGGGAAAGAAGTACAATGCAGAGTTGTAGAGTATGTCTGCATGAAGGCATTTATAACTGATTATCCCAAATTTACAACTAAGCATATGTTTACAAAAAGAAAGACTATCAACCTTAAAACATAAATGTAACACTTTATTATGTAATCTCAATGAAAAAATGTACATGTATAGATCTAGCTTCCATTAATGTTAAATATCTTAGAAGGGAAAATGATTGAGGGAGAAATATACTATAAGCTATAATATATTTCATGATGACAGAATGATGTACGCTGGTAAGTATATGCTAATTAACACCATGTATGGCAATTTAAATTCAAATTGATCATGTGACTACATTATTTATGTATACATCATTATCAATCAATTAACAAAGACTTGCTCGTCCACTGAACACAAACTCCCCCCAGGCATTTAGCTTCTCACTATAAGCAAAACACAACTGTAAATGTGTCTTGTAAAGTTTGAAGTTTAATACAGATTCATGTTGAATTCAGTTTATAAGCAATATAAAAAAGACCAAGACAATATTCAAAGGGCCTTCCATTAGGCTGAGTGGCATTGGTCGCTGACTTCAAGTCACTTGCTCCTCACCATGTATGTGAGAAAGCTATCCAGCTGAATTACAGAAGGTTGGTGGCTGGACTTTGACTACATTCCCCACTTTCTGGCATACATGTACACTTTTTCCTCCATTTGTCTAAAAAGCCTTCCTTATTGGATGAGCATAATCATTTTGCAATTATAAACTTGAGATATTTCAAGACAAATCTGCAATAATTTGTTCTTAAACTGTTTCAATAGCTCAAACGATTGATATCATAATTCTTAGTATGAATAGGTGGATTATAAGTTGATAAGTGTATTGTACAATAGACCACCTCAATATTGAGACAACACTTTTCAAGTCCAGTTTGACTGTTCCACTCTTTATAATTAAAAAGTTTAATCAATCTCATTATTAAGACCACCTCAATATTAAGACCTGTTTACAAGGCTACCAAGGGTGGTCTTATTATTGAAGTTTTACTGTACATCTGTTTTATGGTGGGGCAGAAACATTAAACAAATCTATCCCCTATCCTTTTGAACCATCGCTACATTCCAAGAGGGCCATGGCCCCAGTCCCCTGAGTAAAGAGTTTTGGCCCTGTAGTTACTGTTATGTACAGTGTATGATTTTTCATTCACTTTTTGTCATATTCAAGCTGTTCCCAGACAGCAACATCGGTAACGAATATAAAATTACACATAAATATTCTTATTATCCGTTAAAATCAAAATACAATTTAATATTGATGAAGAACTATATAATTAAGATATATGATGTGGAAGATATATATGTATATCATACACACAGGCTTCAGCATGTGTTTCACATTTAATATGATTTTCTCATTTTCGTACTTTAGTACTCCCAGGTCAGTAACAACAGCAGATTGTAGTCATGGATACATGCAGTAGAATAATACTTCAACTTGTAAATAGCTTATCTGTACACCATACAGCAATCAGTGACCAGTAAAACATGCAGGAAAACTACACAAGTCTGACAGATAATTATAGCAACTTGAGATTTCCAAAAAAACCCAAGGTATAGTCATTTTCGGAGGAATGGGCATTTCTATCAGCTTCTGATATCACATTTTTGTTTTACTAAGAAATAAAGTTTGGGACACATCATTGTTATTGAACACGTATTTATACATAATGTATGGGATGAAAGCAAAACTAGTCTATCAGCATATACAACAGAAGCAGAGAGACATGTTTCTCTTTCATCCAGCTTCATACATCACAATGATAGATCTTGAAACGTCAAGAATTTAGTCCCCCTTCATGCAGACTATGATTCATTAAGTAAAGTTTGTCACCATCATCCACATCACTATCATCATCACTATCATCATCCCTATCATCATCATCATACTCATCATCACTATCATCATCATCATCATACTTATCATCACTATCATCATCCACAACATCATCATCATCACTATCATCATCATCCACACCATCATCATCATCCACATCATCATCCACTGCATCATCATCTACCAAATTATCATCAGCATCATCATCCACATCAGCATCATCAATCTTATCACATCATCATTATCTCCAGTAATCACCTCCTTTACTGTGGGTATTATCATAATTGGGTTAGCAGACTGAGCATTTGCAGCAGTCAAGTCAGCTTCTTGACAGATTAAAAGTTCTTCTTATAAAGATGTAATGACAAATAACATCAAATAACATGAAACAGAAGAATTGCAAGTTCAACAAACTAATTTGTTACTTCAAGACTGCAATAGAGACATGTAACCCAAGACATATTGCATTCTCATAGGTTGTGTGTAACTTCACCTGCTGCAAAGACATGGAAACTACAACTACAACAACAACAACTACAACAACAACAACAACAAAAGGCCTGTATCTGACTATCCTACTGAATAACAAATCTTTGTAACTTCACTTTACATCTACACAAGATATGCTAAATTAGTTTTTTATTCATTAGTTACTGCCATGTTATCAAAAAAGCAAGGATACTGTACCATTGAGTCAATAATCAAAGAGTAGAAAGAGCTATACAGTGCATATTTAATGACCATATACACACCCGAATGCCCCATTAAGTTAGCTATAATTACCTTCATGAATATTATCATCATAAAAGTTGAAGTAGATATTAAATCATGCTTGAAGCAGTATTCAAAAAGCAAGGCTGAACAAACTATGATATTAGAGTTGTACCTGTAGATAATGCCACCGTCTAGACAATTTATTCCTCAGTCCAATACTCTTATAGCAAAATAAAGTTGTTTCAAAATGATAATTATTTCATAGGCCCGATTTAATTAAATCATTACACGACAGCATGTGGATCTTGGTATTACAAGTTGACAGGCTAGTGAACATGCATTATTGAACAAGGTTATCAATTTCACCAATTACATTGTAACTGCATTTCAACATTTCTTCAAAAAGATGAAAACATCACATTTTCTGTGGCCGTCTAATATGAGACCACAACGCTATTTAAATGCTTCACCTTGATGTCAAAATTGTGATTAAAAAGCAAAATATTTTGAAAACCTGTGTTATTCATTTGTCCATTTTTCTGTAGTTGTTAAATCAGTTAATTATAAAGCTCAGAAATAACAGTGAATAAGCCTATTTTGACTGCAAACATAATTATTTGTATTTTGTTCCACTTTGAACATTTTGCTGAATAGATCAAAGTATATAGTTTTTACAAAAACCTGTAAGGAACTGTAAACACTGGAACATCAATACAATTATTTGTTGAATCAAACTTCAAGATTCACAACTCACATTCCCAATATTAAATATTTAATCAATTATCAGGAGTAAAAACTTTAAAGCAATAAGAAATTGGCCAGCTCCTAGATAGACCTAACTTGGCTCTACATAAAAACATCATCATTGTGATCCAAATCACTACAACAATAAGTCATAGTGAGGCTGATTGAGTGAAGAATTGACAGTGCTGACAGAAGCATTCTAACTCACCTTCCGTCAAATTACGACCGGGATTAAAAGCGCCGTCGGGTACAGTGTATGGTATCAGGTCACAACTAGTCTGTCGCGATATCTTACATCGATATTCACTGTCAGGTCTGAAACAGAAAATAATAGATTATCATATCTCTATATAGAATCACTTCTACATTACTAAAATATTAAAATAAAATAACACTTGTATATCAATGACATTTACTAGTTATGTTTGTTTCATTTATCCGAAGGAAACAACGACCAGAACTAACAGACAATGTATACCCAATAAACCATTTGTTAAGGCCCTCCTTAAAAAAATGTTCGTTTGGCATAACCCTACCAAGAAATAATTAAGTGGGTAAGTAGGATGGTAATTATCTTTTTATTCATTATTTTTTATAGTTTATATATTTATCAATATGCTGCTCAAGAAAAAGAATCCCTCTTAGACCCTTCAAAAATGGTTTGAGTAGGGGCAATTTTCATGGTACAGCCAAACAAACAATTTTTTAATTATGGCTTAAAAATTCGAACATTATCATGCTCTTAGTAAGTTTGTCATTTTCTCAGGATAGAAAGTCAAACCTAACATCCTTATAATATGGATAAATATATACATATGCACACATATGGGCAGTACATGGATATATGTTTCTATATGAATGAATATGATATTTTACAGCAATAGGTTTAATTACATATATAGAAATTTTAAAAATACAGTCTTCATGGGAATCTACTAGCCGGATGCCTTGGACACTAGCCGGATGCCCTGGACACTAGCCGGATGCCCTGGACACTAGCCGGATGCCCTTGACACTAGCCGGATGCCTTGGACACTAGCCGGATGCCCTGGACACTAGCCGGATGCCCTGGACACTAGCCGGATGCCCTGGACACTAGCTGGATGCCCTTGACACTAGCCGGATGCCCTGGACACTAGACGGATGCCCTGGACACTAGCCGGATGCCCTGGACACTAGCCGGATACCCTGGACACTAGCCGGATACCCTGGACACTAGCCGGATACCCTGGACACTAGCCGGATGCCCTTGACACTAGCCGGATGCCCTGGACACTAGCCGGATGCCCTGGACACTAGCCGGATACCCTGGACACTAGCTGGATGCCCTGGACACTAGCCGGATGCCCGGGACACTAGCCGGTTGCCTTGGACACTAGCCGGATGCCTTGGACACTAGCCGGATGCCCTGGACACTAGCGGGATGCCTTGGACACTAGCCGGTTGCCTTGGACACTAGCCGGATGCCTTGGACACTAGCCGGATGCCCTGGACACTAGCCGGATGCCCTGGACTAGTAACTTTGATTTTTGGCTAGCAGAAATTACTGAGTGCTAGCCCAAAGCATGTAATGTTAGTGAATGTACTTTTCTCAGAAATAGAGAAAATATAAAATTCATCCATGATTTTAACACATTGTATAACAAGTTAACAACACAATTGTGACTTTCCGATTTTTATGAACTATAGTTCAGTCTAGTAAGAATGAGTTTGGGCTAGTGGTGTGACTGAGCAACTTGCCAGTACGGGCTGGTGCTCTGAACAATTTAAGGCAAAGTCTGGAAATTTAGAGAAAAATTGACCCTTCAGCCAGAATCCTGAGTGTCAAAATGTGACTTTTTGGATATTCCAGGGGTCAAAGGGTCAACTTCAGGGTCAAATGGAACACATTCCAGTACAATATTTTGTATCTATAGCATTGTAGTAACTGCAAAGAATTTTACATCAACAAACTCAAACTAGATCCCAAACTTCTCCTATTCATCCATATACCAGTATCACTGTCACCTTATTTGCATTTATATACAAATGGAAATAAGTACGAGACATGGTTTCAAGAATATCAAAGAACATTTTTACATCTTGATGTCTCTATTTGAACATATCAAGTCATCATGAATGTATTTCAATGATTTAAACCACATGTTCAGAAAAGGACAATATATGTTAAACACTATATATATATGTACAAATTAACATCACACAATCATGCTTGAAATGTTTTTTACACAAATACTGTATCTTCATGGTAAACAAATTTACAAATATTCACTACAAGTGTACCAAAGGAAAACATTTTGATAGCATCAGTTAGAAAATGTAATATTACCAACTTTTTGTAAAGTTTAATTTACATACATAGGCTAGTTTATACAACAATCATGGAGACCTCAAAATGAAATTAATTAACTTTATCAGAATGTTTGCATTAACATACTTTTTATAAACAAATAAAAACATGATACATGTACTTCTATGATTTGATAAAAGCCTTTCAGTGTATGTCTTAAAACTTTGGAAACGTTTGATCAATAATGCGTCTGGGTAACAAGTTGCATTTCCAAATTTTGTAATGTTCAATCAATAATTCAATATGAATCAATACATACACGTGCATTGCCAACTTTCGACTATGATTGTATTTACATTTGTCACATTTTACTCTGTATATATAAACGATCAATCATCCTTCGAACTGTCTGTTTTAACATGCATCTTCCGCAAATAAACAACTACTGAATATGAAAGTTATTATTGTAATTATTGTATGTACTAGTAGTTAGTGATAGACAGGGATTCTGCCCGTCCGTACAGATCCATAAAAGACTGTCAGACATTTTTTTGTTGTTGAAGTTTTATGCCATTTTCCAGCTGTGTTTTACTTATGAGCGACGGTCAGATGCAGGATCAAATCCAGGGCCAAATGGATCCCCTAATAATAAAAGACGAGTGTAAACACTTTTTTATGAGAGCATAAAATTATTAATGCAGGGTTTTCCCTAGAATTTTTCACCTAGGGGTCCTTGGACTTCAGCTAGGGGTCCTTGGACCCTTGTGTTTGACAAATTTGGGGTCCCTAGTAAATGTGTAGGGTCCCAGATATGCAGTATTTATTTGACAAAGGTTTATTTTAGGGGTCCCAGGGATGCACAGTAAGTGGAAAATGGGAGTGCCTAGAAAGAAAAGGGAGTCAGGGATTTAAGATTTCTGCGTCAGGGAAATCCCTGTGAATGCGTATGTGCACTCGCCTTGATAACACTTGAGTATAAAGTTATATACATAATGCACAACAGGTGTAAACAAACCTTAGATCTGATGCATTCAAATGGCAACAGTCAAACTTCTGTGTAATAGGTTCTTTGATGTGGAACTTATACAGATTCTGTACAATGATTTTATTGGTTTGAACTATCTGAAGATAATTCTTGAATCTTTGATGAATTCTCTCAGAAATCTGCAAAAAATAACACAGTTTTAGATAATATTGAAGTTTGCAATAACAAGCAAACAATTCATAACATTGCTACAGAGTAGTACCAAAGTACACAGCTTAGTTAATACAATTCTTTAAAAGCGGGTTGGAAGTATTGCGCTCTCCATGAAACTTTAACTCCTTTAAACAGCCCTTAGATAACCAAACACAACAGGAAAGTATCCCAAGCTGAATGATTGGTAATCCACAATCAGCAAATCATCGGTCATCCATGTAATCAGCATAATTATTTCAGTCACCCAATCTTCTGGAACTCATTGGAAGAACAGGGGCTTTATTCATAAACATAAGTCTGGCAACCTGGACTTAGACTTTGACATGTTATATGTTCTCTTTACTTCTATGTTGTAATTGAACAATGTAGATTTTAATCAGTGCTTAAGTGTGCAGAGGGAAACTACAATTATTGCGACAAAATCTTGTTTGTTTAGATTAAATGCAAACAAATTGCTGGTAATTATAAGTTTTGCAAATTTGAAGTATAAGTCCTGAGTTTCAGTCTTAAAGGGTTTGTCACTTTGTGAATGCATTGTAATTCCCCCGATTTGAACTAACAAACTTTGGAAATATCCACTTTCTACAGATATAGGTTTATATTGAACATACTTCTCTTAGAGTGGACCTGTAATCAGCAGGAACATCAGTATATGGCAGGGCATCATAGATCATCTGAAATATAAGATAAAAACTGCAATTGTCCATTCTATTAATGTATTTACCAGTACTCTACAACCAGTAATATAGAACCAGGGTTCTCACAGCTTAATGATGCTTTTTGAAGTGCTTCTTTCCCCCCCCCCCCCCCCAGACTCCTGTTTGTGATGAAAGTTTTTCAAAAAGCGGGATTTGGACTCCTGTTTAAAAATCCTAGTTTAAGAACCCTGTAGAACTATATACCGAGTTGTTGAAGAGAATTTGTATCTCAATGGAGCGATTCTCTGACATTGCGCTGTATACCAATCTATTCATTTAGCATAATTAGCAAAAAAATCCGCGAAAAAAAGGACATAAAAAGTAAAACTGATAACATCTAGGTTAAAGTAATATTTGTGAGACTTTTATTCAAGCAGGTAAAACTTTTTTGAAATTTGCAAATTTTAAAGAAAACTGTCTTTGTTTTTATGACAGGTCCTGACAGGCAAAGACAACCTTCCATCTCAGTATGTACTGTGTGCAAATATGTGTCAGGGTTAATGTTTGAATTAAGGTAATATTATTTGAAGATTAACCACAATCCTTGCAAAATGGATAGCCAGCAGTACTAATATATATATAACAAACAGAGTATTAACTTATGACAAGAGTAAAGACTGTCCTCAACAAAACAGTAAAGCAGTATCCCAGTTAACTGCATCATATTACCTTTAATTTAGAGAAAAATGAAGCTTCAGTCAGAATCCTGAGGGTCAAAATGTGGCTTTTTTAAAAATCCAGGGGTCAATGGGGCCAACACCAGGGTCAAATGGTACCCCTGGTAAGACTATTGTAAACAGTATAGATCTGCATTTTCACCAAAATAAAATTGTTATATATCCAAACACTCAATATTACATACAAGTTTACTACATGTAATATTTTTTAGCAACAAATTTTTTATCATAATTAGACTCGTTATGGACCATAAAGCCCCGGCCTATTGTTGACATCCACACCATGCTTCCCATGATGATGTTCAAATAGACCCTTGTGGAAGATTACATCTAAATAAAAGTAAGGAGCTCGGCATTTCTAAGGAGACGGCCATAACTAAAATGCATGCTCATTCAACACAAAAATGAAACCGCAAAATACAATACACAATATTGAGTGTTTAAACGTGGAACCTGATACTCTCAGTTCATGTATATACTACAGTATGTAATTTGTATGAATACAAGAGACACCAAGCCAGTAATTACAGGTTATATACCACTTCAAAAAGACATGGTATCAATGATGAGCGACTTCAAAGAAAATAAACGCAATGTGATATTTTAATGATAACAAATTGTGTATCTTCAAATAACACTAGCTGAATAATCCCACTGTTAGTTCAAGATTATTGAATAAATAATGCACAGAGAAATGTATAATATTGCAGGTTTATCAGTTTAACTGGTTTATGAAGGGCAGGTAGTTACATGGATACTTTAAATATTATGAAATGGGAACCGTTCTATGCCAGTTTTTTTTTTTTGTAAATTCATTTAATTGACCAATAAATTCTGATCTGAAATAAAGTACAATCAGTGTTTTGAAGAAATCCACAAACAGCGTAACTTTTACTTAGCTTGGCATAATAGCGAACATCATGTATATGTTCTTCATACAGAATTGAGAGTGTCGCAATAACTTAAGAACTGAATGCAGTTTTCTATATATGGACGGTAATTTATTTATGGAAAGTAGGAATAAATTGAATATTTTATGAGATCACTAAAAATGACGCTGTTATTTCTGTACACACTTAAAAAATGATTTAACTCATTCATTGTTGTTAAAAGATGAAATTGTAATAAGTTACTTTTAAAAGTAAGTTACTTTACAAGCATAGTTGAAGACACAATGTATGCCATTTTAAATAAAAACTAAACTAAAAGTTGAGTAAATTTATAATCAACTATCAGTACTGCAAATTGTATATCAAAGCTGTTCAACTATCATTTCATAAAGTAACTGGCAGAGCAAGTCAACGCAATTTTAGTCAAAACATTATAAGCAAGAATGTATCAATTAAAACTCAGGAAACATTAATTAATGGAACGATGCTTCAAAATTCATATAAAAACACAACACTTAAGAAAAAACATTGCTGGTAAAATAAATGGCCGTTATCCAAAAAACATTTGGTGCCAAACCAGTCTGCAGTAACCTATTTTCAAACAAAAGTTTTACAACAAATTGTTTTTCACAACAAGTTCTTCTCCAGGGGAGTAATTAAAGCCTGAGGTACACCTAGGGATAGATGCTTGAAGCAGTGTCTACATTATACAGAGGAACTCAACAATAATTAGTTATTATATCAACATGTTGATAGATAAAAAAACAACATTGAATACAAGGTAATTCCATGTAAATGCATTCGCAGAGTAAAAGTTTAGATCACAATCAGAGGTTCTTTTTTACCATGGAGTTGACCCCTGAAATTTCCAAAAAGCCACATTTTAAACCTCAGGATTCTGGCAGAAGGGTAAATTTGTCTCTATCTGTTAATATAATGGTAAAATCCACTCCAAAGTTATCATGTAACCCTTGAGTTTCAGCATCTAGTCAGTGGAACCCCTGTGTCAGGAAGTTCCATGTAGTTTCAGCATCTAGTGGAACCTCTGGGTCAGGAAGTTCCATGTTGTTTGAGCATCTAGTGGAACCCCTGGGTCAGGAAGTTCCATGTAGTTTCAGCATCTAGTGGAACCCCTGGGTCAGGAAGTTCCACGTAGTTTCAGCATCTAGTGGAACCCCTGGGTCAGGAAGTTCCATGTTGTTTGAGCATCTAGTGGAACCCCTGGGTCAGGAAGTTCCATGTAGTTTCAGCATCTAGTGGAACCCCTGGGTCAGGAAGTTCCATGTAGTTTCAGCATCTAGTGGAACCCCAGGGTCAGGAAGTTCCACGTAGTTTCAGCATCTAGTGGAACCCCTGGGTCAGGAAGTTCCATGTAGTTTCAGCATCTAGTGGAACCCCTGGGTCAGGAAGTTCCATGTAGTTTCAGCATCTAGTGGAACCCCAGTGTCAGGAAGTTTCATGTAGTTTCAGCATCTAGTGGAACCCCTGGGTCAGGAAGTTCCACGTAGTTTCAGCATCTAGTGGAACCCCTGGGTCAGGAAGTTCCATGTAGTTTCAGCATCTAGTGGAACCCCTGGGTCAGGAAGTTCCATGTAGTTTCAGCATCTAGTGGAACCCCTGGGTCAGGAAGTCCCATGTAGTTTCAGCATCTAGTGGAACCCCTGGGTCAGGAAGTTCCATGTAGTTTCAGCATCTAGTGGAACCCCTGGGTCAGGAAGTTCCATGTAGTTTCAGCATCTAGTGGAACCCCTGGGTCAGGAAGTTCCATGTAGTTTCAGCATCTAGTGGAACCCCTGGGTCAGGAAGTTCCATGTAGTTTTAGCATTTAGTGGAACCCCTGGGTCAGGAAGTTCCATGTAGTTTCAGCATCTAGTGGAACCCCAGGGTCAGGAATTTCCATGTAGTTTCAGCATCTAGTATGTGGAACCCCTGGGTCAGGAAGTCCCATGTAGTTTCAGCATCTAGTGGAACCCCTGGGTCAGGAAGTTCCATGTAGTTTCAGCATCTAGTGGAACCCCTGTGTCAGGAAGTTCCATGTAGTTTCAGCATCTAGTGGAACCCCTGGGTCAGGAAGTTCCATGTAGTTTCAGCATCTAGTGGAACCCCAGGGTCAGGAAGTTCCATGTAGTTTCAGCATGTTTTCAATCTGATGTGTATATATATGTAAAACAGGGGTTCCACTAAGGGCTGAATCTCAAGGGACATTGTGATGATTTTTACTGGGTTTTACCATTTTACACCCAAATTACCTATAATTTAGAGAAAATTTTACCCTTCAGTCAGAATCCTGAGGGTCAAAATGTGGCTGTTTGGAAAGTCAAGGGGTCAAAGGGTCAACTGAAGGGTCAAATGGAACCCCTGTAATATCAAATATGATGTCATGCATTTGTATACAGTTGGTATAATACTGTACAAAGTGAAGATGTACAAGGTAAACCTCACTTAATATTTTGCAAAGTTAAGAGGCAGTTATTGTAAGTAGGCTTGCTTCTGATAATTGAATATACTTCCATCCACCAACATCTAAAGCCCAGATATAATCTCTGTTATTTGATTGCCCCATTAAATGCTCTTTATGTTCCATTTGTGACTTGCGCAAAAAATGTGTACCATATCCCAGAAATGCTTTGAAAATATGGAATCAGTATGTTTTATGACAAGCTTAGAAGAAAGCTCTGACTATATTACAAGAAATCTGGTAGAAATATTATCATTATAGACACTAGGGAAAATATATATATAATCATTGACTGCAATATATTATAGAGTAGTACAGAAGTCTGTGAGCAAATTTCTCATTATTCAAATGGAAGGACATCAAATCAAAGCTTTTCTAGCTGTTTTGGGAATATAACCCATGCCAATAAAAATGGGAACTTTTCCCATGAAAATTGTCATAATTAGAAATGACTGACACTTGATGCAAACATATATACACACAATGAACAGACAATTTTTAAACACATATTTGGCATCTATTTCAGTCTATGAATTGAAAAAGGCCGTCTACTTTGGCTTATATGGACAGATCAAGTTCAGTAACACCAAAATGGTTAAAACACAGCACAAAAACCCTGTTGTTGCTCAAATATTTTCTGTGAGTTTATTGCTCATTGGAACTTGGAGGAACCTTATGACACCTATTATAAATTTGTCTAAATTTCATACTAATTCATTTTAGAAGTATTGTTAGTTAGTTTTGAATTTGCTCAGAATGTTGATGTAACTTTTAACGAAAACGGCATGGCTATACACACAATTTTGGCATCTTTAACTTTTCACAGAACTATTTTGAAACTAAAACAACTGAAAGTAAAATGACAACTTTTCAGCAACTTTATAATATATCATAAACCACAATTACATTTCAAAGCAGTACTATTGACTACATGTAGTTAAAAATAAAATCATAAGTTCATTATCAAAATAAATCTTGTTTTTCCATGAACTTAAATTTATTCATTTTAATTGTAACATGAACTAAGAGGTGTTTGAGATGTTAAAATCAACTCAAACATATTTCCAAACCATGTAAGACGAAGATAATGACCACACAAACCAGCAAGTAAAGTTCTATAGATCTGTAATGTAATACAGTTCTTTAATCAGGGTTTAAAATAAACAAGTTGGTTTTATCAGAACTTAAATAAATCTATAAAAAAGACATTGTTACAATTTGAATTGATTGTACCATTTAAAACTTGTAACATTATTTATCTGACAATTACTGTGTAGAAGTACTAGAACTGCCAATCTTCCAAATTGCTGGGAATTGATGCAAAATGTGTCTGGTAAACATTCATGAATTATATAATTATGCTTTTTATTTAAAGTATCTTAAGTAATAAATATTTAGTAAAATAGCCATGCATATGGCTTCTTAGATAAAATTAGTGTCGTTAAAAGTATAATGTCCCATTAAAATGACAGTAATTCAACCTCCTATCACTGAAAATGCGAAATTTATTACCAGGTCAGAGTTTAAAATTTTAATTAAGAGTCTGTGCTTGTGCTGCCTGATCACAAGACATTTATGTCTGGTAAAAATTCATCAATGTGATTACGAAGTTGGGAATTTGGCAGTAAACAAATAGGAAGGAAATGTTTCATTTGACAAACTCTGAACAATGTTATAATAAAGACAGATTCAGAAATACATTAAGTCTTAATAACTAAGAGAAGTTATAACTTATATACCCTTAGCAACATTGGAAATATTTCCTATAATACAAATTTGTATAGTGCTAGCCGACAGTCACATTGATGTTATTTTTTAACGAACTAAATCAATGATGAATTAATAATTGTATTAGTTGATGTTAATATCATATTTATACATTCTGTTTTATACTTAATACAGTAAATTATAAAAAAATAAGTTGAATAACAATGTACATGACTTTGTATATTACTATATAATATACATGTATAACCAGGTATATATATAATCATAGGAACATTATGAGAGAATTATCATGAACATATGTACAGTACCTGCATCTTTGTTACACCAATTTCCTCATTGCTCAACCATCTCAGATTTGCGGAGAGTTTTTGAGCTTCTATTTGGATATCTATTCCATTAAATGGTTTCACTTCGTCCTGTGTGGTGTCCGTAAAATATCCATCGCCTGAGAATAACTTCTCACTTAAGTCTTTCAGATGAATACCATTACCCTTCAATGCGTTTGAATCCCAGTCTTTTGCACCATGTATAGACAATATAAAACTCAACATGACAAAAACATTCATGCTCATTGTTGACAAAGAAAAGGGTCTGACCTGACCTACTCTTTCGGTCGCCATTTTCGACCAATTTAGGTCAATTAGCGATGAATTATTCCATATTTACACATTAAACAAAATATAGAATATTAAACATGTTCACTTAAAACAGAATATATCGTTATAATCCAAATCAACAACAATATTCTTTCATCAATTATCCACAAACAGTGCAATTGATTATCCGACCCATATATCCCGTCTCAATCCAATACACAATATGACATACAAAGCTAGAAGTAATGGAATACGAAGCCGCACATACGAAATCACGGTGAGCAATCGTTCAAGTTATTGTTCGCATGTTGGACTCGTGATTATCTCCCTTATCAATTCACAAAGTTAGCTGCGCTCAGAATCCTTTTTCTCCGCCTTCGTTCATCGAGACAAGAGTTGGCATCAATTGAAGTCTATAAAAGCAAAATAAAGTCGACGGACAAGCATGATCCTGTCGAGTCTCACATATCGTGCACGTTAAGCGTGGTTTTCAGGTTCCACGTATCACCACGTTCACATCCTTGGTACCACTGCCTCGGGGTCATGGGTTAAATCCTTACACAAATTAGAGAATTACTGTTTGAAGGTGACTCGCCCATTTAAAACGCTAGAGTGCTTGTACGTTATTGGATTAAATATGATCTTATCTATACAGTTATTAACAATTAATTTATACCAAAGACCTAAATACAGGTATTTAGGTCTTTGGTTTTGTATAATCTTTAAATAGATTTTAATGTACGTCTGTTCTTCAATTTTTACAATTTAAAGTTGAGTTGAATTTATTGAATGCTACAATTCATTTATATGAGAAGCAACTACGGGTTAGATGACAATTTCGTCAGTTGTTGCACGAATGCACATCGATCTGGACCTCTTGAATAACATAGACGACAGATGAAAAAGACGACTGCTCTCCATGAATGTATTAAATACGAACATTTGCATGTAAAGCCAGCTTCAAAATGTCTACGATTAGAAAAAGTGGGGATCACTTTTTTCTAACTCCAACGATATCGCTTTTCCAATCTCACCCTTTGACCCGGTGTTGATGTAAACTGACACGCTTAGGTATTGGTATTTAAGCATTCCTGCACAATGATGTACCCTGTATAGGAAGTTGTCGTGTAACGTCCATACTATTGTAAATTGAAAGGATTAAAGATCTTATCGGTAAATTGTTATTGTAGTGTAATCGAATATAGTATATTTCTTAGTATTAATTTCTCTTTTCATGATATATTTGTCATTTGCTCGCCCATATGGGATATCCCGGTGGCGAGGGTAAATAAACTTAAATCCACATAATATTTGTCATACAAGGCACAGGCGGAATCGGGCAAATTTGGCTTTCAGTTTCTTCACACCATTTGACAGGACTCTACATCGGTATTAATTAATTATGATTGGAAAGAAAATGCTATTTACGATACAGTGAATAACCTTATTTAATGTACACTGCGTAGATTATGTCTCTAATTGCCCATAGTGTGTCGAGGATTTCATGACCCTTTAAATACATGTTTGTTTATTTTGTTTATTATTGTGATTTAGGTCACTTGGGCCAGCCGTTTAGTGTTTGAATATCAGCTTTACAATGCAAGATGTTTTTTCCTTCGTGATTTACCAGAATAGCGACAAGGATATTTCAGTGAGCTGGTTGAAGTAAATCAAGAGGAAAAAGTGTGCACGATGGGGGGCTCCAGGGGTGAAGCTGGCCCTCTATTCATGTGGAGTCATAATTTTGCTAGGGTGGTCCGGGGACATGCCCCCGAAAAATGATGAAAACAATGGTGCAATCTGGTGCATTTTGTCAGAATAATGTGGATTCAGCCGCGTACTCGCGTATAGGCAGCTACGCCTGGGCTCGAACCCATGACCCCTAAACACTATTACGGCGCTCTAGCAACTGAGCTTACCGGGCCACTGTCTTACCCCACACCATTACACTCCCCCTTCCGGCATTTGAGGCTAAACTACTGTGGCCGTCAAACACCACTGTCGCCATTGAAGTATATCAAGGTGAAAAGTGCCCCTGATGATTGGCCCAACCCACGACCCCCCTAAACGCTAGTACTGCGCTCTACCGACTGAGCTAACTGGGCGGCCGTCTAGGCCCACACCACTACAGGGTACAAGGCACCGATTAAGCAGTAATAGGCTACACTATTTTTTGCTGTTATTGTGCAGTTGAGGCCAGGCTCTATACTGTTAATGAAGTTAGAATTATAGTGATTGAGGCCACTTCCTACAGCCTCGCTGTTGGGCTACTCTGTAGCAACATGGTTAAGTGTAAGCTTAATATATGTGAGAGGTTCCAGGTGGGGACAGGTGTGCTTTTCCTCTGTGATCATATTATTATGTTTCAACCTATTTCAGTCTGAATTCATGTTAAGATGTTGTCTTCTGATGGTGATGTATCATATTTGTATGAGCAATATGACAAAATGCTGGAAGCATTCCAGGCCTTTGAGGTGTCATCAAACTCCAAATTCTGTGTGGTTAACTCGACGAAAGCATTTGGTGATATAGGTAAAAATGTACATTTCTTTCAAACCTACATAACATGGTTATTTGTTGTTCTTAAACAGCTATAAATTGGTTATTTCAAACCATCAAAAGTGTACTATAAGTCACTGAAAGGTTTGTGCTAGAGAAGAAGGCAAATTAATTAAAAATTAAAGTACACCTATCTATTAATTTTTCTGATCATTTTCAGCTTTTAATAAATTAGTTAGATTAAAATCGTCCAAGTTATTGCTTTGAATATGTAGTTTAACAATTGTTGTCATTAAGCTTCAAATATCAATATTCAAGTGTGTTTCATGGACATTTTATTTTAAACAGTTCCATATCTGTTTGTTAATGCCTGGAGCTCGTCATGGACAGTGAAGGCTTTGCATTTGGTTACTACTTTATATTATATTGATGAAATATCTTGGCACATATAATTATATTTGAATGTTTAATAGATGTTGAAACCTGTTAACTTATATATTATATCGATGTAATATCTTGACACGTATATGTCTATATGTTTTAAGAGATGCTTTATATTATATTGATATAATATCTTGACATGTATAATTATGTTTGAATGTTTAATAGATGTTGAAACCTGTTAACTTATATATTATATCGATGTAATATCTTGACACATATATGTTTCTACGTTTTAAGACTTGTTGAAACCTGCTTTATATTATATTGATGTAATATCTTGACACATATCTGTCTATATGTTTTAAGAGATGCTTTATATTATATTGATGTATTATTTTGACACATATATACAAATTTAAGAAATAAGCATGCCATCAAAAACCAGTTTTCACGAAATTCTTATGGCTAGTATATCAATATATTAACACACAGTTCTCCATATAGAAACACACAGTTCTCCAAAATTATAATGATGATGAAGTTGAGAAGTGTTTTGAGGCAAGTACATTAACTTGTATTTGCCTCTTGTTGGCTATAAAATAACAATTCCAGGGTTACATGCTGTATAGCCTATATATATCAGTGACTAATAATCTTGCACAAAAGATTGATCAATATTTAATGAAAAATGAAAACCTGCTACAGCCAATACCCTGTATCACATTGGCACCAGTGTGTGTCATTATGAACAGGTTATGCTGTATCAGTATTTTTATTGGATTAAGAAACAATATTCAGTTGCGTACACAAAATATTATAGTTCTCTATTGATAGAACGAGGGTCCTGCAAAAAGTTCTGTCATTGGGTTCGGATTTCTTAAGTGCTACGTTTTATCAAAATTATTTTTATTACAAAACTTCAAAGTATTCCTCCTTTACCGAAACAAATTTTTGTAAACTTTTTACCCAATCGCGAAAAGCAGATACATAGTCTTCTTTTGGTATCTGTTGGAGACACTGATAAATGGCGCTGCCAAGAGAACTTCTGGACTTATATTTCTTTCCAGAAAGCATTTTCTTAAGCCTTGGAAATAAAAAAAAAGTCATAAGGACTCAGGTCAGGTGAATAAGGCGGATGGTTTACAACTTCTACCTTTTCAGAAGCCAAAAAAGACTTAACAACCTCGCACTTGTGAGAGGAGGCGTTGTCGTGTATAAAATGGACTCCTGACCATCCTTTGCTTGGACGTTTCTTATTGCAAAACTCTTTCAATTTCTTCAGTACAGAGTTATTGTAGAATCGTCCAGTTACTGTATGACCAGATGGACAAGGCAATATATCTTTCACCGACAATCCCGCATTCTGTTCGACCACAACTTTTACAGCAGCGATGTTTGCCTTGGTTACAGAGGTCTTAGGCCTACCAGAATGGGTATCATCTTCGACAGATAATTTCCAAGCTTTAAAAGCTTTAACCCACCTAACAACTGTGCGCATCGAAATGGCATGAGGTCCATATATACCACACAATTCATCAAATATCTATATCAAGCTTAATGCGGCATTTAATATAGCTACGAATTTCAGTCTTTTCGTCCATTTTACAATGTGAAAAGTAAATTGGTCAGTGTATATGACTGCATGTATTTCAATTTGAAATAACTCGGTCATTTGAAAAGCAATTTGCACAAAATAAACGGATATCATTAGCTATTGGACACACCATTCAAGTGCAATGAAACGTTTTAAAAAATACCTGGGATAAAACTACGGAAGCCCATTAGTGACAGAACTTTTTGCATGACCCTCGTACTAACATGTCCCAACAGTAATGGTTTCAACTAAAAAATGCAGTCTTAATTCAAAAGCCGATAGCTCTTAAATCGTTGTGTTTGGACTCACCAAATTTG
Source organism: Mactromeris polynyma (assembly GCA_032209605.1). Taxonomy (NCBI): domain Eukaryota; kingdom Metazoa; phylum Mollusca; class Bivalvia; order Venerida; family Mactridae; genus Mactromeris; species Mactromeris polynyma. The sequence goes on from JASFXZ010000008.1 coordinate 17,814,248, forward strand.
GAACAATTAACCAAATTGCATTGTTTTTTTCAAAGTATTAGTTTGTTTGGAGATTAGTTGTTGTTTCATCATTAAGTAAAATTACAAGTTTTCAATACTTGTTTTGTGTTGTCCCTTTAACAGTTTTTTCTACAATATTTTACTATCGGCTATAATTGTTATAAAACAAATGATATACAGGTGTTCAACTACATCCCATGCATCTTCTAAAACACAAAAATGCTGTGATGCTGATCCACAATTTCCATATCGTTGTTTTTATTTATTAATACAAATATTAATTATTTAATGTTTTTTGGTTGTTTCAAGCAAACAAAATTTAGAAGACAGATTGATTTTCATGCGAAACTATATTTTTCATAACATTTAAGGATCTAGCTTTAGAAAATGATTTGAAAAATGACTATTGTTCAAACTTTATTTTTTCACAAAATGTCACACTTTATTTGCTTTACCTTATATGTCTATAATTATGTTTTAAGAGATGCTTATTATGTTTGAATGTTTAATAGATGTTGAAACCTGTTATTTTATATATTATATTGATGTAATATCTTGACACATATATGTTTGTACGTTTAAGACTTGTTGAAACCTGCTTTATTATATTATATTGATGTAATATCTTGACACATATACATACATGTATGTTTGTATGCTTTATGAGATGTTAAAATTTTTTTTGCTTCGTAAGAATGTTCACATTGTTACATAAGTTTAGGGCCAGTTGCCTTCAGCAAAAATATAAATAAACTATAAAAGTGACATTATTGATTTATTATATGGATAAATTTACCGTTGGATCTGTTAGCTCAGTAGTCAGAGCACTCAGTGCCATCTTGATGGTTGGCTTGAGAGGTCCCAGGTGCAAATCCTGGACAAGTCTGGTATTAATTTCTCCATGTAATGAAAATGCAATTTATGTGCCTGTGATAGAAATTGTGAATGCTTTAATTCACATTCTTGACTGTCATGAGGACATTCTTGGGTTATTAAAGATGGTAATAAATATTTAACTTTGTGTGGTACCATGTCCATAAGTATATATCATAAGCATCTTAGTGTGTCAACATAACATCTGTTACAATGACTCAAACTTATTTTAGGCCACTTTCAACTTGTCAGTCCCTAATTAATAGACAGATACATCAACATAAATTGTATAACCTACATTGTGGAATACTAGGCCACATAGATACTATTTGTCCAAAGACCTGTTTGTTTGGAATTGCCACCATGAAGGTAATTGTATAAAAATGTCTTTCTATATTGTACAGAAATAAGCAACATCAAGCAAGTTTTATTCAAGGACAAAATAAATTTGACCCGAGGTAGAATGGATTTCAATGGACAGCCATTTGCTGTCCTTGGGCAAAAGGTTTTTGAATGCCAGTTTGGCAAGGACAGAAAAGTTAGATATAAACTGGCAAAGAAGTGTGTTGGGGTAGGTATTGACAGCAGAAGTTTTAAAGTTTTCTTGCTTGAGTAAGCAGAAATTTTTATAAATGTACATTTTTATTTAAAACCCATATACTTATGGTTAGACAATTCAAATGCCAGATTCACTGTAATTGCTAAATGTGCTTGCTGTTAAAATGTATACATATATCACAAGTCAATTCCTTAAATCATCATGTTTTTATCTGTCTAATTTATAGCAAATTATTATTCGCAAATTTGTATTCACCCAACAAAATAATTTGCCTTTTCCACTGCATTGAAAGATTTATTGAACAAAGCATGAAAGCATTTTGCATTAAACATGTGTTTTGCAGTATCTTTGTTAATATTATCATGTTGCTACATGTAGGAATGCCCTGAACATGGCTACCAGAAGAAGGGTAAATTTTTGGTACAACCATCTAAGAAATTGGATTGTCCAGCCAAAGCTGTAATGCGTGAATTAGTGTGCTTTCCAGCTTATAAGGTGAGTTAAATGCACTGTAATGAGATAAATACAGACAATACGTAACTTGCTAAGCTTTGTTGAATTACTCAAATAATGTTGAGGCATTAATGATAGACAAGTATTTTTATTAATTCAGCTCACAACATTGTCATCTAAGCATTATGTTATTTTGTCATTGAATAGGCAGAACATCCATCTGGACCTCACTGCAACCATATTAAAGAAGAAATTCTATGTAAAATTGTCAGTGCAGATAAAGATTTGGAATGGAAGCGTCTATTCATACTAACTTTGCCAGAATCAGGAGCACATGAGGGTCACCCAATGAATGAGGTAAAACATTTTGTTTGATTAAATGAAAATGATAAAGAATCAATTTTAACCAAATGTGTTGTTTATACCTTTTTTATTGGGGTTGTTTCTTGCTTTGGCAATGCAAATTACTTTTCCGGAATCAAAGTTTTATTTTCATTGTTTGGCTCATGTAATCCATGATAATGTTTATGTTTATGCATCCTAAGTAATATTTCTGCATAACTTGGGAAATGTGTTGATTGCTTGTGCAACACCAGGTTAGTATTGAGACTACATTTTCTGAACAATAATTCAAGGTCCAATGTTTAAAAATTGCTTCTTTTAAGTACAGAAAGGAACCATTAGTAACAATCCTTGTTTATTCTTTAAATATTTTATTAATTTATTGAAATTATTTATTGTATGAAAGTCAATATTGAATACCTGATTGTTGATGAATTGTGCATAATTGGTGAAACAAGGTGATACTCACCAAGTTCCAGCTGCTGACAGACAAATGATGTTACCTTATTGATACTAATCATACAATTTATAATTTATTATAATAATAATATATATCAATGATTTTAAATGTAAACTTTTGGTCTGTGATTTACAACATATTTTCACTTTTCTGTTTTAACATATGAACCATATTGAAGCAATCATCTACCTACAAAGTAACCCTAGAACTTATACTAGGGCTTTATTTGCATTAATTGTCTATTGACCAAAAGCAGATTAATATCAAGTTTGACTTCTTCTTGGTCAACAATCACTTCTCATGTGTCAGTAGTGCTTTACTGACTTTCCTCAATTGAAAAATATAAAATGTTGACTCCAAATGATATAATGAAATTAGTTCTTCATTTACTAAATCATTTACTCAATTTAATTATAGGATAATGGAGCTCTTAATGTTTATAATACATGTTATGTGTATAAAACAATATTTTTGGTATACTGCGTGTGGCTGAATAATGTTAATTGGTACTCTTTCTCTATTTTACATTTATGTTAAGGTTTTATATTGTTTAGCACGCTCCGCCACAGCCCCTCGACACCAGAATAGCAAAAGAAATCAGGTCTCTAACACAGCGTGGTGTGAGATCAGTACCTGATATGAAGTTGCATTTAAAAAGTTTTGTCAGAGAGATATGTACGGTTTTGCCTCATCCAACTAACCGTCGATTTTATCCGAGCGACAAAGTTATTTCAAATCATATCTATAAAGCAAAAGCTCAAAATGTTGAGGACGACCAACATTTTCTTCATGATGTGGTGAGTTACCTAAAACATGCCATTTTAAGAATGATTATTGTTATAACGCAGTAAGAGATTCAATGTACACTTTGATGAATTATATGCTCAAAGTTGATAGTGCCCTGCTTTTTTTATTGTCTTTCATTTATTTGATAATGTGAGCTTAATGACACTTTACATCTGATTGAAAGCATGGTTATTTGTTGTTTTTACATGTACATTTTACAATACTCTGTTTAATTTATATCAATCACTACTGCAAGTAATAATGTGATCATTTAAATATGAATATGGCAATTTTTTATTGAGAGTTGTAACTAAGTACAACATTAAAATAGAAGGAATAAGTTGCTAATAATTAATACTGACATATAGTTTGTCGCATGTCATACTGCAACATATATGATATTAATCAAAACTTCTGATTATGGTAACTTACTTCTATTTCATTATAACATGCAATTTATCAAACTAGGTTACTCAATGGAAATTGGGACATGAAGACGACTTAATATTTTATCAAATGAAAAAAGAATCTGACCCTGATTCTGAACAAGTAATGTTGTTCATTTCAAGGAGTTGAAAATATTTTTACCAATAGGGTGTGTTAAATCAGGTTCAAAAACTTGTTCATCCTTGTGACAAGACCTTTTGTGATATTTGCACAGTACATGCCACTTTGGTATAGTTTAACTTCTCAATTACAAATTTGTTACAAATGTAATCAAATTTCTTAACATACCCATTTGGTGTTGTTCAGTTGTTTGCATGATTTTCTTCAGTTATGTAAAGTTGCTTGCTTTTTTACGACAAAATATAAGTGCTGCAACATATGTGTGTGTTTGTGCGTGCGTGCGTGCGTGCGTGCGTGCGTGCGTGCGTGCGTGCGTGCGTGCGTGCGTGCGTGCGTGCGTGCGTGCGTGCGTGCGTGCGTGCGTGCGTGTAATACAAATAATTATACATGCAAAGATATAAATAATTATTTACACAAGTAAAATCAAGGCATAATGATTGAATATTTGCTTGTTCTTAGATATGAGAAAGTCATGTTTAAGTCACTATTAATTTGATCCATTCAAAGATAAATATTAGATAACCTCTTTTCATGTAAATATATAAAATTGATTTCAGATCATTTTCAATAGGTTGATTATCAGAAATGGCAGTGAATAGTTATTACACTGTTTTTGTGATGATTGTCAACTGTTATTGGAACTATAACATTAAGATATGTTTATCAAGGGTTGACCAGTACAATATTTCATTGATATCATCATCCTTGAAATATAATTTTATTTAATTCTATGCTGTTATTAGAAAATAGAAATAATAATAATATTTAATATTTGGAACCAAAAAGTCAAAATGACTCAGTCTTATAATCTGTATGAATATGGTCCCTATTCATGTTTAGTAAGTAAAGGTAACAACCACATTATGATGATTCATTGATTGTTGTTTACGTTTTTCTTTATATAAATCCTTCAGGGGATTGAAATGGATGTTCACCTGGCTTGAGTTGAAAACAATAGGAAACACATTTACATTTTGGCTTATTAGTTCTAGTTCCATCATTTGTGGCAGGGCTTTGACCCTTGTTTTGTTACCACATGTGCATTCGTGTTAACATATTTAATTATATCTCTTTGCCTTGTATATTAAGTGTTGTTCTACAAAGCCTGAAGAAGGCTCATCAATGATACGTATTCAAGATAACTGTTGTGTTTTATGGAAATTGTTTGTTATTTGTGTTATGTTGTATACCTGCTCATTATCATATAAATATATGTGATAGAAATGTGTTGCAAATTTATTGTAAATAATTATTTTTATTTGTTTTCTTATGAATTTTTTTTCAAATTAAAACATATACAGATAAAGCAGACACTTAATTTATGCAACTTTAGTTATAACTACATTTAAATCTCTAATAACTGAATTGATACTTCTTTTCAATCGATTAAATAAATAAACATTTGAACTTTAGAGATAACTTAATTGTCATAGTTTTCGTATTACTGTGGTACCTTAACTGTTGAAAAATTTACTTCTTTCCATAATTCATCCTGCAACATATTACAGAATAGTTCACTGAATAAGAAAGGCGTTTGTTCCTATTACATAAAAATTTTGTTACCCATGTTAATTGGCATAAGATTATCAATACTAATAATTGTGTTTTATTAACGTTGTATTCTACATTTTGTATTATGTTAAAAGATGCACAAAATGGTAAAACCAATTGGGCAACAAATGTTAGAGCAATCTTGTACTCGAATGGTTTTGGGTATGTATGGGAAAACCCCTACCATGTTAACTGTAACTCTTTTCTTTTATTATTTAAGAAACCATTGATTGACAATTTATTCAGAGTTGGAGAAGTGATATTTCTATTAATAAAGTACTTATTATATATAAACATTTGAAGGTCGATTTCGAATTTGAACCGTACCTTAACATTATTGGAAATAAGCTGTATAGGCAATTATTGACAAAATTTGGAATATGTACCCATAAATTAAGAATTGAAACTGGTAGATATGGACAAAATAGAAATGTGAAGTCTGTTTTAACCTGGACATTGAAGAAGAATTTCATTTTATTTTAATCTGTAATAAATATAGGCTTGTTAGAAAAGATACATAGACTCATATTTTTATATAAGACCAAGTATGTTTAATTTAATTCAATTGCTTTCTTCAAAAGATGAGGTTATTCTTAATAATTTAGCGTGTTTCATAAACTGTGCAATGAAAATTAGAAAAAAATTAATTCAATAGAGCATTTTTATATATATCTATAGCCTAAGTGTGATGTTTTATTCTATCTTTTCTTTATTTCCTTTTAAACGTTCAATTTATTTCCTTCACTCTTTCACACACACATTGTTGTGAATCATTATCATGTTTTCATATATGTTTATTTTTGTTAATTTGTTTTGTTGTTGTTGTTTTTTTCTTCATTACTTTAGTTTACTAATTTGCTATTTTGTTTGTACCTTGACATTATGTGTGCATATGTTGTATGGATGATGAGCTTTGCTAAAATCCGAACTAAAATGTCTGTTCTGTTCTATAGTTTTTTTACGTCTACATTTCATACCTTGTTGGTTGGTAGGCATATGCAAGTTTCAACAATGCTTCTTTTTGATGTCCACTAGAACAGAAATATTGTTTTTCATGAGTGTTTGAAATTTTCAGAGGGGATCATTTATAATATAATTGTTGGGAGATAGCAAAAAAACTGAATTTTAATTTTAGCTGTAATCATATTATTTCATGCTGATATTTAAATAAATGTGAATGCATTATCAAAGATGTAGCTTTAAAACATTTAATGTTCATTATAATACTGTACTAAAGTATGTGTTTATCTTTTTAGATATCTGATAAGTTTCTGTTGGTATATCAAAGTTATCAACAGAAACAGCTGTTGAAAAAATACGGACACATGGTCCTAATGGATGCAACATATAAAACTACCTGCTGGGACGTACCACTTTTTTTCTTGGTGGTGAAGACTAATGTCGACTATCAGGTGGCTGGTTGCTTCTTGACTGAATCAGAAACTTCAGAGTCAATTCAAGAAGGACTGCGGATTCTCCATGAAGGAAATCCGGAATGGGAAACCAAATATTTTTTGACAGATTTCGATGAGGCAGAGATAAATGCAATCACAAATGAGTTTAAAGGTACAGTAAAACGTAAATTATTGTGATCGTATCGGTTATTTAAATAAAGATAAATGTTGTAAATAGGTCCAAATCAATCGTTTTTATTATAGAATTTTATAATTTCTAAAGTAAAAAATTTGGCCCCTATTGTGACATTGAATGACAATAAATGCATCTTCTTTGGCTGTTAATGACAAGAATGAAGTACTGTTTGTTTAATTTCAATTATACAGAATTAACATTAAGTTAAAATAAGGTTCATCTGATGATATTTTATTTTTCAAAGAGTGAAGTAGCCATGTTATATTTTTCTTGTTTGGGGGAATATATAGTGTTTGGACTACATTATAGTATGTTAATGTCATCAAGGTGCTGAGACTTCAAAAATGTAATTGTTTGCTAATGTTGAAAAAAACGCTATCATGAAATAGTTTCATATTTCGTCCTGAAAGTAAATGATACATGGATGATTACAATAATAAATAAAACTTATTATGACATGGTGACATCCTATACCGAGGCATAATCAGTTAATTAGTGAACATATCATAATTTTATGGTTTCACAAGAAAATAAATGTATCACACATTGTCATATTAATAATATACTTATCACAAGTCTGAATACTATGAAACACATTTTATTATTATTATCACAGATGTTTGCAGTTCATAACAAAACAAACTTTTTCACAAATATTTAATAACATAAATTAAATACATCTTCACAAGTCGACAAGAAATAATTCTTGATATTTAATTTATAATATTAAGTTTCTGTCACAATGGGTAACACTTGTCTTAGGTAATTTTCTACAATACAATTCTTTTAATCAAGTCTTTACTAAAAGACACAGTAAATCTAGCACTACAAGTTCTGCTGTTATGCGGAGAAATTTGTTTCTTTTTAACTGTGTTATTTTTATTATGGTATTTGTTTTGTATTTATTCTACTTGTATGAAATCAATGGTACAGTTTCATGTTGTCGCCAAGTACTTTAGGATTTGATCAGACTATTGTTTAAGGACCAATTTTATTACTGATTAACAGATCTTGACAACTACGTATAAAAATCAAAAACATACTAAAACATTTACTGGATGGAATGGAAAGTTAGAGCAAATGATGCATATCGGTGGCCATCAAGAAGTTTAACAACCATTTTGATGCTGTAAACATCACTGTTTCACAAAGTATATTTCTTTATTTTTAAAGATGTTCAAGTTTTCCTTTGCAATTTCCATCGAGAACAAAGTTGGGAAAGATGGGTAAAGAAGAAGGAAAACAAAGTGGATGATTCCGAGGTAGTCCTGTCTACCTTCCGGGGTTTAGCCCATTCTCGATCCTTTCAAGAATTTGAAATAAATTTGAAACAAATGCAAGGGTCTGAGATGTGGAAAAATCCTAATGTTAAAAATTATTTTCAACGAGTATGGCTACCAGTGAAAGAGGTAATGATATTGAAAGGAAAATTTGTTTATTTTTTTGGTAATTGCTTTAAAGAACTGATTGTTTATGGAAATAATTTTCAATTACATATTATTTCTATGTTCTGATGAAGGATTAAACTGCCTATGCTGATGTTTTATTACTGTATTTTTCCACCTACTTTGAAAGCACCGATGTATTCTATACTACGATGAAATATCTGCATATCGAGTTTAATTATATTAAATTACTTTTCTTAATCATTGCTATCAAAGCACAAAACCCCCAGAAAACGTTTGTTTTATTTGCATTTGGCGTGTTTACATTTATAATTTTTGGTCTTGATATATTGGAACTGCTGCACTAACCGCATAACAGACACTTATGCCTTACAAAAAATAACTTCATAATACAGATTCTTTAATTCTGTCACTAAACAAATTGACAGCATGAAGAAACATAGAAAAAATGTCTGAATTAAAATAAATTCAAGTCAGTTTTATCTGCATTTTTCTGTTTTTGTATTTTGTTTTAAAAATTGATGTCATTATCCTAACATATACAATCATTGCTTGTGATGTTCAGGCCATTGTGATATATAGTATATAATTAATATTCTGCCCTTTACATTATACGCACACAGAGGCACCACAGTCAGTGTAATTGTTTGGGATATAAATAACATTAGCCTGTCAAATGTTGATCATAGGAAATGCATTTGCCATGTAAATATAGATCAATTAGTCGCTATGAATAGCACCAAAAGTGTTATTCAAGATATTTGTTTACTTTACTAATATTGTAAATTTGTGCATAAATGAGTATGTGATATTTATTGTCATTGTCAAACAGTATCTCGGGATGATATCAGACCAATCTGTAAGTACTTATCCATTAATTGATGTTTTTAAGCAAATATTATCAATTATGTCACGCTTTCAACATTAATTGATCAATTCTTCACGGATATAAGTCTTCTTGGGGACCATCATGTGATCTGAACTTTGATGTTGGCTTCTTTGAAAATCATTTCAATGCCAAAACTCTTATTAAGATGCACATTTGTTTTTTTATTGTGTCTTTGTTGTTTCGTTAAGAAATGGTGTGCTGCCTACAGAAGGGAACTTGTCGAACTCCGCGCTGGAACAACAAATGGGGTGGAAACAGTCCACAAAATTTTGAAAGACACGTATCTGAAACGAAAGACGACAAATAGTCTCTCTAATCTGGTCAAATTACTAATGGAAGAATTCTTTCCTGATCGATTTCAAAAGTGAGTATTATTTGGATGGCATACATAATATTTTGCTATAATATTATTGCATTAAATAAGTTAGCTGTGTGAAAATTGATACAGTTGTCCATAAATACAAGATTACATTCCCTGTTTTACCACCAGCTACAATTAATGACAACTAAAAAATGTTTTTACAGTTGAAAATTTTCTACTGGTGTATTGATGTTGAACACATTTATTAAATATCACTTGGTTTATTTACTGCATAGCTCTTTATCAATTTTGATAGCACAGCTTATTAAATATTTATATGAATCAGTTTGTATTCTGTCAGCTCAATGTCTTCTTAGTTGGGTCATTTATGGTTTAATGTAAAAACAATTTTATCTGGCAATTATATATTATGCTAATAATATACATGAGTTGGCAGTAAGTTAGCGCTGGTGAAGATGTCTTGTGAATAAAATTTGGCTTGCGATTAAAATTTGGCTTGTTCTTTGGTCATTTAAAATTTAAAAACATTGTACAATGCTGTTTAGAATCACAGCTACAAATGTATAGTTTCTATATAGTCAAGGTTTATGTAATGAAACAATAAAATACATAAAATATATAAGACCTAAATCTGCTGTGGATGTCAAGTAATTTAAGTTTGTCAAAAGCATGATGATGATTGTAGGGAATAATATTCTTCATTTTAATATATTCATATTTATTCGATTAGCTACTGAAAATGCATTTGAAATCTAAAATTTGTTTACTTTTAGGTATGTGGATCTCAATATCAAGATAAGCTCCAGTTTTCGAATGTACCACGAAGTGATTCCCGTGTTTTTGCATGATAGGCCGAGGGAATTTATACAAAACTGCATGGATGAAATTGAGAAGTCCAAAAAGATTAACAGGTATGTATATTAATGTTGCTTCTCTTACATGATTAATGGCCTAACAACCATTATTGAAGATACTATATTCATGTAACAGATGAACATATATCAAGCACATTCAATATAGCATTTACTGGTCCTGTAAATCAATTTCATATCATCATGTTTATAACAAAAATACATTATCTTACAACAGAGCCTGTTCTGCATTAGTGTCTAAATTTTGCTAACAATCTAACCAGATATACACTCTGTTTAAACTCTTTATTATTTAATATTTGGCCTAAAAAGGCTTTATCAAAATTATGAATATATGAATTATGAATGGATATTGTTTTCATGTGTTGTATAAGAAAGTTGACAATGTAGTTTGAAACAACTGTTTCATCATTTTGATAAAGCCTTATTAGGCAAAATATTAAAAAATAAAGAGGTTAAACAGAGTGACTATTATTTGTCCTACTATGGACTTTTATCTGAGATTATACTCAGATATAGTCAAAGATTTTTGTTTACTACTGATGGTTTGAAAACAACTGTCCTGAAATGCACTCTAAAAATGGGCAATTACTTGTTACATGTAGTATCATATGAAATGAGACATTGTAATATCATTTTGTGCTGGAACAGAGTTAAAACTCAGTCAATTTGTTTCAGCGACAGTATATCCATTGTGGAAAGTGCCGATGTTGCCATCTTTCATGGTAATACAACACAACAGGTTTATCTAGGCGATATAGAAAGTTACCCAGCATGCAACTGTTATGTGTGGACCCAAAAACACATGCCATGTTGTCATATGTTTGCAGTGATGTTGGAAGAAGATGGAATGATTAAATGGCAGAAACTGTCTGCAAAATATTGGGCATTGCAATATTACAATGTTGACAATGACATAATAGTTACACGAGGTAAGCTATGAATGACATCCTGCTCATTTTGTTTTTCTTGATAGAATGGCAGGGGTACTTATTAGAAAATTGAATGGAAATGTTGTAATGGAATTCGTTTTCTTCACTAAGATGTTACATCCTATTTGTTCTGTTGACCACTCAAAAGTTGTCTGTGTGCAATACCTCATACCATCTACTTGCCATCATAACTATTGCGCATGTGTTATAAAGTCCCATGGGTCTATGACCTCTTTTATTTTGATCAAATAAAACTTCTCAAAGCTTGTGATATGGTGGTAATTGTCAGTTTTATGTAGAATTATGGCATATTATTGAATGGGTAACCAATGATACAAGAAGGAATTATTATTAAGATTACCTTAAAATGAATCAAAGGCAAACACATCAGAATAAGGAATTCTTTTACAGGATCAGAGACACAGCATAATGATACCAGTTTTGAATGTCCTGAAGATGTACCATCACCCCATGGAGAGAAACCTGAAGAATCTGAGCAAGGTTTTATGCCATTTTTTTTTTTTTAAAGTCTGTATTATCAATAATGTCAAAAAATTAAAGTATAACCTAAAACATAATTATTCATGTGATAAAAATGCCACATCAATTATATGAAGAATCAATATTGATAATAAAGGTTTAAGAAGAATAAGCTATTTTTTGTATTTATAAATCTTTCTCTTTCAATGAAGGTGAAAGTTTTTAAGTCATAATTGGAGAATATATTAATTATGAAAATAAAAGACAGCATGTATGTAGAAAATTATTTGCTGAAAACATACTGTGATAATTAGGAGTAGAAGATGTGTTATAGATAGACATGATAACAGCATAAATCTTAGTATGTTTATTTTCATAAAAAAAATCAAATCTGAAAATAAAGCACTGAAATGAAGTCATATTGTATTTTTTTCAGGAAAGAAATTCAAGTGTTTACGAACATTACAACAAGAATGCCGCACTTCACTGAAGCACTTGACAAATAAGACCTATGTTCTGCAGAGCAGAGATGTTTTAGAGAAAGTGAAGTGTGGCATTGACAATATCGTAAGCAGTTTGAATGATGGTACATGTATTGATTTAAGAGTAGAACCCCTGAAGCGGAGAAGGTATTTTAAGAAATACAGAGGGAGGTCCGGATTGAGAGCATCTGGCCTTCGAAAAAAAATTAAAGTGAAAGCAGATGTAGGTATGTACCTTTTCGTATTTTATTTGAAATTTGTATTAGATGAATTTCTTTTAATGTTTTTTAACTTATATATGTGTCAATTGTATTCCATGTTCATGTATGTTCCTTTTCATGTCAATGTCTAGGACATTGCATGTATTAGGTCATAAATGTATGTTATTTTGTGAAAACTATGCCTGCCATAACAAAATGATGAGAAACATAACAAAACATATAAATTTAGATGAATGTGTAACCTGGAATTTTTTATACACAACTTCTGTTTCCTCATTTATTATGTTTAATGTAATACAAATTGATGTTCATTTCCATATTAAAACGCATATTATATGTATAACTTCACTAGCGCATGATTATTGTATGCAACTGGCGGATCCAAGGGGAGGCGCACCTGGCGCGCGCTCCCCCTAAAATTCCCCAACCTTACATGTATGTCTGAGTATAAATACGAAATATACAGAGATCTTTAATTATAATATTTTCAAATAAGCGATTCTGAATTGGTTTTATGTTCAATAACTTAAAAAACACAGTCGCTGCCGTTTTTTCAGGCTTCAGCAAAATTAAAAGATGACCAAAATGTTACCCCCCCCCCAACTCCTGGATCCGCCCCTGTATGCCATTATCTTTCACATGACACAATCTTAGATTTGTTGTGGAACAGATCAATTTTGCGAGAGGATGTGTTTGATATCCAGCAATATGTTTCAATTAAGAAAGACAAACATTTTTTTTATGGTAAAATTATATGCTGAGCGTGTATGAGATTGTACTAATGATTTTGATTTATTATTTTTTCAGTTGAAAATATTGCTCATGACCTAAGTGTAGAAGTGGAAGGTCATTACAGCATACCTGAGGACATAGATCAGAACAGTGGGTAGTTTTGTCATTATATGAACCACACAATTATTGTCTATTGGCAAACATCTTTTTTGGATATATACAATTAATCCCTATGTAAGGAACAGCAATGGATTCAAATCATACAAAGCTATTTAAAATTGCAATGGAAATGTATTTGACATTTTAACTGTCAATCATACCAACATTTAGTTGAATATACACTATTCACACTCTGAATTTGTCTTGTATGAAGAACAACTTGTTTTGACATAATTAAAGCTATGGAAAACTACAGAACACTATTGTTAAGTTATTTCTCATGTGTGTATTTATTTGCTCAATTTGACTTGTATACTATTAATGCCATGTAACCCTTTGATTTTTTTAAAGGCAATGAATTGGCCAGTGGTTGGGGACAGCTGAGTCAGAGTGAAAGAGATGAATTGCAGGGTATGAAAATTAAACCAAAAATACAAAGCATTTTTTACGCCAACTTTTTGTTCATTTGGAATACTTGTTGATTATCATTCATTGTTGGTAATTTCTGATCCAGGGTATTTGTTTAATTTAACTAAGAATCATGTAATTGAAGCAATTATAATAATCATTTAAGTGGTTTTCATCAATGATCATCACTTGGATAGATGAACCTTTTAAGAATTTAACATTTTATGAAGTGTTTGGATGGTTGGTCAGTCACTTGTTTAATACATGTACAGACTTTTGTAGCATACAAATTTTAGCTTTTTCCAATTACTTTCATTTTGTTGTACGTTGGTTTCCTAAGAAGTTAGTGTTTTGTTGATAAACATTTTTTGGCTATCACAGTACTTTTAACAATACTTTCCAGCTTCAAATCTTGTGGATAGACTATGGGGATTGAATTGTGATTATGACATTCCTGTGGCCAAGGTATTTGGTACAACTGTCACTGATGCCGACATCCAGTGTCTTCGAGGATCTGGTTGGCTTACTGATAACGTAAGTTAATATTGTACATATTCTGTGTAAAATTTACCATATTTCTTGGTCTTAACAATGAGTAAAATTCAATCTCAAATGCTATTCAGATACATGTTGTTTGTAATCATATTTATATTATCATGTAGACATTGCTATATATATATATAGTAACTATACAGTAAGTAGCATATTTGTTGCACAGTATAAACTGGTTCTCTTCATCAGTTAACATGCATAGCCTATTTGTAGTCCAACATACCTGTCGTGATATTGTTCAAACGAATGAATAATAATGTATATACATGTAAGGTTGACTCATTAAACTTGTTATGCATAATATAAATATAAGATGTATTCATAAAAAAGGGCTAACATTATTTTCCAGGTCATTGATTGTTATATAAAGATGATAACAATCCAACAAAATGATCTGGGAAGAAGTATTCTTCAAATGGTGAGTTCGACTATGTTTGCAGTTATGAATGGTAATGGAGGCTCATGGGTGCCTGTACCTGGTCGCAACAATCAAAAGGTAATTATAATTGTGTTAGATAGACTAAAAAACAAGAAGTGAGGTGTAATCACTTGTATTGTCGAGCACAATATCTTTGTGATAGTTGAAATGTAGGAAACGTTTTTCCTGTTACTAAGTTGTACCATGGTGTTAAATATGTAGTACATAATGGATGCTACACCCATTTACATAACCAGCACATTAAGCTGTACAATCTCATTTGATTTAATTGTTTAATTAATTCATTTAAAATCGATTATTGGCTAAATTATCCAATGTTATTTTCAGTTAAGCAGCTTTAATATGGTTATAGGAGCATATCACAGAAGCTCCCATTGGACTTTGGTGGTAAGATGTTTGTTTTTATGTATTTGATTTCTTATTGTTTTGTATGTAATTGCTATAAAATGTACAATACTGGTTCTCTTTGTTTGTAATGTGATTGAACAATGAGCTTTTATGTGTGTGTATTTGTATTGTTCTATATTACATTAAGAAATCTTTAAGTACTTGAATAATGTATAGAGATGTATTTCTATTTTGTTATTAATTGGATTCAAATAATATTCCCAGATAGTGGAAATTTCATCCGCAACAGTGTATTTCTATAATCCAACTGGTGAAAATGAACTTGAAATGGATGATATTATTTCATCTTGGAGGTAAGTGATTTAATGGTATCAGTTTTTCCGAAGGTTGACAATTTTGCTATCCCAAAAAATATATAATTATGATATTTATTTTACTGTAATAAACATAATTTAATAAATGTAAAACTCATTATTTTATTAATTCTATTAATAGAACATATATATATTATTGCAGTCGCCAGGATTGACAGAAAAATCTATAACCTTGTAGACACTTATTTTCATTTCCTGCATAAGGGCATCTTGTCATTGCGTTTGACAGTACAAACAGTAAAACTATCAACCGGTTGATAGAATTTTCTGTTGATAACAGACAAAATATCCCTTCTTAGATAAAACCAGTTATTTACTTAGAAATAAGTGCTTATTATTTGGGGAACTGGTTGTTTATATACACCGTCGGAAGTGTTACTATGGCCTTGCTACCGGATGTCTCGTCCCCCCTATATAAACGGAAGGCATGCGGCGATTTAGCCTTTTCAATTCAGACAGCCAACGTGCTGACATCGATTTAAGTCAAAAATGCCAGGACGAGGAAGAGGAGCGAAGCGTAGGGCAACACAGGAGGCGGACAATGCACCTATGCAGACTAGAAGGAGACGCGCGGATGCCAATAGAGGAGAAGAACCGGATAGAGGTGAGGTTTTGCATAATGATAACGTCATAGACTTTGAAGAAATTTTGCGCGAGTCGCAATGCATAACATTACCTCCTAAGGAAGTTGAAACAACGAGGGAACAGGGTCACGCTTTAAATGAAACGCAGACCCCAAGTACCTCAGTTGACAGCGCAGGCATGACGCCGATAAATTTCACATCCGGGCTACCGGATACACAGTTCATGCTAACGCCCGAAATGTTCCGTTCTCCAACGGACGATTTAGCAATTCACGTACCGGCAACATTAAAACGCCAAATTTGTAAGGGGGATTATGTAAACCTGTCGTTATTGTTGAAAGGGGCCACCGAATTGAAGGAAATATATAACGCCCAGTCAATTGGCATGCTGGATGGCCAGCTAATATTAAGGCCTAAGGAAACTAGAGAGACCATTAATTCCATAGAAAAGTGGACAGATGCATTTCTTATTTATGCTTCTATATATTTAACAACTCATGTTGACCGAATCTATGAAATTTTGCACTACATGAACACTATAAGAGAATGTGCCAAAAGGTCTGGGTTCGCTTGGGTCACCTACGACCGCCAATTCCGCCTTAGGCAGGCCCAATCATCAGGCCTATGGTCCATAATTAACAATGACCTTTGGTGTAGATGTATGGCGTATAACATCTCAGAAACACAATCGGAACCATACAGAAACACATTAACAGACAAGCGCACAACATGCAAAGACTTTAACAATGGATTGTGTAAATGGCGGAATTGCAGATTTTTACATGCCTGTTCAATCTGCAGAAAACCCCATAGCGCAACCAATTGCTTCTCTAACAACTCACAGACATACAACTACCAAAGGGGAAATAAAGGATCAGATATGAAAAAAGACACAACCCAACAATTCAATAGTAATTTTCGTGGGAGAGGCAGATACAATAACAAAAATTAAGTCACGGGAGGCAGAGTTCAGCAAACAACCATCAAATTTAAACACAACTGATTTAGCAAAATCACCAATTAATGTTTCAAATTTAAAAGGACTATTAAAGCCATACAATACAACTAAAGCACAGTTTTTAGAAAATGGCTTTCAATTTGGGTTTAAGCTGAACTACTCGGGTCAAAGAACCAGCAGGGAATCAAAAAATTTAAGATCAGCAAGGGAGAACCCACATATTGTATTACAAAAAATAAACAAAGAAATATTAGCTAGCAGAGTGGCAGGCCCCTTTTTGGAACCTCCCTTCACAAACCTAATAGTATCACCTATAGGATTAGTACCCAAAAAAGAGCCTAATGAGTTTAGATTGATCCATCATTTGTCATATCCTGCAGGCAATTCAATAAATGACTCAATTGACCCAACACTATGCTCAGTCCAGTATACAAGCTTTGATGAAGCTATTTTCGTAATACAAGACCTAGGAAAAAACTGCCAACTGTTTAAGATGGATATAAAAAACGCGTTTAGATTATTACCTATACACCCTGATGACTTTCAACTGCTAGGATTCAAATTAAACAATCAATACTTTTTTGATAAAGCCTTGCCATTTGGAGCTAGTATCAGCCCGAGTACTTTCGAAAAATTTTCAACATTTTTGGAATTCGCAGTTAAGCAAAGACTTATGACGAAAAAACTAATTCATTATTTGGATGATTTTTTTGGTGGGGACAAATCAACAGAGAGTTGTCAGAAAATGATGGAAATATTTAGAGATTGTATGTCTGAGTTAGGCGTCCCATTAGCAGAAGAAAAGACGGTGGGACCTACCACAGTAATAATTTTTCTAGGCCTAGAGCTAGACTCAAACAAAATGGAAGTTAGAATACCCAAAGAGAAACTTGCAAATATTACTGAAAAAATTAAATACATGCTTAGTAAAGAGAAAGTAACTTTAAAAGAGATGCAATCACTGATTGGCTCATTAAATTTTTGCTGCAGAGCAATAGCAGCAGGCCGCCCATTTTGCAGAAACTTGATAAATTCAATTTGTGGCCTTAATCATCCTCATCATCATATTAGGATAAACAAAAACGTTAAAGCAGATATGAAGATGTGGCTTCAATTCTTTAAAAAATTTAATGGTATCTCAGTATTCCATGACAGATTTTGGACAACAAATGCGGAAATGCAAATATATACTGATAGCGCAGGGGGTAAGGGCTTGGGTTTTGGAATATTCTGCCAGGGTCAATGGGCCCAGGATAAGTGGCCAGATGACTGGCATAAAAAAGGTTACACTAAGGATATTACGGCTCTAGAGCTTTTTCCTATTTTGGTAGCAACAATCATTTGGGGTGGAAACATGCAAAATAAGAAAATAAAATTCCATTGCGATAACCTAGCAGTAGTACAAGCAATAAACGTTCGGACATCAAAATCAAATCTGTCTTTGTCAATACTCAGAGGTCTTACAATGAAATGTTTGAAATTAAACACACTACTATGTGCAGAGCACATTAGAGGAGAAAAAAATTCAATTTGTGATGCCTTGTCTCGCTTTCAGATGGAAAGATTCAGGACTTTAGCTCCCCAAGCAGATCCTCTCCCAAATCCAACACCAGCTATAGCTTGGAATATCTTCAACATCAGTCCAAACGCATTTTATTAAGCAGCCTAGCAAAAAATACAAAAGCAACATACAAAACAGCCATAAAGGCTTTTCAACAATTTAAGTCAAGCTTTAACTTAGACGAGGGATGGCCAGCCAAAAAAGAACACATTATGTGGTTCATCACTTTTTGCATTGAGTCTGGCAGATCACCACGCACCATAGACACATATACTGCAGGGCTGAATTTCTATCACAAAATAAATGGGTGGCACAATATATCAGATGACTTCACAATTAAAAAACTATTGGAAGGATGTCGTAGAATAAATAAGACGAAAGACACAAGGGCTCCAATTACAAAAACAATCTTAAGGGAAATTTGCCAGAGATTAAAAAATATATGCAGTGATGCTTTTGAAGAAAAATTGTTCACTGCAGCATACACGCTTACATACTTTGGCTTATTGAGAGTAAGTGAAGTAGTATGCAATTCACAGTCAGATACAACCAACTGTATAGGTATTTCTGATATGCAAATAGGACTTAAAACAGAAAACATAACAGTCATTCTACGCCACACAAAAAACAATCAAAAAGGAACTCCCATTTGTATGAAATTACCAAAAGAAAAGGATATAACTATTTGTCCAGTCAGATCTATGAACAACTACCTTAATGTAAGACCGAAACTGAAGGGAGCAGTTTTCTATCATGCCAATGGCTCAGTGGTAACGAGATATCAATTTGCTGCGGTATTAAAGAAAACTTTGAGCACCCTTAAATTGACAGATAAAAAATTTAGAACACACAGCTTTAGAATTGGCAGGGCGACCGAATTAGCACAAATGGGAATTACTAATGATCACATTATGAAACTTGGCAGATGGCACTCTGAGGCATACAAGTCATATATCCGTTAAGGGGCTTCATTAGTAAAATGCCCAGGAAAGAAGTAACACATAATAACCTAACCTATCTGCTATAAGGATAACCTCGAGCATTTGTCATAACTATTAATAATTAAAAAGCTTAAGATTTCACATGTCATACATATCATTTGGGTGCAACCTAATGATGTATTTCTCTCTCGTAGATATTTGGTTTCTGGGGGACTCAATCCCATACTGGGCTGGGAGAAGAGCCATGGACAGACAGAGAGCCAACTTAGTTCTACCACTATCAATATCTTGGTGGGGAATTAGGGGTATGTCGTGGGAGGATTTTATCTTTAGCTTACAGCTAGACGTGCTGCTGAGACAGGCGCCTAAGTTTATTCTAATTCACTTGGGGGGTAACGACCTGGCAAATATCAAGACCAGGTCGTTGCTCAAAATAATTTCAGACGGTTTACTACATTTAGGACAGGCTTTCGAAAACACTAAAATAATTTGGGTGGATATCTTACAAAGGATTACTTGGGGAGGGGATAGGGCTTTTAATATTAAAATGGAAAGGAAAAGGAAAAGGGTAAACCGCTGGGGCAAACAAATTATAGGAGTATCAAATTTAATCATCACCATAGATATAGACATTAAAACCCCAGGATTTTTCGCCCAGATGGGATTCACCTTTCAGACATAGGATTAGAAATGTATTTAGACAGCATTAGAGAAGGGCTATTAAAGGTCATTTAAAGTTATACTATGCTCATTTTTGTTAATTTGTTTAATTAACCAAACATGTAAAATACATTTCCTATAGCTAAAACATCACTAAACATGCATTTATAAAGAATGAACTCATAATGTATTAATTAAAGATTTTTTGTATCGGTTTTACATTGCAATGGTTCTTATTAGAGATGTTTTAGCCAATGTAACAACAATACGGGATCAAGGCAATTCAAACATTTTACGTTTAGATGAGCCAGATACATCTTTAAAGATGGCTAACCTACCAGTGTTTCACGCTGATGCAGCTAATAAGTTACAGTTAAACTATTTGGGCGCTGTCTAGCAGGGATATACTATCAAATTAATACCAAAGAATTTTGGGGGAAAAGTATTTTATACTTTTTGTGGCGGAAAAATTCTCTCAGGGGACAGACATGCATGTATTAGTTCTATATTAATCTATATTCCTCAAAAACTACTTTTAATTAGGCCGACTTGGGGTCGCTGTGGATGATGGACTATGATACTCAACTCAGTGACCCAAAGTCAGGTATTCAGTCTGCACATATTTTCTTTAAGGCAACGCGGGGTTTTGTCCGGAATAAGCAGTTGCTTGGCAAACCCCGGGTTGAAGCTCAATTTGGTCAGGGAGTCGATGCCGGGTATGGCTACCCGAAGCATTTACGGGTATGGCTACCCAAAGCATTTATGGGTATGGCTACCCAAACAAAGTTAGCCTCTATTAGGGACATGGCTGTCCGCAGCGCATAACAAATCTAAACAATGGCTCCGCACTGACCAATTAGTAATATAACAGTTTCACATGCATGTCTGTCCCCTGGCTGAATCAGACTCACTTTGGTGCCACCCTCAGGAGTCTGAACATGTCACGGCCAGAATTCCCCAACATCAAAACCACTCCCCTTGTTAATAAAAATGTATACTATGCAATAAATTAAATGTATGGAGACGAAATCTTGTTTGTCTTTATAGAATAGTCAGTATGTCAGAGAAGTTTCATCCAAATAAATGTCTTGATTGAGAATGAAATTCGGTTATAATGATACTGTTTGTGCATTGTAAAATTAACAATGGTATTTGTCGATAAATTTGTGGTACATTCATGAAATATTGCAGCAAATTCATTGAAGGATATACACAAAGAACTAATGATCTCCATATGCCATCAAAATGGACTATCCAGACCAAACCTCACTGTAGGCAGACAGATGGATTTAATTGTGGTGTATATTGCTTAATAGTATGTATGTTTGTTTGTCTTTGCATATTAAAACTGGATAACATTGATATTTCTTTCTGTCTGACTGTACCAAATTGCACCCAGCTTTTTAAAAAATAGAACATTCATGATAATTGTACAATTATGGAATTTTCATCGGTTGTACATGATGTGATATGCAGTGAAAAAAACATTAATGACCATAGTATTTTGCACTGAATTTTTAAATCATTTGTGAATATCCCATGTTTTGAATTGACATCTCCAAAGACTTTATTGTGCTGTGAATATCAACAAAATTAAATTAATAATGCTTCTTTCTGATTAGAAAATGGTTACTCATGGTCAGTTCAATCTGTGTGTATTCATAGTTTATATAATAACATTATCTTCTCCTGCAGTTTGGTTTTCATTATTGTTGTAGTTTGCTGAGAAACACTTGATTGGCACTGATAACCTGGACATTGATGCAGATGAACTGAAGCAAATGAGGAAACATATTGCCACCAAATTCATGCTTTTTGAAGGTAAAATGTTTTCTCCTGTAGGTTATTGACTGTTACTGAATAATTCACATATTATTTGCATGTAAATAATTTCCGTGTGATTAATTCTTTGGGGAATTTACCTATTATTGTCAGGTATGACCTTCTGACTGATTTGACTGTGTTATTCTTTCCTCACTTTACCAATTATTTACTCTATTGCGTCATATGTGACCTTGCATAAATTTAATAATATTCACTGATGTATATTGCATTCAATAAACTTAAAGAGATTCCCCTTGTATGACATGTGTATGAAATTCACCACACTCATTGTCAATGACTTGTTTTTATCTTGTTTATTAAAATGCGTAATAAATTATGAAAACCATAACCGCTAACGTTTTGACTGGAACACAGTAGATTCCATGTGTTCAACATCCTTAGTACACTTGCACCGGCGACTGTCAGGTCGAACATATGCATGTACACCGATGGTGCCGCAAACAATAGATGGCAGTTTGAGCTTTGGAAGTTTAACGGCACATCAGAATAATATCTGTAATACTTTTAATTGCTCTCATTTCCGATGTTTTTATATGTTTTGTCATTATTTTCAGAGTATTTGATTGATTGTTGTCCAAAGTGTGGATTTCAAATTGATAGTGAAGAAGAGCAGGTTTTTCGCTAGACTTTTGTTTTAATTGTGTTGTTAATGAACTGTATGAGTATTTTGCTGCTTGGATTTCAACCAAACTTCATAGGATTGATCAGCATCAAGTGTAGTTGTGCGTCCTTGTCGTTTGGTTCCGCTCTGATAATTTTTCACTGAGTTATGGCCCTTCGGTGTTTTTACAATGGTGAAGTTTGTCCGTGCTTCATCTCAAATCCTTGTTGTTTCGTTCTGCTCAGATAATTTTTCACCAAGTTATTGCCTTTTGATGTTTTTATACATATACAGTGCATGATGAACTAATCAAAGAAAGGTCATATGACTATATTTCTTGTTTGCTCGATATTTTATTCTAAAATCCTCTATCAATATTGTATCAGTATTACAATTACTGACGAGGAGACATCAGTTTTTGCTTAAAACCAACCATCTAGTTTATATTGTGTGTCTCTTTATTTACATTCTTGAGAATCTTGTATCACTACAAACCCACAGGTGAGTTCAATTATATGAAATATTATATATACTTTTAGTTGCAGTGCAGGAAATGTCTGCGATACTTTCATTTTAAAGCCTATTGTGTAGAAAATGAGATCAATGAAATGACAGATGGTGCAGAATTTACTTGCAAGCTATGCAATATTGGATTTTGGGTAAATTATATTCACTTTCAAATATTCTTTTTTTAAAATCATTTTCAAGTGGTGAATTTGTTGTTGATACAGTTCTAACAGTACTTTGAAGATTTGTGACTATTACAATTTGTGGTTAAGAAAATTCTCAAGCCAGTCTACTTACAGAAATCGCTGATCAAAATACCTGCACAAATTTTATATATTAAATATGATAATTGGTTGTACAGATTATTATATTTCTCTCCAGCCTCAGCCACTGTGTCAAACAAAGGAGACAGAGAATATGAAAGCAGTGCAATGGACTACAGCACATGAAGTAAGATTTTTGATAATTAACTATTAAACTGTTAAACCTAAATTTATTATGCCCCCACTCTGAAAAAGAGGGGGGGGGGGCATATAGATTTGCCCTTGTCCGTCCGTCCTTCCTTCCGTCCGTCACAAAATATTGTGTGACTCATATCTCCAAAGTGCAAAGTTATGCCTTTGACTTAGTTAAAATATAGCCTACAGAGTATGCAATCTTGTGTCACTCATATCTCCAAAAGTATATGAGCCAGAGTTATAAGACTTTACAGAAATGTTCACATGCATGTGTTATATTGCACCTGGGGATTCATAATTCGGTGAGCCCAGTAAGTGCAAAGTTGTGGCCCTTGATTTATTGAAAATATAGCATACAGAGCGTGTAATTTTGTGTCGCGCATATCTCCAACAGTATATCAGCTACACTCACCAACCTGTATAGTTGTGTACCTGGGGTTTCATGTATGATTATGCCCAGTAAGTGCAAAGTTATGGCCCTTGACTTATCACCATAATCAGTACAGTTGTTCACTTGGTAATTTTGATATCCATTCACAAACTATGAGCAGAATAATAGCATTTGCTTTTGTGACAAAGGCTGCAAGTGGGGGCATCTGTGTCCTATGGACGCATTCTAGTTATTAATGTTTTCTACATTTATGATTTATGTTTGCAATCAACATTATATTAATTGCACACACGATAATGAGTTTGCATCAAGCATTATTTATGTTGATGTGAAGCACATAGTATTTATTTGCTGAGTGGAAAACTTATAAAGAAGAAAGGCATAACAACTTGACTTGACTGTCTAGGGTTCTTCAATAATTTTTATTTTGCTACCTATTTAATAAGTCTTTATATGATAGGTAATAAAACAATTGAAGACAGATGATGATGTGGTCATTATAGATAAGGTATTTATATTTTTGTCTATTAGTATTGGCAGTGTAATATTAAGAAAAAAATATATAATAAATCATATCAACATGACAAATAACTATACTTAATTGATGTTAATGGTTTACATTAAATTAGATTGTTTCACTGATTTTTAAGTGCAGACCATTCAAGTGTTGTAACATATAATATAAACCAATTAAAATAAAATCTGTTTTATTGGAATGTGCTGTTTATTGGCTAAATACCAATCTCTGTATTAATTACTTGTCTCAGATTTAACCCTGTGATGAATGAGAAACAGTGTTGATGAATATTTCCTGTTATATGTGAACTAATTATCAAGGATTTATATTTTAGAAAGATGATGGAAGAAAGCTACGAAATATCTGTTTGTGACCATGCATTCTTCTTCTTTTAAAATAATTGCCAACATACATACTGAATCATTCATTATTGAAACAGTATGGCCATGTGTGAGGTGTTAAAGAGGGGGCTACCGGGTCACCCAAGTTAATCGGTCCAGCTGGGAGAACCTGACAGCGTGATAAAAAGTGCAATTAATTTGCAATTCCTGACAATCACATTGATTACTATCATGAAGGTCATGATATCATTCATTAAATCAGTAATATTCATTTCAATAAATTCTGGGGCCCTAACTTCTGAAATAAATTGTTTGCCAGCATTTTAGTTCAGTGCTAAAATCATACTAAAATATACTTCAATATTCGTTATTGTGTACTTGCTATTACTTCATCATTTCATTCTGTTGCATTGTAGAGAAAGAGATCATCATATGTATATACTGAAATAAAAAAGCAGAAGAAAGAGTACTGTGTCTGCCGAACTCAGGATGATGGAAGGTACAATTTAGTGCTTTATTGACCTATTAAAATTAATTAACATCATAAAATGATTTCAATATAAAATACATACATGCATTTATTGGCATGAGGCAATTAATAGCTTTTGGTCATTTACAATATATTGTACATGTATATGTGTATCACATTCACCTTGATTAGGGTATAAATAAGCCAAGTTAGCTTCCCATTGATGAATTATTGCCATAAATAGATCAATTATGACATAATTACCTTACTGTTTCTCACCATTTTAATAATAAAATATGTAAACCCAAGAAAACTAAATTGAAATAATCTGAAAATTATTCCTGATAAGATATCAAACATTGGTAGATAGCAATTATCTAATATACTATACTATGAAATACGTTTATTGGTACTATCAAACATTATATTGGTTTGATAATTCATTGTTTACATTTGTCTTTCAAATAATTTGGTTGCATATGTCGTTTGACACATATTATCAATGTTTTATATAACTTATATCTTGTTGTATATGTAGGTTGTACTGGCAGTGCTTAAAGTGTAATGAGTGGTTTCATCCTGCATGTATTGGTAGAGATGACACAGACTCTCCTAACCCTTTTTTGTGTGATGATTGTTTGGTTAGTAAATAGTAATAACTTAGCTTGACAGCCTAATTAAAATCTATTATACATGCATTGGTTTGTTGCAAGTAACGTTTCATGTTATTCATGGTTTCGTTTTTGATATTTAACTGTCAGTAAAACATTGTCATAGGAAATAAATCAGTGATTTTGTTAATGTCACAAAACATTTATTCTTTCAGAGCAAGCATGTTAAACATTGGATGAGTGAGAATGTGTTTGAAAATGATGAGGTGAGTTTTATAATACAGCAAATAAATTTTTTCATTAGAACTAAGTAAATCGAGCAATGTTCTGAATTTCATATCTATATAGTCTATATCTAATAATTAGACTGATGATTTTTTTATGATTTTGCTTTATAAACTATGTTTGATCTTATTTAGTCATGAATATTCTCAACAGTTAAAAATGTTTTCCTTTTCAAATGTAATGGAAATACTTTTTGTGTATCCAATTTCTTTTATGTCACTGGCAGTATATTGCCCCGTAATGTTCCTCAATATACATCGTTAAAAGGTTGCTTGATTTTAAAATTAATCTTCAATCGTCTGATCACGTTTACGTCATCAAACTGATATGGACACAAACTTATAAAAATTCAATCATTTAAAATATTTCTATATCTATTGACTCATGTATGAAGCTAAAATGTCAATTTCCAGTAATTTGTAGACATCAAGCAATCAAAATTTCCAATTCAAGCCGTCTGCCAAAAAGGATATGAGGCGCATGAAGGAGAAATTTGTTTGAATGTCATATATAGTAAAACCTCACTTAAAGACCACCTTAATATTAAGACCACACTTGTCATGTCCATTTTGACTGTTCCGCTCTTTATTCAACCTCAACATTAAGACCAGTTTAAATGGTCCCATGGGCGGTCGCATTATTAAGGTTTTACTGTACCTTGTCCGCACCTTGAGCTTTTAACCAATTAAATTAATTGGTTTTTAATTGCAGTAATATAGATATATATATATCATAAACCTTGAAAAGATATAATTTTGTACATTATAATAATGCAAATCTTATGTTGGTATATATGTTGTTTGCAGGAGGAAGAAGACAGAAATTTCTTAATTGATTCGAAGTTAGCTTTGTCTAAGGTATGTACTGCAACTTCTTATTTGAATCATATTCAAATTTGCCAATGTTAAAAACTTGTATTATTTCATGTAAGTCTAACAGATTAGCACAGGAAATAAGTGTCATGTTCTTATAAACTTACATATTTCAGATTCCAGAAGCATACAAGCGCTGCTTGAATATCACTTCATCCACAGTCATGAAAAGGTAACTTTGAAAATTAATTCTTTGCATTAATTTTACAAATACCTATGTCAATAGATTATTAGTTTTCTGCTTTGAAAAAAAAAGTCAAGACAAAGTAGTTGATGTTTGCATTTGTTTATGTGATATTCTGTAGTCTTATGTAGTTAATTGGTTTAGGTTTATGGTTACAAAAATTGGCATTGGAAAATGAAAATTAATATCTGATAATAAAATAATTATATTATGTAATTGATTTTTTGAGACATTTTTTAATCCTGTCTGTTACATTCATGTAAATATTGTATGACATAATATTATGTTTTTAAGAGTTATGTCATTATTTCAATGGTTAAATAGTGTGTGTTTTTATTTTTAATGTGTAGTCTCTTATAACTGAATTTGAGTAGTGATAGATACATATTTTTACCGAAATAATTGTTGTAGTTAGTATTATGTACAATGTATATTGAATAAATTATTAAATATGTATGTTTCTCTTTGGATTGGAATTGTATTTTTCTATTGCATATTGACAGTAATGTAGACTGGTTACAAAGCCATTGCAAATTTATAAAAAAAATGACAGCACCACAATGTTATGGTTTTGGATTTGGTGTTTACACTCAACAGGTAAATTTATGTGTGCCTAAATATTGCATTCCTTTTACAATATACTCTATTTAAAAAA
This sequence comes from Mactromeris polynyma, assembly GCA_032209605.1. NCBI lineage: Eukaryota > Metazoa > Mollusca > Bivalvia > Venerida > Mactridae > Mactromeris > Mactromeris polynyma. The sequence goes on from JASFXZ010000008.1 coordinate 17,842,485, forward strand.
ATAAACAGTCAAACCTGTCTGTAAAGACCACCCATGGGAACAGCAAAATGTGGTTTTTGTTTACAGGTGGTCTCTATTAACAGATTAAATACCATTGAAAATGGTCTGATGGGAGATCAAATTGGTGGTCTTTGCAGACAGGTTTTGCAATAGTGGTCTTTGTTTGCAGGTGGTCTTTAACACAGGTTTGACTGTACATTCACTATATTTGAAAATATGTTTATCGAAAGATGACAAGAGATATTAGTAACGTTACAAATCACAAGTTTGAGAATTTAAAACAGGATTTTTAAGTTGAAAATGTGGTTTTGTTATTATATGAAAAATATGGCATTATGTAGTACAAGTTGTAGGTGTTGAAAACAAACATCACACATTGACTTCAGGTCAACCTTTCTGTTTATTTCATCGTATGGAATATTGTTCATGTTATTGATCCTTCTGAAATTTACACTGTCCTTAACTTTGTGGCATTTTCAGTGAAAGTTTACCAGTCCTCCAGTCCAGTAATATTCTGTCAGGGTAAGCAATACTTCCAAGTTTACCAGTCCTCCTGTCCAGTAATATTCTGTCAGGGTCAGCAATACTTCCAAGTTTACCAGTCCTCCTGTCCAGTAATATTCTGTCAGGGTCAGCAATACTTCCAAGTTTACCAGTCCTCCTGTCCAGTTATATTCTGTCAGGGTCAGCAATACTTCCAAGTTTACCAGTCCTCCTGTCCAGTAATATTCTGTCAGGGTCAGCAATACTTCCAAGTTTACCAGTCCTCCAGTCCAGTAATATTCTGTCAGGGTCAGCAATACTTCCAAGTTTACCAGTCCTCCTGTCCAGTAATATTCTGTCAGGGTCAGCAATACTTCCAAGTTTACCAGTCCTCCTGTCCAGTAATATTCTGTCAGGGTCAGCAATACTTCCAAGTTTACCTGTCCTCCTGTCCAGTAATATTCTGTCAGGGTCAGCAATACTTCCAAGTTTACCTGTCCTCCTGTCCAGTAATATTCTGTCAGGGTCAGTAATACTTCCAAGTTTACCAGTCCTCCAGTCCAGTAATATTCTGTCAGGGTCAGCAATACTTCCAAGTTTACCAGTCCTCCGGTCCAGTAATATTCTGTCAGGGTCAGCAATACTTCCAAGTTTACCAGTCCTCCAGTCCAGTAATATTCTGTCCGGGCCAGCAATACTTCTAAGTTTACCTGTCCTCCAGTCCAGTAATATTCTGTCAGGGTCAGCAATACTTCTAACTTAACTGTTAACTGTTCAAATGTATACATTTTTACTGCAGGCTCTGTTAACTGTGGAACACAACATCGTGAAGAAATTTGTGACAAGGAAAAGGTCAGTTATACCAATCGTATTGTGGCAGCAATAAGTGCTATTAATTTAAACCTAATATTATTTCCTAATAAAGACTGCATAATGATGATCAAAATGATCAAAATAATTCACATTGGACTTAAAGATATACATAGCATATTTATTAATGTTGGATATCAACTCAATCCTATGCTGTTGAATGTAGTTTTCAAATATAAATTTTCTATTTATTAACATCAATAAAATGTTATGTCCCTACAATGGAGGAGACAACTGCATGCATTTTATTACAAGACATTTCATAAAATATAATTTCAATGGGAACTTTTCAGTATCTGCTCATTAGGCGGTGAATTAAAAGAATGTGCAAGTGCGAAATTGAAAGCTGAATTTGTTAAAGATAAATTGTGAGTATTTAAAATGCTTATTTTTGGTTTCTTACCATGGACTATCACAATAACTAGACAATCTAAGGGAAAAACTTATTTTTTATTGAAACATCTTTAACTTTATGGAAATAGACAAAATATCATGTGTTTGTGTAAAATAAATAAATCAATTTATATCTATATAAATGCTGTATATGTATTCCCGGTGTGAAATGACATTTATATGATTTCATTTAATTTTACTTATCAGTTTCAGAGTTTTGATGTTTTTATTAGTGTAATGTTATTTGATTGAAATTTTTTAATTGCTTCTCAATACTTCTATTACAGTCTTGCAGAACAGTATGTGAGACAGGTATTAAATAAAGAAGCATTAATATTAATAATGCAAGAGGTATAAATCATTACTTTATTTACCTGTCTATATATTTATATTCCAATATTTAAATATATATGTATAATTATTAAGATTGACACTATTGTATTCATGACTTTCAAACATATGTTATGTACAAAGACTTGGTCTTAATTTTAATGTCTTTTGCCTTGACAAGTTATTCTAAATACAATGCCAAAACATATTTTTTACAAATAACATGTGACATCTGTAGGATGTAAAACACTGTTTTATACTTGACTGGTTACCATTTGTGTAATTCCAGGCTTCTGACATCACATATGAGGATGCCTTTAAACAACTGAGCCTTACCCAGTGTAAGAGTGTGGCAGCATCCCTTCATAAAGGCATAGCAATGTGTAAATATATTATATTATTATCATTCACTCTCCGCTTGGGTAATATAGACATATGGACCTGGTGTACCTGCAAATCTGCATTTTTTACTTCAAAACTTGTGTCATTCATATCTTCTGAACCATTTGACCTTCAGTTTAAAACTTTATATGACTGTATGTCAGCATTTGAAATTTGGCATCTGTGATTTTCCATCACTCTCAATAAAATAACAATAGATAGGTGAAAATTGGTGTCTTTTACTTTGATTGTTTTTTTAATATATCCAGAAGCATTTAGTATAAGTTGTTTTAGAATTTATTCTTAAATACCGTTTTATTTTTCAATAAACTAAGGAACTATAGTGATGTAAATTGTATCTCATCTTTTGACAGGTAAACAGATAAAACAGAAATATGTTAAGAAGAATAGCATGAGTGCATTGTAATTAAGGCCGAGGGCAACAGTTCAGAATGACATCCCCGACACCAAGGGACAACAGTTTTACTGTTACCCAAACAACCATGAAATAAATGTTTTATTACCTGATCAAAGGTTTATCTAAACAAAAAAGAAAATAACTGTTTTATTACCTGATAATTTTTTTATTTGAACAAAGTGTTAAAAACATTTTGTATGAAATACAGGGAAACTATAATTTCAACGGACGTCCAATAAAAGCGCGGGAATTATATTGACGTTAAAATGACGTTGATGTCATTTCCTCCGATTGTAAAGATGGTGGACGTTACCAAACAAAGACAATGTAGACGCTGTAGTATGTGTTTGTTTTCCATTTTGTGGTAACATTTCATCAGAAAATGTTTAGAAACAAAACCTTTTAAATTCAAAACAATATAGGCCTACCGAACGCTAATGATATGCCGTCTAAAAATAAAATTTGGAAATTCCAATGACGTCATAGCGCGAGAGGGAAACAGTTCAATACAAGACAAATTGATAGCTTTCATGTGAAACAGCAAAAAATAACAGATTTGTATTTATATAAGGAATCAGGTAATAATATGTAATACTGGTAAAGTATTACAGGTGTACTGTTTGAAATTGTATGTAATACTGGTAAAGTATTACAGGTGTACTGTTTGAAATTGTATGTAATACTGGTAAAGTATTACAGGTGTACTGTTTGAAAATGTATGTAATACTGGTAAAGTATTACAGGTGTAATAACAATTTGAGTAATTTATTAAATGGTATGGATAATACTTGTGATGTTTTTGAGTTGTGTTAGTAAAATGTGTATTAGTTTTTACTGTTGTACTAGTAATACCAGTGTTGTATTACAGTAAAAAATGGTAACAAGGCTGAAACATTATACAGATATGAAAACATATTTTATTGGACAAGTTTTGTAGTCCGTTCTGTATAAATTTGACTGATAATGTTATTGTTATATTTAAATGTATGGTTGAAATATTACAATGTCTATGTACTTATTTCTATTGTTGAAATGTAGCGGCACAGTCATTCTATTGAAAGTGTGTCATTGAATTGGCCATGCTTATATTATGAATACTTGTAATTCATATGTGTAATTGTTAAGATAGCAAATGTTTAGTTAATATGAATACTTATGTAATGAATATTGTTATACACATTTGCAATAATTTATTGTTAGTATAGCTAACTCATGTTATTGACTGACCCGTTTATTTGTTAAAATTTGTTTCTTTCAGTTATTTATTTTCTGTGATATATATATTCTGCATATTTATGGAAGCATAGTGGTGTATGGGTAGACATCTAGCTCCTGATATAAAGGTCATGAGTTGGAGCCCTCATAGGTGGAGTTTTCTCACAAACTTTGCAATATCTATTTTATGAACGATTACTGGTTAGTTACCCAGGAAGCAGTCATCGAGTGTTATAAAAGTTGTAACAAATTGTTTCACAGCAGATGTGAAATAGGTAAGTTTAAACTGAACTTAAAACTGTGGCTTCCTTATTCATATTGTTTGTTTAAATTATGTTTGCATTTGTCTGTAGATATTATTATTTTCTTTTAGGTACCATATTATTCTTTCGATGGGTTTTTTGATAGTGGGATTTAGTAATGAACAAAATTTACGTAAATTATGGCGGGGATAATTGAAGAAAATTCAGAATAGATGGTCCAACATATAAGTACATATACATGTCTTTGTGTATTTTATTTATTATTAAAAGTTTCTTGTATTAATACTCAGAAGTCAGGGGGCGGAGAGAGCCTTTTCGCTGGTCAGAGCATGGATTCTCCCTACCTCCCGCACTCCATGCAAAAGAAAAAAAAAGAGAAAGGTTGTGGCAGCCGGCTCGCAGCACATGATTAACCTGTCTTCTGAGTACTTGAGAAATAGGGAATCGATATTTATTGATTGTACTACAAGAATAATCAAATACAAGCTTGGTTTATATTAAAATATAATATATTAAAATATTGAAGATGGTCCCATTGATATATTGCTTATGTATAGTGTGTGTAAAATGTTTTGAAAAGTACATTTTGTTGTAAACCAAAATGTAGTAAAATAATAATAAGAAACATTTAAATTTACCTACGTGTTTGTTGTGTGTTTGTTGTTTTTAATGAAATATCATGTACCAATAATCATTACATAACATGCTCAATTTATTTGAGATCTTGATACTTGTGTCAAAAACACATTGAACACTAAACACATTGTGTTAAATATGTGCTGCTGCAAACCTCACACAATGTATATGATAAAATAAAATGATAATGCTGGCAATGCAGCAAATATCACTTGGAGTATCACAATTACACAGCTTTCGAAGATTCAACACGTATCGTACTTAAGTTCTCAATAAATATTAAACTATCGAGTAAAATTTATGCATGAGGCATAATGCTGGAAATTTAGACATGACCTCTGTTACATGTCAAAATACACCACAATTGTATTCTCGTTTATGTGTCAAACAAGCATTAGTGTTTAGATTCAAGCTGGGATACATATTGGTACCAGCTTCAAAGCGTGCACTTGACCATAATTGCCGTTGCACGTCTAGGATACATTTAATGCTAAAATTCCCATACACTGATTAGGCTTATATAAGTCTGCTTCAGCATTCATATACATTTATCTATGACCCATTATGTTGTCGAAACCAACCCCCTTACCACGGGAGGGCTTGGCGCTCAAAGCTCTTTCCTCGTATGGGTCGTGTGCTGAACACCTATATAATGATCGTTTTTAAATATCTGACGTAACTACATAACGACGACTCCGCAAGACATTTCTTCCATCAACATAATTTAGATAGGATGCACTCCTTATTAATCCAGTTGTGCCAAATACGTCTTGCTCTTTCCTCAAGCGATATTTACTGTGTCCAACCCCAAGGGGTCCATACAACAAGTTACATGTCTTTACATCGTGGTTTGAGCGTTATTTACTGTGTCCAACCCCAAGGGGTCCATACAACAAGTTACAGGTATTTACATGGTGGTTTGAGCGATATTTACTGTGTCCAACCCCAAGGGGTCCATACAACCAGTTACTAGTCTATACTTGGTGGTTTGAGCGATATTTACTGTGTCCAACCCCAAGGGGTCCATACAACAAGTTACAGGTATTTACATGGTGGTTTGAGCGATATTTACTGTGTCCAACCCCAAGGGGTCCATACAACAAGTTACAGGTATTTACATGGTGGTTTGAGCGATATTTACTGTGTCCAACCCCAAGGGGTCCATACACCAAGTTACAGGTATTTACATGGTGGTTTGAGCGATATTTACTGTGTCCAACCCCAAGGGGTCCATACAACAAGTTACAGGTATTTACATGGTGGTTTGAGCGATATTTACTGTGTCCAACCCCAAGGGGTCCATACAACCAGTTACTAGTCTATACTTGGTGGTTTGAGCGATATTTACTGTGTCCAACCCCAAGGGGTCCATACAACAAGTTACAGGTATTTACATGGTGGTTTGAGCGATATTTACTGTGTCCAACCCCAAGGGGTCCATACACCAAGTTACAGGTATTTACATGGTGGTTTGAGCGATATTTACTGTGTCCAACCCCAAGGGGTCCATACAACAAGTTACAGGTATTTACATGGTGGTTTGAGCGATATTTACTGTGTCCAACCCCAAGGGGTCCATACAACCAGTTACTAGTCTATACTTGGTGGTTTGAGCGATATTTACTGTGTCCAACCCCAAGGGGTCCATACAACAAGTTACAGGTATTTACATGGTGGTTTGAGCGATATTTACTGTGTCCAACCCCAAGGGGTCCATACAACAAGTTACAGGTATTTACATGGTGGTTTGAGCGATATTTACTGTGTCCAACCCCAAGGGGTCCATACACCAAGTTACAGGTATTTACATGGTGGTTTGAGCGATATTTACTGTGTCCAACCCCAAGGGGTCCATACAACAAGTTACAGGTATTTACATGGTGGTTTGAGCGATATTTACTGTGTCCAACCCCAAGGGGTCCATACAACCAGTTACTAGTCTATACTTGGTGGTTTGAGCGATATTTACTGTGTCCAACCCCAAGGGGTCCATACAACAAGTTACAGGTATTTACATGGTGGTTTGAGCGATATTTACTGTGTCCAACCCCAAGGGGTCCATACAACAAGTTACAGGTATTTACATGGTGGTTTGAGCGATATTTACTGTGTCCAACCCCAAGGGGTCCATACAACAAGTTACAGGTATTTACATGGTGGTTTGAGCGATATTTACTGTGTCCAACCCCAAGGGGTCCATACAACCAGTTACTAGTCTATACTTGGTGGTTTGAGCGATATTTACTGTGTCCAACCCCAAGGGGTCCATACAACCAGTTACGGGTCTTTACATGGTGGTTTGAGCGTTATTTACTGTGTCCAACCCCAAGGGGTCCATACAACCAGTTACTAGTCTATACTTGGTGGTTTGAGCGATATTTACTGTGTCCAACCCCAAGGGGTCGATACAACAAGTTACGGGTCTTTACATGGTGGTTTGAGCGATATTTACTGTGTCCAACCCCAAGGGGTCCATACAACAAGTTACGTGTCTATACATAGTGGTTTGAGTGATATTTACTGTGTCCAACCCCAAGGGGTCCATACAACAAGTTACAGGTATTTACATGGTGGTTTGAGCGATATTTACTGTGTCCAACCCCAAGGGGTCCATACAACCAGTTACGGGTATTTACATGGTGGTTTGAGCGATATTTACTGTGTCCAACCCCAAGGGGTCCATACAACAAGTTACGTGTCTTTACATGGTGGTTTGAGCGTTATTTACTGTGTCCAACCCCAAGGGGTCCATACAACCAGTTACGGGTCTTTACATGGTGGTTTGAGCGATATTTACTGTGTCCAACCCCAAGGGGTCCATACAACCAGTTACGGGTCTTTACATGGTGGTTTGAGCGTTATTTACTGTGTCCAACCCCAAGGGGTCCATACAACCAGTTACTAGTCTATACTTGGTGGTTTGAGCGATATTTACTGTGTCCAACCCCAAGGGGTCGATACAACAAGTTACGGGTCTTTACATGGTGGTTTGAGCGATATTTACTGTGTCCAACCCCAAGGGGTCCATACAACAAGTTACAGGTATTTACATGGTGGTTTGAGCGATATTTACTGTGTCCAACCTCAAGGGGTCCATACAACAAGTTACGGGTCTATACGTGGTGGTTTGAGCGATATTTACTGTGTCCAACCCCAAGGGGTCCATACAACAAGTAACGTGTCTATACATAGTGGTTTGAGTGATATTTACTGTGTCCAACCCCAAGGGGTCCATACAACAAGTTACAGGTATTTACATGGTGGTTTGAGCGATATTTACTGTGTCCAACCCCAAGGGGTCCATACACCAAGTTACAGGTATTTACATGGTGGTTTGAGCGATATTTACTGTGTCCAACCCCAAGGGGTCCATACAACAAGTTACAGGTATTTACATGGTGGTTTGAGCGATATTAACTGTGTCCAACCCCAAGGGGTCCATACAACCAGTTACTAGTCTATACTTGGTGGTTTGAGCGATATTTACTGTGTCCAACCCCAAGGGGTCCATACAACAAGTTACAGGTATTTACATGGTGGTTTGAGCGATATTTACTGTGTCCAACCCCAAGGGGTCCATACAACAAGTTACAGGTATTTACATGGTGGTTTGAGCGATATTTACTGTGTCCAACCCCAAGGGGTCCATACACCAAGTTACAGGTATTTACATGGTGGTTTGAGCGATATTTACTGTGTCCAACCCCAAGGGGTCCATACAACAAGTTACAGGTATTTACATGGTGGTTTGAGCGATATTTACTGTGTCCAACCCCAAGGGGTCCATACAACCAGTTACTAGTCTATACTTGGTGGTTTGAGCGATATTTACTGTGTCCAACCCCAAGGGGTCCATACAACAAGTTACAGGTATTTACATGGTGGTTTGAGCGATATTTACTGTGTCCAACCCCAAGGGGTCCATACAACAAGTTACAGGTATTTACATGGTGGTTTGAGCGATATTTACTGTGTCCAACCCCAAGGGGTCCATACAACAAGTTACAGGTATTTACATGGTGGTTTGAGCGATATTTACTGTGTCCAACCCCAAGGGGTCCATACAACCAGTTACGGGTATTTACATGGTGGTTTGAGCGATATTTACTGTGTCCAACCCCAAGGGGTCCATACAACCAGTTACGTGTTTTTACTTGGTGGTTTGAGCGATATTTACTGTGTCCAACCCCAAGGGGTCCATACAACAAGTTACGTGTCTATACATAGTGATTTGAGTGATATTTACTGTGTCCAACCCCAAGGGGTCCATACAACAAGTTACTATTCTATACTTGGTGGTTTGAGCGATATTTACTGTGTCCAACCCAAAGGGGTCCATACAACCAGTTACGTGTTTTTACTTGGTGGTTTGAGCGATATTTACTGTGTCCAACCCCAAGGGGTCAATACAACCAGTTACGGGTATTTACATGGTGGTTTGAGCGATATTTACTGTGTCCAACCCCAAGGGGTCCATACAACCAGTTACGGGTCTTTACATGGTGGTTTGAGCGTTATTTACTGTGTCCAACCCCAAGGGGTCCATACAACCAGTTACGGGTCTTTACATGGTGGTTTGAGCGATATTTACTGTGTCCAACCCCAAGGGGTCCATACAACCAGTTACGGGTCTTTACATGGTGGTTTGAGCGTTATTTACTGTGTCTAACCCCAAGGGGTCCATACAACCAGTTACGGGTATTTACGTGGTGGTTTGAGCGATATTTACTGTGTCCAACCCCAAGGGGTCCATACAACCAGTTACGGGTATTTACGTGGTGGTTTGAGCGGTATTTACTGTGTCCAACCCCAAGGGGTCCATACAACAAGTTACGGGTATTTACGTGGTGGTTTGAGCGATATTTACTGTGTCCAACCTCAAGGGGTCCATACAACAAGTTACGGGTCTATACGTGGTGGTTTGAGCGATATTTACTGTGTCCAACCCCAAGGGGTCCATACAACAAGTTACAGGTATTTACATGGTGGTTTGAGCGATATTTACTGTGTCCAACCCCAAGGGGTCCATACACCAAGTTACAGGTATTTACATGGTGGTTTGAGCGATATTTACTGTGTCCAACCCCAAGGGGTCCATACAACAAGTTACAGGTATTTACATGGTGGTTTGAGCGATATTTACTGTGTCCAACCCCAAGGGGTCCATACAACCAGTTACTAGTCTATACTTGGTGGTTTGAGCGATATTTACTGTGTCCAACCCCAAGGGGTCCATACAACAAGTTACAGGTATTTACATGGTGGTTTGAGCGATATTTACTGTGTCCAACCCCAAGGGGTCCATACAACAAGTTACAGGTATTTACATGGTGGTTTGAGCGATATTTACTGTGTCCAACCCCAAGGGGTCCATACAACCAGTTACGGGTATTTACATGGTGGTTTGAGCGATATTTACTGTGTCCAACCCCAAGGGGTCCATACAACCAGTTACTAGTCTATGCTTGGTGGTTTGAGCGATATTTACTGTGTCCAACCCCAAGGGGTCCATACAACAAGTTACGTGTCTATACATAGTGATTTGAGTGATATTTACTGTGTCCAACCCCAAGGGGTCCATACAACAAGTTACTATTCTATACTTGGTGGTTTGAGCGATATTTACTGTGTCCAACCCCAAGGGGTCCATGCAACCAGTTACGTGTTTTTACTTGGTGGTTTGAGCGATATTTACTGTGTCCAACCCCAAGGGGTCCATACAACCAGTTACGGGTATTAACATGGTGGTTTGAGCGATATTTACTGTGTCCAACCCCAAGGGGTCCATACAACCAGTTACGGGTCTTTACATGGTGGTTTGAGCGTTATTTACTGTGTCCAACCCCAAGGGGTCCATACAACCAGTTACGGGTCTTTACATGGTGGTTTGAGCGTTATTTACTGTGTCCAACCCCAAGGGGTCCATACAACCAGTTACGGGTATTTACGTGGTGGTTTGAGCGATATTTACTGTGTCCAACCCCAAGGGGTCCATACAACCAGTTACGGGTATTTACGTGGTGGTTTGAGCGGTATTTACTGTGTCCAACCCCAAGGGGTCCATACAGCAAGTTACGTGTCTATCCATAGTGGTTTAAGCGGTATTTACTGTGTCCAACCCCAAGGGGTCCATACAACAAGTTACGTGTCTATACATAGTGGTTTGAGCGATATTTACTGTGTCCAATCCCAAGGGGTCCATACAACAAGTTACGTGTCTATACATAGTGGTTTGAGCGCTATTTACTGTGTCCAACCCCAAGGGGTCCATACAGCATGTTACGTGTCTATCCATAGTGGTTTGAGCGGTATTTACTGTGTCCAACCCCAAGGGGTCCATACAACAAGTTACGTGTCTATACATAGTGCTTTGAGCGATTTTTACTGTGTCCAATCCCAAGGGGTCCATACAACCAGTTACGGGTCTTTACATGGTGGTTTGAGCGATATTTACTGTGTCCAACCCCAAGGGGTCCATACAACCAGTTACGGGTCTTTACATGGTGGTTTGAGCGATATTTACTGTGTCCAACCCCAAGGGGTCCATACAACCAGTTACGGGTCTTTACATGGTGGTTTGAGCGTTATTTACTGTGTCCAACCCCAAGGGGTCCATACAACCAGTTACGGGTCTTTACATGGTGGTTTGAGCGATATTTACTGTGTCCAACCCCAAGGGGTCCATACTACGAGCTACGGGTCTTTACATGGTGCTTTGATCCTTATTCGCTGTACATATCCACACTAGAGGGATGCTATATGTGGTGGTTTGGCCATTATTTACTGTGCCTATCTTCAAGTGGTCCGTACTAGCTGTTACAGCCAAATTTTCAGTAATTTTATTTCAAGTATGTTTTTCACACTGTCTACATTTGTTTTTGCTTTACCCCTATCCAATATAATACTAGAAGATACAACCATTAAACTCAATACAATACAATTATATTTCAAGTTAGTATCGTAGATCTGTTGACAAAATACATTTTCGGGACTTTGATTTAACTCACTTATTCAAAAAAGTATATTTGCATATTGCGCTATACGTACAGTCAGATTTCTATATTTCATTGATTTGATATTTAAATTGCTTATGCTGTTTGAACGTTCATTTGGGACGTCTGATCTGTCTTATTTTGCATAAAAATGTTATTTACACGATATAAATAAACATATGAATAAACTGTTGTGTTGTTTTGCAGAACAAGTAGGACTATTTACAATAACCATTTGTGTTAGTAACAAATACCATCTGCACCGGGTCAAAGGTTGAGGTTGGAATCGCGTGAAGTTGGAAAAAAGGCTCTCCCAGAAAAAGTAGGTAACACAAAACGTTCTGATATACGGTTTTAAGTGCTTTAATGAGCTAATTTTTCAGACTCTTCTTAGTTATGGAATATTTTACTAATATAAGACTCTGATAAAGGTGTGTTATATGTTAAAGGCGTTTGATCATGACGGTTGTACTGATGTTGAATAGTGTTCGGAAGTATGCAGTCAAAACGGCCCGCCGCCTAAACGGCCCGGTCAAAACGGCCCGGTTTGTCGGTCAAAACGGCCCGGATTGTCGGTCAAAACGGCCCCAATTATCGGTCAAAACGGCCCGCTTTATGAAAAAGATATTTAGATGTTACAATAAATTCAAATAATAATAAATGTTTTGTTATCCTGTTAATGAGTGTTTGTTTATCGTTTATTTCCGATACATATTATTTAATATGTTCCAAAATGACATTTAAAACTCTCGAACTTGTGTAATTAATATTGTTATGGCATGCATTATATAAGAATACAACTACAACTACAAATAGTTTATTGCATTCAAAACATATTTACATGTTTTATAGCAATTATACAAAAATACAAAAAATATTTCTGACAAACAAAAGGCATGATTTTCTGAAGAGCACATGATGTTACAGTGCATGTATACAAGCAAAATATATCAAAATATGAGCATAAATTATTCAATTTGTAGTTGTAGTTGTAGTTATATAAGAATTTAAGGTTATTTTGATTACTTTTTGAGTATGAATTATGATTAAAAAATAATAAGAAATTGTTTGTTCACATTAATTAATGAAGGTTGATCTATCGTTTGTTGCACTCATAAACTAATAATGTATGGTGTGCTCCATTCATTAATTTCGAAAATAAAAATGTTTGTGTAAATAAGTGCAAACTGAAAATCATTCCTTAATGTGTAATTTGTGAGAAGTTATTAAATTCTCAACTCAAATATATAGCCCTTTAATGTATTTAATTATATTTAATGATGCCGCTGCATGAGTAGATAATGTCAAGGAAGGGATACAACATATATGTAGCGTGTCCTACGGTAATTTCATACACATTCAAAAGTTTTATTAAATAATAAGATATCCATCGATAGAGTTGAAGTTAAAAAGAAAATCACCATGCCAGCTCCGCCATGCTTGTTTTGTCTGAGACGAGTCTACATCAACTTGAGAGCTAGAAAAAAATAATTTAATGTAATTTAGTAAAATTGATTTTTCTATATATACTAGCGGAAAAAAGAAACTGTGCATGTGTATAATATGCTATAACTTAGGAGGTATGTAAGGAATCGCAATAAAAATTTCAACAGGGTTTTATCTTACCTTTATTTAACACCAGCTCAATTGATATGGTTATTGAATCAGCTGCGTCTTAGATAGAGATCAGTTTTCAGAGACGTTCTCTAAACAAAGTTCAGCTCATCAATACCGTGTATGTCCACCATTGGAATCGATGCATGCTTGACAACGACGCCGCATTGATGTGACAAGTGTTCTGAAAAATGCCTGGGGAATACCATTCCAGATTCTGACAAGCGCATGTGATAGGTCAGGTAACGTCAACGGCTGATTTTGGAGGCCACGTAACCGTCGCTGCATCTCATCCCACACGTGTTCTATAGGCGACAAATCCGGTGATATTGCAGGCCAGGGCAGCACATTCACATTGTTCTGGGTCAAAAAGTCGGTGACGACTCGCGCGACGTGCGGGCAAGCGTTACCCTGTTGCAGCGTGGCGTTACCTTGCTGCACAAATGGAAGGACGTGAGGCCGTATGATTTCGTCACGATATCTGATGCCTGTAAGTGTGCCGTCTACAACCACAAGTGCTGTTCTACGACGGGATGAGATGCCACCCCACACCATGATACCTCCGCCGAATGGACCTCGTTCAATCACACAACTGTCATGGAAACGTTCACCAACACGACGGTACACTCTAGAACGGCCGTCGCTGCTGTCAAGATGGAACCTGGACTCATCCGTGAAAAGAATACGTGCCCAGTCCTGTTGCTTGAAGTGTATGTGTCTTCTACACCAGGCAAAACGTGCTACATGATGACGTTGCTGCAGAACAGGACGTATGGCAGGACGTCGTGGACGTATGCCTCGTTCACGCAATCGATTACGTACCGTTCGGGGACTGATTCTTCTAAGGCCAGGAATACTTCTAGCCGTCTTGTCGGTCACGGAGATGAACCACCCGGATGTACGTATCCTGGCGAATAGACGTTACGTGTGGACGTCCTGATCGAGGTCGGTCTCTGGTTGCCCCAAACTGTTGGTACCGTCTCCACAAGGCGTCTACAGTATTTCGGTGAACGCCAAATTGTCTGGCAACGTCAGTATGACGTACACCAGCTTCAATCATGCCTACGGCGCAGCATCTGTCAGTTTCATTCAACCTTGGCATGGCGTATCAACGACGTTTTTCAAAATTATCCTGGTTTTGTGTCTAACATGTAACAACACTATGTTTTAACACAGGTTTAGGCGACAAACATGTTTGCAATTGACTGCTGCATGAAAAAAACATGAAAAAGAAGACGTTAGCCTGACAGGCAAACTACCCGTGCAACTCATGCACTGGCCAGTGTAAATGACCGAAAGGGATACACAACTTACCTGTGTAAAGTTTCAAGCTTTAATTTATAAAATTGAAGGATATATGAACATTTTACACATGCACAGTTTCTTTTTTTCCGCTAGTATATATGTTCATATAAATATTCACGTTTTAATCTTAATTATCATAAAATTGAGCAATGCGACCCGTCATTTTTATTTCATCTTTTGGTTAGATACATTACTGATAAAATATACAAAGTTTAAAGGAAAAATCAGTGTTAGAAAAAAATGTTTGATTATTGTTGGATACGCCTTTAACCGCCCGCATCATGCGTCGTTAATTGGTAATGGTATTTTAATCAGCACGTGTCGCGCTAGCGGTTATACTTTATTAGAATATGTACCAAAAAACAAGCATGTATAATAATCTCATTTTATTGCATAAACATGGCAATGTCAATACTACTAAATAAAATGTAGAAGAAATACATGGATTTTCAAAGAGCAACACAAATGATACATAATTTTCATATGGTTTTTATTTCTAAATAAATTGGCAAAGTAAATAATTTTCACAAGATTACATGTAGTTTTTGGTTTTCCGTACATAAGATTCGTAAATTTTTGTATGCTTGACCAGGTGTTATTATCTACAACTGTTTTAATCATAGTATATGTTTTGAATAACAATGACATAAAATAATGCCATAAATATGTTCTATTTATCCTATCGAACAAAAAAAGATGAGTTTTTCGCGTTTTTCTGTACATTTTGTTAGTTGATTTACTAATAATTTCAGATATATTTTTGACATAATGTAGTTTAATGTAATACCTCTGTAGCTTTTTGCTGGTCCAGTGGTTAGTGCGCTGGACTTATAACCTGGCGATCCGGGTTCAATTCCCGGTCGCGGCAGGTCATACCCTTCCATGAAAATTTGACAAAAATGACGATTTTCCTCCACATGTGGAGAAGTTGCCGGCTCCTTGTGGAAGGGTAAGTTAGTACTGGTAAGAATTCAGTCCAGGAAAAACTGGCTAGGTGAACCGGCCGCCGTATATAACTGAAATATTGTTGAGAAACGGCGTTAAACCCGATGAAACTGGATTACCTCCATTGAATTAACTGTGCATTATATAATAATCTATGGTTTATGTATGATGTTATTTATTCGTGATGTTTAACTAATTGTATCATTGTCATTCGTCATGTATGTCTTGTTTAGCCAATATATATAAGGACATTCTAAGGTAAATGTAGATCTATGTAATTGAACTTTTTTTCTTCACGAAGAAATACTTATAAAAATATAGAATTTATTAATTTCAATACATTTAAATGCCTCGGCTGATAAGCTTACTGATTTCATCGCAAGCTTTATTTTTCATATTTTCAGGCATTTTGTTAGAGCAGTAAGATGCTGCTGTCCGTGACGGCAATGAAATACTGTAAGGGTGCTATTCAACACAACCATTCTGCTAGATTTAAACATCATACTCTATATCATTCTTTTTTGCGTCTATGTAGCAATTGTTCAATTCCAAAATAAACTCTATACTCTGTTCTGTTGTGTTCATAATAACACCAAAAAAGTATCTTAAACAGTTGGTATTATAACGTAATCAATAGCTAATTCAATAGTAATTGAACAAACAATCATAAAAAGTCACTCACAAGTACACATCAACACACTATAGATTGTATGCAAACACACATTAAACATTTATTTCGACATCTTTTCATGACAATCTTGGTCGTTTCATCCAGAAATCGTATAATATAATAAATACATGTTTCTAGCTTAAAGTGTTTTTTCTACTCTGGAAATAAAAGATAAACAAACACAAATGTACTCATAACATGATAAAATGGCATTTTGGAAATGTACCCATAACAGGATAACAAAATATTTATCATTATTTGAATTTATTATTACATGTAAATATCTTTTTCATAAAGCGGGCCGTTTTGACCGTCAATTGGGGCTGTTTTGACCGACAATACGGGCCGTTTTGGCGGCGGGCCATTTTGACTGCTATTCGTTCGGATATGTTTCTCTTTGATGACCAATCGCCTTTTCTGTTGATAATTCCTGTGTTAGTGATATAATATGTACAATATGATATCAATCCCCTGTTATGTATTTCAAAATTTGTTTGACACGAGTGATATTTGCTTACAATATATTTCAATCAAGACCGTCATTCACTCATTATAAATAATAACTTTGTTCAATTGTAGTACTTTTAAAGTTCTAGTCTACATAACTGAATTATTTTCTATTTATTGCATGCTTAACAATCAACAACAATCACATTTCGTTTACTGTATGCTTTCAGATTCCCCAAGATATGTTTCACATACATCCACGATTTAAAATGTGTTGAGAAAAATTGGGTTAGCAATAACAATGTTGGATATAGATTTCTAAAACTTAGAAGTGATGTGTTGTTACAGTAATTGCGTATGTTTAAATGGAAAGCTGAATGAATGTAAATTTTACTAACGCTACTATTTTAGAATGGAAATCACAGCCTTTTCAGTCCTTGTAATGCTGTTTCTATTCTAATATTTAGGAGATCTATATTATAGAATGTAAGTTTATCACCTTCTTTAAAACATTAATGGAAATTGTAATTGTAAAGTAATGTAGTTGATTACATTACAATAACATATAATCAAAAATAATCTTGGATTACTGATTACTTCTAATTTTATAATTAATCGATGACGGCTGATTATGATTACTGATTATGAATACCCAAGGTCTGAGTCCTTCTGACCTTAACATTTTTGGTCATGTTGCCCGATACTCACTTATTTCGGCTCATTTATGATGCCATCCTTTTAACTATGGCTTGTCCACCTGTCCCCAGAAATAGACATGACTCACCAATGGTGACAGCAAAATAAGTCTACTTGCTTTTTTATGTGAATGTATTTAGACTTGTTTCACTACCACCTTTGAGCATGTACTATGGGACTATAGCCATATTTGACATATAATTTGAATTAAATTTATTTTATTATTACAGCATAACTGGTCCACTGCTTATTGTCTGCTCATACGCTGTATAAATCTATGCTGGCTGTAGTATTCATTCATCATGGACCAAGAATTGGTGAGGCAGAGGGAGTTATTCAAGAAGCGAGCTATAGCTCAGCCAACAGTTGAGAAACGGAAATCAAAATCCAGTAATGACAGTGAAAAATCGTCCAAGAAGCAGAAAGTTTCCAGCAGTAGACCAAAAGAGCCTAAAAGTAACAGCGCAGGTTTTGATTACAAGACTGCTTCAGGAAGTTCTCAATACAAATTTGGAATTCTTGCTAAAATAATAAACTTTATGAAAAAAAGACATCAGAATAATGATTCGTATCCATTGACAATTGAGGATATTCTTGATGAGACCAATCAGCTTGATATTGGTAACAAAAATAGACATTGGTTGATTTCAGAGGCATTACCAAATAATCAAAAAACTAATGTAAGTTGGGTTTTTTTCATTCGTATTCTAACAAGAAAAACTTTGCATGATAATATTTTGTATGGATGACTTATTTTGTGAGCGATGCTTCTGTTTTAGATGTAAACATAAATTTTGTTCAGGAAATGTTAGCCATTGGACAGTCATTGCTTTTACATTTTGCCTATCGATAATCAACGATATTGATATATTGAAAGACAAATATCAACAATATATTGATCAATGACAGCCCTAGTAAGCTACATAAATGTCATAATTGAAGAGCTGGCAGCACTATGCATTTCTAGATGATAAATCAGGGACAGTATGAGTAATTCAAAATTGCAGTTTTAATTTTGACCACTTTGCAGTTACTCAACTTACTGTTTACAGAGAAACCGTGTCTTGTGTATTGTTGTATAAATCAGTAGTCTCAACTCGTTGATTATAACTTCTATTTATTTGATCTGTGCAAACTTATATTGACTGGTGGTTGACCACATAATCTGTTTTACAATTTAAGGTTATTGTTGAAGATGGAGAGACAAAATATCAGTACAAGGCAACGTATCATCTCAAAGATCGCAAGTCATTCCTGAATCTGTTAAAACGTTATGATCTAAATGGTGAAGGTGGAATTCTTCTTGATGATGTTGAAGAAAGTTTACCTCATGCTAGTCAAGCTTTGAAAAAATTAGGTGAGATTTCCAGAAGCATATGATAATATTTGTTCAGAAGTTTTGTTATGAAGTTTTCACTGTGATGGTAGGTTTTGACCTTCATTAAAACTTGTTAGGCATAACCTTACCCAGCTAAATTCATGTGGGTAGATAGGTAGATAATTAATTTATTAATTAGTTCTTTTAATGGTCATACAAGTATTAAGTTTTAATACACAGTCTAAAATCCCCCGTCTAAGACTCCTCAAAAGTTTTGGAGTAGGGGACATTTCAGGGGTAGGTAGGGTTTGCTAAATTAATATTTTTTAAAGATGGCTTTTATTTAGTACTGATTGCATGCGTTCATAAACTTATGTTGCTACGCTTAAGATCTTTGTACAATATGTAGACATGGACATTATTCTTCCACTGCTTTCATAATGCCTGAATAAGATATGGGTAATGGATAGTTACCCAGGAAGAGGTTGTTGAGAGTGATTAATGTAATGAGTATAACTTGTTTAAAAATAAATGTAAAACATTTTTCATTCAGGTGATAATATAGTGTATGTAACTCGACCAAATGACAAGAAGAAAATACTGTTCTACAATGATAAATATTGTCAGTTTACTGTTGATGAGGAATTCACCAAACTTTGGAGAGGTAAGTTATGTTTCATTCAGTGAGATGTAATATTGGAGAGATCGCCATTAAAAGGTCATTCATATATATACAATTGTATTATTGGTTATGGTCTGTGGTTTTGCATACTCAGGCATGAAACATGTATTTCTTTAGTATAGGTACTGTTTGTTTTAATGATATTGATCAATTATTCAAGACCTGTTGAATGTTTAAAACAGTCTTTTTATTTAAATACTCTGGTAACAATTTTGAATTACTTTTAACCAACTTGATCTGATGCTAGTGTTGTCAACAGCTCATTGCTCCATTGTATGGCACCTCTTCTACTTGTGTATAATGTTGAAATTTATCTAACAAATGCACGTAAATAGTTGAAGCTTCTCTTTAGATAATATTTAGGTTCTAAAGGGATACAGTATTGTTATACAGTCGAAACCCATTATGTCGACTTTATAGGGACATGTATGATAAAATATGTTGACACAATCAGTGTCGATTGTTGCAATGATGACTTTGGAATGTTTCCTAACTGGTCTGAAAGTTAGTTTTAAGCATTTTCTCTCCCTTTGCGATACATTGAAATACAAGTATGAAATTAAGGGGAAAGGATAGGGAATGTAGGACAGCAAATGCACCACACACTTCCCTCCTACATTTTCCTGATAGGTAATATTATACTAGAGAAATTACAACACCAGTATTGCATGAAGGGTATTATGAATTCCATGCTAATACATTATAATTCGTTTGTCAACATTGTGACAGTTAATTTTGTAATACGGCAATCGTCTTTCAGGTGTGTCAGTAGAAGGTCAGGATGAGCGAAAGGTTGAGGAATATTTAGAAAAGCAAGGAATTACTTCAATGCAGGTTAGTTTTGACATAGTTTATATAATAATAAGTAAAAACATACTGGTGAGGAAAGTTATAAGTCAGCCATGTAATCATACATAATGTCATCATACAAGTAATGATATCTGAATTAGACGTCCCCAACAAGTCTTATTGCTGACTCGAGCACCAATATGGAGGTCATAAGTTCAAACTTGGATGAGGATCATGTTCTTCACGACAATTTGACTGAAGATTATACAATTAAAACCAAATTCATAGTTCCTCCACTTCTGATTTATGTGTGGAATTTGTCAGTGGTTTGTGGAAACACAGGTTGTAGTGGTAATTGGTTGGTAACCCAGGATTATTGGTATGGTCAACTAACTGCCATACATAACAGAAATACTGTCGAAAATGGGGCATGCATACAGTCCAGCGCAACAGAATCTTAATCAAAGGGAAGGTTCAATTTTGTTAGCTTGTAAATGTTTTCTCTGAAGAATTTATAGATGTGTATGCTCTTGATGTGCTACGTATTACATACTTACTTGAACTGTGTACACCCAGTCATGGCGAATACCCATCGGTCAGTCAGACCTGACCAATAAAAAACGGCCAGGTCCGATGCAGAAGGCCTGTGCATCGGTACGATACGGTACGGATCGGACGGGTTTTACAACGTCCGTTACTGTTTACACAATGGGATCTTCTTATGCGCACCGATTGTCTGCAAATTCGCTTGTCTTTCGGACAACTAAAAACAAGCCAGCAGCCAATAAGACTTTTAAAAACCCTTTAAAAATACTTGAATTGTGAAATAAAATAATTTTTTGGGTAAATTGTATTGTCCTTGAATTCTTTGAAAAAGGAACAAACAACACAGACTTATAATCTACGACAGGGCCTTCCTCTGAGTAGGCGATAGTATGGTAATACAGTATGGTACAACAGGTTTTATGCCCTGTGTAATATTCTCTGTGCTACAGTGATGGTCATCTATGGGTTGAACTTGAAAAATACACTGGATCCCTTCTTCTGTATACCAAAAAATCAACATTTCTAGTCCTTGAAAATGGGGGGAAAAGTACATGAAAAGTCCTTGAAAAGTACTTCAATTTTTTTTTGGGGAAGTGCAGTATGAACCATGTTATGTGTTTGGATAGTGTTAAGATTACTGTATGTATCACAATGATTAATGTCATCTTCATTCCATTTCAGGACATTGGCCTTAAAACTGTTGCTCCTATACAGAAAAGGAAGAAAAGTGGCAAGCGAACATTCAAGAAACATAATGATCATCTTGAGTTAAAAGATTACGGTGAATTAAAAGCTAACAAAACAGGATAATGTTTTTGTTCAATTGTAAAATTTGTGATTCACATGCCACAGTTTGCTGGAAGATTGTTGACATGCGGTACTGACAGTGATGATCAGTTCAGTTTACTGAGTGGTATGATATTGATGCATCATACAGTGGAATTGTTTAACATTATTGTACTTTCTCATTGGTAATAAATATTTTCAGTGTATATTGAATTCTTAATGTTTTATTCTTAAATCAGAAAAATTAATGAAGTTTTAGTCATTGCAGGTTCATTTATTGCTAGATTAGCATATATCTATGGTTTGTCTGCAATGGGGGTTTAATATATCTGTCAATGGATGTCTCTGTTTTAGACACTATGCACGCATGGCCCTTAAATATTGTCTAGGCCCCTTGTAAAATAAGGTTGGACAAATATGATAATAAAGGAACTAGTTTGTTACTGTCTGCTTACTTTTAGTTATTCATGTACTGTAATAATGTCTGTCTGAGTGGATGAATGATTATGTTTATATCAAAATAAATATAATTGTAGTCATTGTATAAACCAGTTAATGTTGTTCCATTGTGTCCATCAGTTACATGTTGATCAACATGTGAACACATTAAAGGTTATATAACACTGATTGTATGGTGATCTCTATGTGTTATATCATGGTCCACCCAGTATTTTTGGTACTAATGATGTCGGCCATTATTCTGAATTATCAAAGCAAGACTGACATAAAAATTATACAACATCATCGTCTGTAATATTCATTATTTTACTGAATAAAGCCAGTTTCAAAGTGAAATTCTTCGTTTTCAAGCCTGTGGTGCCTATTATTTATAAGCAGGTAATTGGTACGTATGTAAAAATTACTAACAGGTTTTGTGGGGGTCATTATAAACATCAAAAAGCAGTTTGAAGGGCATTTTGTGTTA